>CM051243.1:455417-975432 GCA_027917425.1 Gastrophryne carolinensis
GTCGGGGACCCACTATCCCCCCCTAGTGGTCGGGGACCCACTATCCCCCCCCTAGTGGTCGGGGACCCACTATCCCCCCTCTAGTGGTCGGGGACCCACTATCCCCCCTCTAGTGGTCGGGGACCCTCTATCCCCCCTAGTGGTCGGGGACCCACTATCCCCCCCTAGTGGTCGGGGACCCACTATCCCCCCCCCTAGTGGTCGGGGACCCACTATCCCCCCCTAGTGGTCGGGGACCCTCTATCCCCCCCTAGTGGTCGGGGACCCACTATCCCCCTCTAGTGGTCGGGGACCCTCTATCCCCCCTCTAGTGGTCGGGGACCCTCTATCCCCCTCTAGTGGTCGGGGACCCTCTATCCTCCTCTAGTGGTCGGGGACCCTCTATCCCCCTCTAGTGGTCGGGGACCCTCTATCCCCCTCTAGTGTCGGGGACCCTCTATCCCCCTCTAGTGGTCGGGGACCCTCTATCCCCCTCTAGTGGTCGGGGACCCTCTATCCCCCTCTAGTGGTCGGGGACCCTCTATCCCCCTCTAGTGGTCGGGGACCCTCTATCCCCCTCTAGTGGTCGGGGACCCTCTATCCCCCTCTAGTGGTCGGGGACCCTCTATCCCCCTAGTGGTCGGGGACCCTATCCCCCTCTAGTGGTCGGGGACACCTCTATCCCCTCTAGTGGTCGGGGACCCTCTATCCCCCTCTAGTGGTCGGGGACCCACTATCCCCCTCTAGTGGTCGGGGACCCTCTATCCCCCTCTAGTGGTCGGGGGACCCACTATCCCCCTCTAGTGGTCGGGACCCACTATCCCCCCTCTAGTGGTCGGGGACCCACTATCCCCCCTCTAGTGGTCGGGGACCCACTATCCCCCCTCTAGTGGTCGGGGACCCACTATCCCCCCTCTAGTGGTCGGGGACCCACTATCCCCCTCTAGTGGTCGGGGACCCACTATCCCCCTCTAGTGGTCGGGGACCCTCTATCCCCCTCTAGTGGTCGGGGACCCACTATCCTCCCTCTAGTGGTCGGGGACCCACTATCCCCCTCTAGTGGTCGGGGACCCACTATCCCCCTCTGAGTGGTCGGGGACCCACTATCCCCCTCTAGTGGTCGGGGACCCTCTATCCCCCTCTAGTGGTCGGGGACCCTCTATCCCCCTCTAGTGGTCGGGGACCCACTATCCACCCTCTAGTGGTCGGGGACCCACTATCCCCCTCTAGTGGTCGGGGACCCTCTATCCCCCCTCTAGTGGTCGGGGACCCTCTATCCCCCTCTAGTGGTCGGGGACCCACTATCCCCCCTCTAGTGGTCGGGGACCCACTATCCACCCCTCTAGTGGTCGGGGACCCTTCTATCCCCCTCTAGTGGTCGGGACCCTCTATCCCCCCTCTAGAGGTCGGGGACCCACTATCCCCCTCTAGTGGTCGGGGACCCACTATCCCCCTCTAGTGGTCGGGGGACCCACTATCCCCCTCTAGTGGTCGGGGACCCACTATCCCCCTCTAGTGGTCGGGGACCCACTATCCCCCTCTAGTGGTCGGGGACCCACTCCCTCAGTGGTCGGGGACCCTCTATCCCCCTCTAGTGGTCGGGGACCCTCTATCCCCCTCTAGTGGTCGGGGACCCTCTATCCCCCTCTAGTGGTCGGGGACCCTCTATCCCCCTCTAGTGGTCGGGGACCCTCTATCCCCCTCTAGTGGTCGGGGACCCCTCTATCCCCCTCTAGTGGTCGGGGACCCTCTATCCCCCTCTAGTGGTCGGGGACCCTCTATCCCCCTCTAGTGGTCGGGGACCCTCTATCCCCCTCTAGTGGTCGGGGACCCTCTATCCCCCTCTAGTGGTCGGGGGACCCTCTATCCCCCTCTAGTGGTCGGGGACCCTCTATCCCCCTCTAGTGGTCGGGGACCCACTATCCCCCTCTAGTGGTCGGGGACCCACTATCCCCCTCTAGTGGTCGGGGACCCACTATCCCCCCTCTAGTGGTCGGGGACCCACTATCCCCCTCTAGTGGTCGGGGACCCTCTATCCCCCTCTAGTGGTCGGGGACCCACTATCCCCCTCTAGTGGTCGGGGACCCACTATCCCCCTCTAGTGGTCGGGGACCCACTATCCCCCTCTAGTGGTCGGGGACCCTCTATCCCCCTCTAGTGGTCGGGGACCCACTATCCCCCCCTAGTGGTCGGGGACCCTCTATCCCCCTCTAGTGGTCGGGGACCCTCTATCCCCCCTCTAGTGGTCGGGGACCCTCTATCCCCCTCTAGTGGTCGGGGACCCACTATCCCCCTCTAGTGGTCGGGGAGCCCACTATCCCCCTCTAGTGGTCGGGGACCCTCTATCCCCCCTCTAGAGGTCGGGGACCCTCTATCCCCCCTCTAGAGGTCGGGGACCCACTATCCCCCTCTAGTGGTCGGGGACCCTCTATCCCCCTCTAGTGGTCGGGGACCCACTATCCCCCATCTAGTGGTCGGGGACTCCACTATCCCCCTCTAGTGGTCGGGGACCCACTATCCCCCTCTAGTGGTCGGGGACCCACTATCCCCCTCTAGTGGTCGGGGACCCACTATCCCCCTCTAGTGGTCGGGGACCCACTATCCCCCCTCTAGTGGTCGGGGACCCTCTATCCCCCTCTAGTGGTCGGGGACCCTCTATCCCCCTCTAGTGGTCGGGGACCCACTATCCCCCTCTAGTGGGTCGGGGACCCACTATCCCCCCTCTAGTGGTCGGGGACCCACTATCCCCCCTCTAGTGGTCGGGGACCCTCTATCCCCCTCTAGTGGGTCGGGGACCCACTATCCCCCTCTAGTGGTCGGGGACCCACTATCCCCCCCTAGTGGTCGGGGACCCACTATCCCCCTCTAGTGGTCGGGGACCCTCTATCCCCCTCTAGTGGTCGGGGACCCTCTATCCCCCTCTAGTGGTCGGGGACCCTCTATCCCCCTCTAGTGGTCGGGGACCCACTATCCCCCCTCTAGTGGTCGGGGACCCTCTATCCCCCTCTAGTGGTCGGGGACCCTCTATCCCCCTCTAGTGGTCGGGGACCCTCTATCCCCCTCTAGTGGTCGGGGACCCTCTATCCCCCTCTAGTGGTCGGGGACCCTCTATCCCCCTCTAGTGGTCGGGGACCCACTATCCCCCCTCTAGTGGTCGGGGACCCTCTATCCCCCTCTAGTGGTCGGGGACCCTCTATCCCCCTCTAGTGGTCGGGGACCCACTATCCCCCTCTAGTGGTCGGGGACCCACTATCCCCCTCTAGTGGTCGGGGACCCACTATCCCCCTCTAGTGGTCGGGGACCCACTATCCCCCTCTAGTGGTCGGGGACCCTCTATCCCCCTCTAGTGGTCGGGGACCCTCTATCCCCCTCTAGTGGTCGGGGACCCACTATCCCCCTCTAGTGGTCGGGGACCCACTATCCCCCTCTAGTGGTCGGGGACCCACTATCCCCCTCTAGTGGTCGGGGACCCTCTATCCCCCTCTAGTGGTCGGGGACCCTCTATCCCCCTCTAGTGGTCGGGGACCCACTATCCCCCTCTAGTGGTCGGGGGACCCACTATCCCCCTCTAGTGGTCGGGGACCCTCTATCCCCCTCTAGTGGTCGGGGACCCTCTATCCCCCTCTAGTGGTCGGGGACCCTCTATCCCCCTCTAGTGGTCGGAGGACCCACTATCCCCCTCTAGTGGTCGGGGACCCTCTATCCCCCTCTAGTGGTCGGGGACCCACTATCCCCCTCTAGTGGTCGGGGACCCACTATCCCCCTCTAGTGGTCGGGGACCCACTATCCCCCTCTAGTGGTCGGGGACCCTCTATCCCCCTCTAGTGGTCGGGGACCCACTATCCCCCTCTAGTGGTCGGGGACCCAGTATCCCCCTCTAGTGGTCGGGGACCCAGTATCCCCCTCTAGTGGTCGGGGACCCTCTATCCCCCTCTAGTGGTCGGGGACCCACTATCCCCCTCTAGTGGTCGGGGACCCACTATCCCCCTCTAGTGGTCGGGGACCCTCTATCCCCCTCTAGTGGTCGGGGACCCACTATCCCCCTCTAGTGGTCGGGGACCCACTATCCCCCTCTAGTGGTCGGGGACCCACTATCCCCCTCTAGTGGTCGGGGACCCTCTATCCCCCTCTAGTGGTCGGGGACCCTCTATCCCCCTCTAGTGGTCGGGGACCCTCTATCCCCCTCTAGTGGTCGGGGACCCACTATCCCCCTCTAGTGGTCGGGGACCCACTATCCCCCTCTAGTGGTCGGGGACCCACTATCCCCCTCTAGTGGTCGGGGACCCTCTATCCCCCACTTTTTTTCCGCTTTAAGATTTGGGACTGAACTGGCCTGGTCCGGGGGGGGGGGGGAGGGGGGGCATTCACAGCGGACCTAAACCTTTTTTTTGTTCAACCCCAGGAAGGGTCCTGAATCGCTAAACTACTCTTACGCCATTAATGAGCTTTGTGTTAGTGAGATACTCGCCTTTCCCTGGACCCCATCTCATCCATCCAAAGGGGATCAGGAAACGACTGCACCCACCTCTGTCGGCCACATCTCATTACTAGGAGTGTGCAGTGGTTTACTGTCCCCTTTGTTCCAGAGCTCCCTGAGGAATGGAAGTATCCCCTAAATTCAGTAACCCAGAGGGGCCAGCCCTGGAGTCTAAAACTCCCCCCCCCCCCCCCCCCCCAGGGCATCCCAAATCGAAATGTGAACCCCCCCCCCCCCGTGTTGCAAGAAAACTCAGTTTTTGAAAGCTTTTGAATGTTGTAAACAATTGCGGCATTACCCCGAAAATCGTGCGCCCTGCTGTGTAACCCCTCCCCCCCGTCCAATGAGAGCCATCTGCCGTGATGATGTCATTCGACAAACGGCTTTCATTGACTAGAATGGGAAGCGTACGCTATTAAAAAATATATATGATGTATTATAGTATTAACTAATATTTTATTAATTATATATAATATAATAATAAAATAATTAATAAATAGATTATCTATTATAATATATAATAGAATAGATTCAGAAAGCAGAGTACGCTCCCCATTCACAGCAATGAGGAATTTGTCTAATGACATCATCACAGCAGAAGGATCTCATTGGATGAGAGGCCGCACATGCACCTTTTGGAGCGGTGAGTGTTTTCACGGGCACTCTGGGGGTTTTACATTCATCCTCATTCAGGAGGGCCAGCAGCCAGCCCTAGAATCATTTAGGTTCCAGGGCTGACCCAGGTAGGTTTTGTTCCGCTTTAAAGTGGACCAAAACCAGTGATTGTGACTATCCTGGGTGAGTCCGCTGGGAGACAGTGGGGCAACCCGAATCTGGATGTTCCGGGGGGGGGGGGGGGGGGGGAGGCGGTATGCCAGCCCTGGAGTCTTTTCTAACCATGTGACTTGTGTTGTCATTGCAGAGCGCAGCCCTCGCCTGCTCCAATCACTGATGGAATCGGAGGCCAGGGACGGCGACGAGGAAAACCTGCAGAGCGCGTTCAAAAAACTGCGCGTGGACGCCGGCGGGTGAGTGCTGCATGCAGCATCGGTTCTGTCCATTCAACATTAAAGTGTCGAGTCGCGCTGTGTGGGGGGTCCCGGCTCCCGAAACCTTTGTAGTAAATGTTTGCTTTGTGTTGCAGGAGCCCGGCGTCTCTGCCCGCAGCCGATGGCGGCACCTCCAGGGCCTGCGCCCGCCCCTCATTGGAGGACACCAAGCCCAAAGTCCTGAGCTCCCTGAAGGACAGTTGGCACGGGTAAGTACTAGAGCCTCTCTCTGGGGGGCGCACACATTCACTATTCAATACCGGTGCCAGGTAATACATTATTGTGGACCCAAACCCAGGACTTGCACTATCCTGTATCTTGTACCTTCCGATCCGGGATGCCCCAATTCTGTGCCCCCCCCCCCCCCGCATGTCGGCCAGTAACCTGGAGGTGGGGACCAGCGGTGATGGATTAGTAGTTGGTGGTGGTTGCGGCCCTTTCACTGCAATACATGCGCTTTACCTGCGTCGCTCATACATTTCTATGGAGTTGGGTCTCGCAGGCAGTTGCGCTCCAGGCAGTAGTGTCGCAATTACCCCCCCCCGATCTGAGGTCTGATGGTAGGCAGAGGAGCCTTGTCTCCCCCCCCCCCCCCCCCCCTGATCTGAGGTCTGATGGTAGGCAGAGGAGCCTTGTCCCGCCCCCCTCCCCCCCCCCCCCCCCCCTGATCTGAGGTCTGATGTCTAGGCAGAGGAACCTTGTCCCCCCTGATCTGAGGTCTGATGGTAGGCAGAAGAACCTTGTCCCCCCTGATCTGAGGTCTGATGGTAGGCAGAAGAACCTTGTCCCCCCTGATCTGAGGTCTGATGGTAGGCAGAGGAACCTTGTCCCCCCCTGATCTGAGGTCTGATGGTAGGCAGAGGAACCTTGTCCCCCCCGATCTGAGGTCTGATGGTAGGCAGAAGAACCTTGTCCCCCCTGATCTGAGGTCTGATGGTAGGCAGAGGAACCTTGTCCCCCCCTGATCTGAGGTCTGATGGTAGGCAGAGGAACCTTGTCCCCCCCTGATCTGAGCTCTGATGGTAGGCAGAGGAACCTTGTCCCCCCCTGATCTGAGCTCTGATGTCTAGGCAGAGGAACCTTGTCCCCCCCTGATCTGAGGTCTGATGGTAGACAGAGGAACCTTGTCCCCCCCTGATCTGAGGTGTGATGGTAGGCAGAGGAACCTTGTCCCCCCCCCTGATCTGAGGTCTGATGGTAGGCAGAGGAGCCTTGTCCCCCCCCCCTGATCTGAGGTCTGATGGTAGGCAGAGGAGCCTTGTCCCCCCCTGATCTGAGGTCTGATGGTAGACAGAGGAACCTTGTCCCCCCCTGATCTGAGGTGTGATGGTAGGCAGAGGAACCTTGTCCCCCCCTGATCTGAGGTCTGATGGTAGGCAGAGGAGCCTTGTCCCCCCCCCCTGATCTGAGGTCTGATGGTAGGCAGAGGAGCCTTGTCCCCCCCCTGATCTGAGGTCTGATGGTAAGCAGAGGAGCCTTGTCCCCCCCTGATCTGAGCTCTGATGTCTAGGCCCAGGTAAGTTCGCTATTCTAAGTATGTCACACACCCCGCTTCAGAATATCCATAACATGTGGGTAATACCGACCTGAAGGGGCGTTCTGCAGAGATGATCGGAAAAAAGAAAGCCCCTCCCTGATCCATAAATACCTGGGCCCTCCCACTCATCACCCAGTTTTCCATCTCTGCAGACGGCGAGCAAGTCAGAAGATGATGCCTCCTCCTTGCACAGGGGGATTTCAGGATGACTCCCGGCCCGCTATTTATTTATTTCCGTTTGGACCCTTTTTTCCCCAGAAATCCATATGCCTCCCAGCCTCGGCTGAGGGTCCAGGCGAGAGTATATCAGCACATTAGGTGCTCAGGAGCTATGCTCTACCGTGAGACCCTATATGAGAGGGTAGGCGGTATTACCGGGTTGGTGACCCCGGTTTGGGATGCCCTGTCCCTTAATTTCATAGTTGTCCCTCCCAGGATCCCCTTCCATAGGTGGGGTGGGGGAGTGTGTACATTCATTAGTTTATTAGTTCTTTTATACAGCGGGTGCCAGACCGTTGGTGGGGCCGGGACTTGTCCCTCCCGTTTTTTTCCCAGGGTGTGTGTGTGTTGTGTGGTGTTTTTACTTGGCCGGGCCGGCGACCGCTTCTTACTATTGCGGCGCCGGCCGGCTCTGAGCACATTGCTTCATGAGGTGATTTAGTTCACCTCACGCTGGCTGGGGAGGGGCGGGGCCGGAGTGACTACGCGTCACCGCTCCCCGCCTCCTGCCCTCACTGATGCCACTGCGGAGCACTTGGAGGGGAGAAGGGGGGGCGTGGCCCGGCCTCGCGCGCGTCCCGCGCTGGCCACGCCCCCTTCTCCCTCTCTGAATGCAGCCCTGCCTGTTGCTGTGGAGCGTCTGGATCTTCCCTCACGGTCGCCATTTTGGTCGCTGGTTCTGTAAGTGGCCTCTGGCCATTCTTTCTTCTTGTTTGATTGTTGTCTTTTTTCATTAGATTTATCTAAATACAGTCCCTCTGTTCTGTTTTTTAGATGGTGGTTCACGAGGTCGCCAGTAGCATTTAGGGGGTCCCTCCTGATCCTTATTTCTGGGTTAATTGTTTTGCCATAAATCCTCCCACTCGGGACATTAAAGGGGCATCCCGGGTTGTCTAAAGGCGTAATTCCCTGGGTCATAGCGACTTTTCCTAAACAAAGTTCACCTTATGGAGGCATCCCCGGATACTGGGCTCGGGGCCCCTTCGGGGCATCCCCGAAAGTGTATGTTATGTGGGGTATCCATTTCTGGGGACGATGTACTTCTGTGTATACCATGTGCACAGCAGACTATCACGCGGCAGTCCGAACCACAGGCGTCTGGGTCAGCACCGCCGGTCGCTTCATCTCCACCTCCCGCCTTGACACGCGCCCCGTGTGACGTCGTCATGGGCAGGGAGCTGCAATCTGAGATGTGCGCCAGATTGGCTAACCTTGAAAAAAATTATCTCCAGCTCGGTCGCCCGTAAGGCTCCGACTAAGAGAAAGCATTTGTCGCCGGCTCCGCTGGCGGAGGACCAGGAGGATGTTAATAATCTGGATTGGTCTGATTATTCCCCGCTAGAGGAAGGGGAAGTTTATGAGGATTCTGATTTTTCGGACGATGAGCAGTCCTTTGGCGCTGATGCCGAGCCGGGGGATTTGGGGAGATCCTCTGATACTCCCCACGCTCTGGCTCTGATGTTGGAGGTATTGAATATTTCCCCTCCTGAGGAGGTGTCACAGCAGAAGCGTGAATTGTTTGAGGAATCCAAGCCGCGCTTGGAATTCCCTACACAAAGGCATTTTGACAAAATTATTGACAAAGAATGGGACAGGCCGGCTCGGCTCCCTGGCATCCCTCAGGGATGGGATAGGAAATATCCCTTTCCTTCGGAGGCAGTTAAGCGCTGGGCATCTCCCCCCGAGGTGGATGCGCCGGTTTTGGGGTTGTCCAATTCCTCGGTCTTAAATAGACCTGATTGTTCTATTCTCAAGGATGGAGAGGATAAACGTATTGACCAGATGGCTTGTCATGGTTTTGCTAGCGTTGGGTCAGCCATGCGGCCTGTTTGCGCATCGGCGCTGATGGTGTTGGCTGCCAGGTCCGTGGTTAGGGACCTGTTGACCTCTTCCGGGCTGCGTCCCGGTAGTGCTGAGTTCCTTAGCCTCGAACGGTGTGAGCTGTTTTTATCTTTTGTGTTGACAGCCTTGGATGACACTTTGATGATGTGTGGTAGAACGTCGGCGCTGTTGGTCACTATTCGGCGTTCGGTGTGGCTGCGCCAGTGGGCGGCAGATTTTATGTCCAAAAAGTCACTAACGGCTCTACCCTTTGTTGGGTTACGGCTTTTTGGAGAGACGTTGGACTCTGTCACCAAGGGTGGTAGGTTGCCCCAACGCAAGAAACAACGCCGCCCCTTTCGAGGGGCGCCTTCCTTTACCCCCTCCTTTCGTGGGGCCAGATCTGGCAGGGGATTTGCATTCCCTTCTTCCAGAGGAGATTCTGGGAGCAGGGGCAGAGGTTGTGCCCGTCCAGGATTCAGTTGGGGCTCTAAGCCCAAGCCGGCTGCCAAGCCGGCTCAGCAATGAGGGGGCGCCCTCACCCTTGCGGGTGGGGGGACGGCTGCGACTCTTTTCCCAGGTTTGAGATCAAGAGGTCTCGGACCGATGGATCCGGGAAGTGGTGTCTTCCGGTTACAAGCTGGAGTTCGAGCTCTGCCCCCCTTCCAGATTTTTCAGGTCTCGGATGCCTTCAGAACCTCTGGCGGCGCAGGGGCTTCTGTCGGCAGTGCAGAACCTTATGGACATGGATGTCATTTGCCCAGTGCCTCCTTCGGATCAGGGCAGGGGTTTATTCCAATCTGTTCACGGTACCCAAGAAGGACGGATCGGTCCGACCCATCTTGGATCTGAAGTTTCTCAACAGGTTCATCCGGCCTCGGAAATTCCGCATGGAAACACTACGTTCGGCCATTCACTCTCTTCGTCAGGGAGACTTTCTGACGTCCATAGACATCAAGGATGCTTATCTACACGTTCCAATTTTTCCAGCACACCAGAGGTTTCTCAGGTTCGTGGTGGAGGATCGGCATTTTCAGTTTGTAGCACTCCCTTTCGGCCTCACCTCGGCCCCTCGGGTGTTCACCAAGGTGCTAGCGGGGGTGATGGCTCTGCTAAGGGTTCAGGGCATCCGCATTGTGCCCTATTTGGACGATCTTCTGATCATGGCCTCCTCCTTCAACCAAGCGGAGTTGGATACCAGAATGGTGGTGTCCACCCTGGAGAGTTTTGGTTGGGTGGTCAACCACCCCAAGTCTTCTCTCTCTCCGTCCAGAGTAGTGACCTTTCTGGGAATGTCTCTGGACACTTCGCAGGCCAGGGTGTTTCTGCCTCAGGCCAAGATTCTTTTGATTCAGGAATTAGCTCGGCTTCTCTTGTCGGCCCCTCGTCCGTCCATTCGGCTAGGGATGAGGCTGGTGGGGTTAATGGTGGCCTCATTCGAGGCAGTTCCCTTTGCGCAGTTTCATACAAGGACGCTTCAGCTTCATCTGTTGAAGGTTTGGGACAAGTCTCCTCTATCGTTGGATCAGTCCTTCCTGATGACCCCCTGAGTTCGTCGATCCCTGCAATGGTGGCTGGGGTCGGCCAATCTGTCGCAGGGCAGATCCTTTCTGGCCCCGTGCTGGGAAACTGTCACCACGGATGCCAGTCTGTCAGGTTGGGGGGGGTGTTTGGAAGGATCTCCAGTTTCAGGGTCTGTGGAGTCCTCAGGAGGCTCACGAGCCCATCAATGTTCTGGAGTTGAGGGCCATCAGGTTGGTTCTGTTTCGCTTGACTCATCAGTTGAGAGGCCTGCCAGTTCAGGTCCGGTCGGACAACAGGACGGCGGTTGCTTACATCAATCACCAAGGGGGGACTCGCAGCAGGAGTGCCCTCAGGGAAGTGTCTTTGATTCTGGACTGGGCGGAGAGTCACGTCCCGTGTATCTCAGCAGTCTACATTCCGGGAGTGGAGAACACGGAGGCGGACTTGCTGAGCAGAGCCTCCTCTCGTCAGGGGGAGTGGTCTCTCAGTCCCCAGGTGTTTCGTTCGATATGTCTCAGGTGGGGGTTCCCAGCGGTGGACCTCTTTGCCTCTCGTCACAATCACAAGCTTCCAGTCTTTGTGTCTCTCTCGCAGGACCCTCTGGCTCTGGCAGTGGATGCCATGTCTCTGAACTGGAGGGATCTGGGGTTCCTTTACCTGTTCCCTCCGTTTCCAATGGTAGCCAAAGTGGTGCGCAAGCTGACTCTGGAGGGCGTGTTGGCGATTCTAGTGGCACCAAGGTGGCCAAGGCAGGTTTGGTTCGCAGACCTGGTAAGACTGGCAGAGGATCAGTTCGTTCTGCCTCTTCTACCGGACCTGCTCACCCAGGGTCGGCTACGCTATCCCAATTTACCTTCGCTGGCTTTGACGGCGTGGCTGCTGAAACCGCCATCTTAAAGGAAGAAGGTCTTTCTGACGCGGTGGTTCAGACTCTCATTAGCGCCAGGAAGCGCTCTTCCTCTACTATTTACTATAGGACTTGGAGGTCCTATATTGACTGGTGTGAAAGTAGGTCTTTCTCTTGTCGGGAGTTTTCCATTTCCAGAATCCTGGAGTTTCTTCAACATGGTCTGGATTTGGGGCTTCAACTTAGTACCTTGAAGGGGCAGGTTTCTGCCCTGGCTGTGTTTTTTCAAAGGTCATTTGCTCTTCATCCCTTAGTCAAGACTTTTTTCCAAGGAGTTACGCATGTACGGCCTCCTAGGAAGCCCTTTGTTCCAGTTTGGGATTTGAACCTGGTTCTTTCTGCTCTTCAGGGTCCCCCGTTTGAGCCCTTGAATGAGATTGCTTTGTCTTCACTTACCCAAAAGGTGGCCTTTTTGGTGGCCATCACTTCGGTCAGGCGTGTTTCTGAGTTGGCAGCTTTATCCATTAAAGCTCCGTACTTCGAAAGGCATCAGGACAAGGTTGTCTTTCGTTTCAAGCCGGATTTTCTTCCTAAGGTGGTCTCTGCTTTTCATCTGAATCAGGACACTGTTCTGCCTTCTCTATGTCCTCACCCCAGTAACGACAAGGAAAGGGCATTGCATTCCTTGGATGTAGTTCGTGTTGTGAAATATTATCTGGTGGTTACGTCTTCCTTTCGTAAGACTGATGCTTTTTTTGTGGTGCCCTTTGGGCCTAGGAAAGGTTTGGCTCCTGCCAAATCTTCCATTAGTAAATGGATTCGTCAGGCCATCATTGGGGCCTATTCTGCCAAGGGGAGGAGTCCCCCTTTTCGTGTTACTGCTCATTCTACTCGTGCGGTTGGAGCGTCCTGGGCTTTCCAGCACCAGGCCTCTGTTGAGCAAGTTTGTAAGGCCGCTACTTGGTCCTCTGTTCACACTTTTTCCAAGTTTTACAAGGTTGATGTTCGGGCCTCAGCGGATGCTGTTTTTGGCCGCAAAGTTCTGCAAGCTGTTGTGGTTTAAGTTGTGCCTTGTTGCCTTGTTTTGGATCCCCGCCCTTGTTATGGACACTGCTATTGGATGTCCCACATGTTATGGATATTCTGAAGCGGGGTGTGTGACATACTTAGAATAATACCATTTTGTGAAATACTCACCTGTAAAATGGGTATTATAAGTATGTCACACACCCCACTTCACCCGCCCTTCTTGTATTCGGGATCCTTTATATTGTGAACTTTGCGTGGTTGTTGTTTATATTTGCCTCTTCCTGGTCCCTTACCTTACTGCTTCTATATACTGGGTGATGAGTGGGAGGTCCCAGGTATTTATGGATCGGGGAGGGGCTTTCTTTTTTGCTATCATCTCTGCAGGAACGCCCCTTCAGGTCGGTATTACCCACATGTTATGGATATTCTGAAGCGGGGTGTGTGACATACTTATAATACCCATTTTACAGGTGAGTATTTCACAAAATGGTATTTTTCCCTTTGTGTTACTATAAATCGTTTCCCCTGTCGTTGCAGATCGAGCAGGAAGACGACCCGCGGATCGGCGCGCACCCCCCGCAGGAGACGCTCTAAGTCCCCGGTGCTGCACCCGGCCAAGTTCACGCACTGCAGCGCCAAGACGCCCGGCATCACCCAGCTGAAGGGTCTGTGCGACGCCCCACCACCAGACAGCGGGGGCGTGGCCATCGCTCGCCCCGCCCCCTCCACCGCCGCCCACCCGCCAAGCGGTACTCTCATTAACTCCGGCACCTACAGGAACTTCTCCTCCCCGGAGCCCGATGCACAGGACACTCCCCCGGTGGTGGGGCCACGCCCCCCTTCCGATTTCGGCGCTGTGGGCGCCGCCGGGAAGGATTGTCAGTGCGAGAACTGGAGCAACATGAGGGTCTACTCATTCTCGGGCCTGCGCGACATGCTGAGCGAGTGCGAGAAGGAGCAGCCACGCCCCAGGACTCGAGGCTCCGCCCCCTCTTCGGGATCTCCCCGCTCCTGCTCGGAACAGGCGCGCGCCTCCGTGGACGACGTCACCATCGAGGACCTGGCCGGATACATGGAATATTACCTGTATATCCCCAAGAAGATGTCGCACATGGCCGAGATGATGTACACCTGAGCGGGGGCGTGGCCGCCGTACCATGTGACCGGCGGAGCTTCAATAATGGATTTCAGTGCTGTGTGCGTATTAAATAATATGGCGACATCACCACTTCGCTTTCATCATCCTGCTTCCTAGCAACAGGCCACGCCCCCTGGTAATGTCCAATGGGGAACTCCAGGGCGGCTTTACGGCCTCTCGTCCAATCAGCACGCATCAGTCCTGGGGGGGCGGAGCCTGTTTAATGGTATTCAGTGGGGCAGAGTCTCTTTAATGGATTTCAGTGCCGTGTGCGTATTAAATATGGCAACATCACCACTTCGCTTTCATCATCCTGCTTCCTAGCAACAGGCCACGCCCCCTGGTAACAGGGCAGCTTTAAAAACCCAGGGTCCTGGGGAGGGCGGAGCCTGTTTAATGGATTTCAGTGCCGTGTGCGTATTAAATATGGCGACATCGCCGCTTTGCTTTCATCATTCTGCTTCCTAGCAACAGGCCACGCCCCCTGGTAACAGGGCAGCTTTAAAAACCCAGGGTCCTGGGGAGGGCGGAGCCTGTTTAATGGATTTCAGTGCTGTGCGCATATTAAATATGACGACATCACCACTTCACCATCATCCTGCTTCCTAGCAACAGGCCACACCCCCTGGTAACGGGGGCCAATGGGGAACCTGATATCACTCACCCTTCCCCGCTCCTACGGAGCATGTGCGGCCTGTCGTCCAATCGGTGCGCATCGATACTGGGGGGGGGCGGAGCCTCATTAATGGATTTCAGCACTGTGTGCATATTAAATAATATGGCGACATCACTACTTCGGTTTCATCATCCTGCTTCCTAGCAACAGGCCACGCCCCCTGGTAATGTCCAATGGGGAACTCCAGGGCGGCTTTACAGACTCTCGTCCAATCGGCACGCATCAGTCCTGGGGGGCGGAGCCTGTTTAATGGTTTTCAGTGGGGCGGAGCCTCTTTAATGGATTTCAGTGCCGTGTGCGTATTAAATATGGCGACATCACCGCTTTGCTTTCATCATTCTGCTTCCTAGCAACAGGCCACGCCCCCTGGTAACAGGGCAGTTTTAAAAACCCAGGGTCCTGGGGAGGGCGGAGCCTGTTTAATGGATTTCAGTGCTGTGCGCATATTAAATATGACGACATCATCACTTCACCTTCATCATCCTGCTTCCTAGCAACAGGCCACGCCCCCTGGTAACGGGGGCCAATGGGGAACCTGATATCACTCACCCTTCCTCGCTCCTACAGAGCATGTGCGGCCTCTCGTCCAATCAGTGCTCTCGGATCTGCTCCCGCCCCCTTCGTTTAAGAGCTCATCTAAATTCACGGTCCAATGGTTAGAAGCGCACTGATGGCGCATCCCCGGCTTCCCTCTAACAGGGCGCGTCCCATTCACAAATGCCTGGAGTGGGGGCGAATGAAAACTTTTGGGGTGACCTGTGAAGTTTGACACAGCGGGGGACCCCGAATCTGGATGCCCTGAGCAGAGCGCGTCTCAGACTCCAGGGTGGGTTTTGGTCCACTTTAAAACCCTGGCGACTCAGCCCTGGAACATAAAAGGGTTGTCGCTGGCATTTTCTGTACTAGATAGGGATGCCCCCGGGCCGCGGCAGTACTTACCCGCCCCCATGGTGGTCCCTGTTAGAGGGTAGCAGAGCTCCAGGATGAAGGGGCGGGAGCGGCTCGGAGCGCGCTGATTGGACGTCTGGCTGGACCGGGAAGAGGTGAGCGGGGGGGTGTTTCTCCGATCAGGGACCCAAAGATGCTCCAAATCCTGGGTTTTGTTCCACTTTAAGGCTTACCCCTCATTTCTTCCCTGTTGATGGATGACCGCACTAGGAAAATCGCAGGGGCGGCTCGGCCAATCGGTGCGCTCGGTTTTGCTGTGATGATGCAGCATCTCCTGTGCCCGGCATCCTCGCTCACCCCTATAGGAGGATGTGCCGGTGTGGGCGGGGCCCTACAGAGAGGCATGCTGGGAATGCAGCCACACAGAGGCGAGGACAGTTCAGACGTCTTTCTCTTTAAAGTGGACCAGAACCCAGCATTTTGACTATCTTGGGTTTTGGTCCCGGATCGGGGATGCCCCGCTGTGTGACACCCCCCAGGTCGCCCAAACGGACTCGCCTCTTCCCAGTCCTACAGCGCATGTGCGGCCTCTCGTCCAATCAGCGCGCTCGGAGCCGCTGACATGACGTCATCTAAGGTGAGCGGCTCTGAGCGCGCTGGTGGCGGCATCCCCCGCTGTGTCCCCGCTGGCCAATCGCATGTACCTGGTGCGGACACGAGCCCGGCTAAAGAGATAGCGGGGATGCACCCTTGGACCGGGAAAGCAGGGGGGTTTGACACAGTGGGGCATCCCATATCTGGATGCCCCAGAAGGGAGGGAATATGCCTGCCCTGGAGTATCACTCCAGGGGGGTTTTTGGTCCACTTTAAAGGTATACCTTATATCGGCTGTGACCCGCGCATGCACTGCTGGAGTGGGGATAAAGTAGGGTTTACAAGGAGGCATCCCAAATTGGAGTGCCCCTGGGGCAAGGAATCAGACAGGGCATCCAGAATTGGGGTGCCCCTGGGGCAAGGAATCAGACAGGGCATCCAGAATTGGGGTGCCCCTGGGGCAAGGAATCAGACAGGGCATCCAGAATTGGGGTGCCCCTGGGGCAAGGAGTCTATAAGACGCCAGGGCTGCCTGATTTTTTGCCCCAGGGCCATCCCAATTTGGGATCACTTTAAATTGAGGGGTTTCTGTGCCGACGATCACTTTCATGCCAGTGACGCCCTCCGATGAACTTCCTGTTATGTCACTGCTTACAGTGAGGCCACGCCTCCCGATAGGAACATACATGGCACTAAGGTGGCTCTAACCCTTCCCCGCTTGGGCCTACAACAAAGGCACATGGGCAGTGGTCGTCACGTTTCCCTTTAAATAAAGTTTTTTGAGACGCGCACCTGCCATATATGCCCCAACTTTTTTTTTTTTCTTCTTAAAGGCGTCGGAGCTTTTAGTTTTTGGTAGGAGCGGGTCTATCTGGAGTCCCCCTTTTAGTTTTGGGTAAGAGCGGGTCTATCTGGAGTTCCCCTTTAGTTTTGGGTAAGAGCGGGTCTATCTGGAGTTCCCCTTTAGTTTTGGGTAAGAGTGGGTCTATCTGGAGTTCCCCTTTAGTTTTGGGTAAGAGCGGGTCTATCTGGAGTTCCCCTTTAGTTTTGGGTAAGAGCGGGTCTATCTGGAGTCCCCCTTTAGTTTTGGGTAAGAGCGGGTTTATCTGGAGTCCCCCTTTAGTTTTGGGTAAGAGCGGGTTTATCTGGAGTCCCCCTTTAGTTTTGGGTAAGAGCGGGTTTATCTGGAGTCCCCCTTTAGTTTTGGGTAAGAGCGGGTTTATCTGGAGTCCCCCTTTAGTTTTGGGTAAGAGCGGGTTTATCTGGAGTCCCCCTTTAGTTTTGGGTAAGAGCGGGTTTATCTGGAGTCCCCCTTTAGTTTTGGGTAAGAGCGGGTTTATCTGGAGTCCCCCTTTAGTTTTGGGTAAGAGTGGGTCTATCTGGAGTCCCCCTTTAGTTTTGGGTAAGAGCGGGTCTATCTGGAGTCCCCCCTTTAGTTTTGGGTAAGAGCGGGTCTATCTGGAGTTCCCCTTTAGTTTTGGGTAAGAGCGGGTCTATCTGGAGTTCCTCTTTAGTTTTGGGTAAGAGCGGGTCTATCTGGAGTTCCTCTTTAGTTTTGGGTAAGAGCGGGTCTATCTGGAGTCCCCCTTTAGTTTTGGGTAAGAGCGGGTCTATCTGGAGTCCCCCCTTTAGTTTTGGGTAAGAGCGGGTCTATCTGGAGTTCCTCTTTAGTTTTGGGTAAGAGCGGGTCTATCTGGAGTTCCTCTTTAGTTTTGGGTAAGAGCGGGTCTATCTGGAGTTCCTCTTTAGTTTTGGGTAAGAGCGGGTCTATCTGGAGTCCCCCCTTTAGTTTTGGGTAAGAGCGGGTCTATCAGGAGTTCCCCTTTAGCTTTGGGTAAGAGCGGGTCTATCTGGAGTTCCCCTTTAGTTACGGGTAAGAGCGGGTCTATCTGGAGTTCCCCTTTAGTTTTGGGTAAGAGCGGGTCTATCTGGAGTTCCCCTTTAGTTTTGGGTAAGAGCGGGTCTATCTGGAGTTCCCCTTTAGTTTTGGGTAAGAGCGGGTCTATCTGGAGTTCCCCTTTAGTTTTGGGTAAGAGCGGGTCTATCTGGAGTTCCCCTTTAGTTTTGGGTAAGAGCGGGTCTATCTGGAGTTCCCCTTTAGTTTTGGGTAAGAGCGGGTCTATCTGGAGTCCCCCTTTAGCTTTGGGTAAGAGCGGGTCTATCTGGAGTCCCCCTTTAGCTTTGGGTAAGAGCGGGTCTATCTGGAGTTCCCCTTTAGTTACGGGTAAGAGCGGGTCTATCTGGAGTCCCCCTTTAGCTTTGGGTAAGAGCGGGTCGATCTGGAGTCCCCCTTTAGCTACGTGACTGTAGAGGGTGCCACTGCAGCTTTACCATCCAGAGCTGTGCTGATTATAGAATAACGGGGGGGGCGGAGGGTCCCTTTAAATGCCGCCATTTTTTTTTTTTGAATGGGCCTCGCAGTGCTGATTATAGAATTACGAGGGAGCGGAGGTCCCTTTAAATGCCGCCATTTTTTTTTTTGAATGGGCCTCACAGTGCTGATTATAGAATTACGAGGGAGCGGAGGTCCCTTTAAATGCCGCCATTTTTTTTTTTAATGGGCCTCGCAGTGTTACACGAATGTCCGTCGCGTTGGATAAAGTTTTTGTGTTTGAAAATAGAGGAAATAATTAGAGGAAGGAAAAATAAATAAATGGAATATTTCCCCCTTTTTCTCTTTGCTCAGTGGTTAATGTTGGCTCAATAAAATATGCAAATTAGATGACTGGGGGCGTGTTTTACTCCGCGTATCGCAGAGGCGACGGATCTCGCAGCGCTATAAGTTGCATTGGTGTGGGCGCGCTCGCTCTCCCTGCTGCTGTGACTGTAACAAGATGAGTCATCCTGAAAAGCCCGCCAAGAGAGGCATAGGTGCCCATGGCCAGAGCATCATGTGACCTCTCTATATGGGTGGGGGGGGCATCAAGAGGTGCTCCAGGGCAGACTTACTCCCTCCCCTGGTGCATCCCCAGCTAGAAGCCTCCCTTCTGCTGTGACTTAAACAAGATGAGTCATCCTGAAAAGCCCATCAGCTCCCTGGTGAGAGTTACCTTATGTT
Organism: Gastrophryne carolinensis; assembly: GCA_027917425.1. NCBI lineage: Eukaryota > Metazoa > Chordata > Amphibia > Anura > Microhylidae > Gastrophryne > Gastrophryne carolinensis. Next base: position 474,254 of record CM051243.1, read on the forward strand.
CCACTGATATATCTAAGGAGTAGGCGCTGTACCAGCCTGCTATTGGGATTAAAGTGGACCAAAACTCTCCCTGCAGTTGTCTATGGGGCTCCAGGGCGGGCTTACTCCCTCCCCTGGGGCGTCCTGAACTGGAACCCTCCCTGGTGAGTGTTACATTTCCTTACACTGATGTAGTCAAGGAGCAGCTACTGTATTGGGAATGTGATACATTGAAAAGCAGTCATGAGCCTGATACTGGGATTTGAAGTGGACCAAAACCCACCCTGGGGTCGTCTATGAGGCTCCAGGACAGGCTTACTCCCTCCCCTGGGGCATCCAGAACTGGAACCCTCCCTGCTGCTGTGACTATAACAAAATGAGTCATCCTGAAAAACCCGTCGGCCCCCTGGTGAGAGTTACATTGCCTTACAGCAGCTGCTCCTTGGCTATATCCGGGTAAGGCAATGTAACTCTCACCAGAGGGGCGACGGGTTTTTCAGGATGACTCATTTTGTTAGTCACAGCAGCAGGGAGGGTTTCAGTTCGGGATGCCCCAGGGGAGGGAGTAAACCCGCCTGGTGCCCCATAGACTATCACAGGGTGGGTGTTGGTCCACTTTAAATCCCAATAGTAGGCTCCTGACTGCTCTACAATGTATCAAAGCCAATTACAACTGAAACCATTCCGATACAGCAGCTGGTCCTTGGCTGTATCAGTGTATCGGAATGGTTTCAGTTGTAATTGGCTTTGATACATTGTGATACAAACTGGAACCCTCCCTGCTGCTGTGACCTATAACAAGATGCGTCATCCCGAAAAGCCCACCAAGAGGAGCATAGGTTCCCATGACCAGAGCATCATGTGACCCCTCTATATGGGGGGCATCAAGAGGGGCATAGGTGCTCCAAGGCAGGCTTACTCCCTCCCCTGGTGCATCCCAAACTGGAACCCTCCCTCCTGCTGTGACTATAACAAGATGAGTCATCCCGAAAATCCAGTCGGCTCCCTGGTGGGAATTACATTGCCTTATACTGATATGGCCAAGGAGCCAAAACAAGCTAAAAAGGTGAGCTAGGTCAGGTGACCTGGGGGTTCCACACAGCGGGGCATCCCCAATGGGGGGCAAGGACCAAACCCAGGATAGGCAAAATCCCAGGTTTTGCTTTAAAGGAACAGTCAGGCAACTTCAGCTAGAAGCTGTAGCAGGGCTCCTCCAGGACCACCTCCAAATGTGGTCGCACTGCTGCCCTGGTCACCCCGGCTCTCTCACCTGGAGTGCACACAGCAAACCACAGCAGTCCAGCATAAGGCCTAGGAATGGAAGCCAAGCCAGCAGCTTTGCTTAGAATACATAAAGAATTTACCTATCCTCTGAGGTGCTTCCGGAACATCTTATATGGTCCCCACAAGAAATAAGGGGTTAAGAGGTTGGCGCCCACCCGCTGCACCTTCTGTGCCCCCCACCTTGAGATGGTCTCTTCCAATGGCTGACAGTCCTTAGTTTCTGCACGCCCCCGCGTCCTGCATAAGGGCTGCTCAGGGTAGAGGGAATGAGGTGGGGCCCTCCCAAGGTGCAGGGGCCCCAGGCACCCGCCCAGTGCTGCCCTGTCCCCAGGGAAACTAGTAACTGAGCCTCTTTACCTTAAGAACATTTAAAAATGAAGACGACAGGTTTGCCGCGTTAAAACCTGAAACCACGTCACTGCCCCTTTAAAGGGCTGATTAGTGCAGACGCGCTGTTTATTGCAACATAACGCAATGTTATCTATTGTTTCTATTGTATCTATTGTGTGTGATGTCACAACGAGAGTTCAATTAACAATGAATAATTATTATTATCAATTATTAAATATTAAAATTATAATCACACTTATATTTATTATTATTAATATGAATTAAAATTATTATCATTAATGATCAATTATTAAAAGTATAATTAAATTTATATTAATTAAATTATTATTAATTATTAATATTAACAAGGTGTGACATCACAACAAGAGATCAGAAAAATGGTGCCCGACACCTCCTCGCTGCCTCATATTATATCACAGGGGTAACGGCATACCTCCCAACATGAAGCCACGCCCCCTCATTGAGGGATAGATGAAGCCACGCCCCCTCATTGAGGGATAGATTAAGCCACACCCTCTCATTGAGAGATAGGTGAAGCCACGCCCCCTCATTGAGGGATAGATGAAACCACACTCTCTCATTGAGGGATAGATTAAGCCACACCCTCTCATTGAGAGATAGATGAAGCCACGCCCCCTCATTGAGGGATAGATGAAGCCACACTCTCTCATTGAGGGATAGATGAAGCCACGCTCTCTCATTGAGGGATAGATGAAGCCACGCTCTCTCATTGAGGGATAGATGAAGCCACGCCCCCTCATTGAGGGATAGATGAAGCCACGCTCTCTCATTGAGGGATAGATGAAGCCACGCCCCCTCATTGAGGGATAGATGAAGCCACACTCTCTCATTGAGGGATAGATGAAGCCACGCTCTCTCATTGAGGGATAGATGAAGCCACGCTCTCTCATTGAGGGATAGATGAAGCCACACTCTCTCATTGAGGGATAGATGAAGCCACGCTCTCTCATTGAGGGATAGATGAAGCCACGCCCCCTCATTGAGGGATAGATGAAGCCACACTCTCTCATTGAGGGATAGATGAAGCCACGCCCTCTCATTGAGGGATGGATTAAGCCACACTCTCTCATTGAGGGATGGATGAAGCCACACTCTCTCATTGGGGGATAGATGAAGCCACACTCTCTCATTGAGGGATAGATGAAGCCACGCCCTCTCATTGAGGGATAGATGAAGCCACGCTCTCTCATTGAGGGATGGATGAAGCCACGCTCTCTCATTGAGGGATAGATGAAGCCACACTCTCTCATTGAGGGATAGATGAAGCCACGCCCTCTCATTGAGGGATAGATGAAGCCACACTCTCTCATTGAGGAATAGATGAAGCCACACTCTCTCATTGAGGGATAGATGAAGCCACACTCTCTCATTGAGGGATAGATGAAGCCACGCCCTCTCATTGAGGGATAGATGAAGCCACACTCTCTCATTGAGGAATAGATGAAGCCACGCTCTCTCATTGAGGAATAGATGAAGCCACGCTCTCTAATGAGGGATAGATAAAGCCACGCCTCCCCATTGAGGGATAGATGAAGCCATACTCTCTCATTGAGGGATGGATGAAGCCACACTCTCTCATTGAGGAATAGATGAAGCCACGCTCTCTCATTGAGGAATAGATGAAGCCACGCTCTCTAATGAGGGATAGATAAAGCCACGCCTCCCCATTGAGGGATAGATGAAGCCATACTCTCTCATTGAGGAATAGATGAAGCCACGCTCTCTCATTGAGGAATAGATGAAGCCACGCCCCCTCATTGAGGGATAGATGAAGCCACACTCTCTCATTGAGGGATAGATGAAGCCACACTCTCTCATTGAGGGATAGATGAAGCCACACTCTCTCATTGAGGGATAGATGAAGCCACGCCCCCTCATTGAGGGATAGATGAAGCCACACTCTCTCATTGAGGGATATATGAAGCCACGCCCTCTCATTGAGGGATGGATTAAACCACGCCCTCTCATTGAGGGATGGATGAAGCCACACTCTCTCATTGAGGGATAGATGAAGCCACGCCCCCTCATTGAGGGATAGATGAAGCCACACTCTCTCATTGAGGGATAGATGAAGCCACGCCCCCTCATTGAGGGATAGATGAAGCCACATTCTCTCATTGAGGGATAGATGAAGCCACGCCCCCTCATTGAGGGATAGATGAAGCCACACTCTCTCATTGAAGGATAGATGAAGCCACGCCCTCTCATTGAGGGATGGATTAAGCCACACTCTCTCATTGAGGGATGGATGAAGCCACACTCTCTCATTGGGGGATAGATGAAGCCACACTCTCTCATTGAGGGATAGATGAAGCCACGCCCCCTCATTGAGGGATGGATGAAGCCACACCCTCTCATTGAGGGATGGATGAAGCCACACTCTCTCATTGAGGGATAGATGAAGCCACACACTCTCATTGGGGGATAGATGAAACCACACTCTCTCATTGAGGGATAGATGAAGCCACACTCTCTCACTGAGGGATAGATGAAGCCACGCCCCCTCATTGAGGGATAGGTGAAGCCACACTCTCTCATTGAGGGATAGATGAAGCCACACTCTCTCATTGAGGGATGGATGAAGCCACGCTCCCTCATTGAGGGATAGATGAAGCCACAGTCTCTCATTGAGGGATAGATGAAGCCACGCTCTCTCATTGAGGGATAGATGAAGCCACGCCCCCTCATTGAGGGATAGATGAAGCCACACTCTCTCATTGAGGGATAGATGAAGCCACACTCTCTCATTGAGGGATAGATGAAGCCACGCCCTCTCATTGAGGGATGGATTAAGCCACACTCTCTCATTGAGGGATGTATGAAGCCACACTCTCTCATTGGGGGATAGATGAAGCCACACTCTCTCATTGAGGGATAGATGAAGCCACACCCTCTCATTGAGGGATGGATGAAGCCACACTCTCTCATTGAGGGATAGTTGAAGCTACACTCTCTCATTGGGGGATAGATGAAGCCACATTCTCTCATTGAGGGATAGATGAAGCCACGCCCCCTCATTGAGGGATAGATGAAACCACACTCCCTCATTGAGGGATAGATGAAGCCACGCCCTCTCATTGAGGGATGGATTAAGCCACACTCTCTCATTGAGGGATGGATGAAGCCACACTCTCTCATTGGGGGATAGATGAAGCCACACTCTCTCATTGAGGGATGGATGAAGCCACGCCCCCTCATTGAGGGATAGATGAAGCCACACCCTCTCATTGAGGGATGGATGAAGCCACGCCCCCTCATTGAGGGATAGATGAAGCCACACCCTCTCATTGAGGGATGGATGAAGCCACGCCCCCTCATTGAGGGATAGATGAAGCCACACTCTCTCATTGAGGGATAGATGAAGCCACACTCTCTCATTGAGGGATAGATGAAGCCACGCCCTCTCATTGAGGGATGGATGAAGCCACACTCTCTCATTGAGGGATGGATGAAGCCACACTCTCTCATTGGGGGATGGATGAAGCCACACCCCCTCATTGAGGGATGGATGAAGCCACACTCTCTCATTGAGGAATAGATGAAGCCACACTCTCTCACTGAGGGATAGATGAAGCCACACTCTCTCACTGAGGGATAGATGAAGCCACACTCTCTCATTGAGGGATAGATGAAGCCACACTCTCTCATTGAGGGATAGATGAAGCCACGCCCCCTCATTGAGGGATAGATGAAGCCACACTCTCTCATTGAGGGATAGATGAAGCCACGCCCCCTCATTGAGGGATAGATGAAGCCACACTCTCTCATTGAGGGATAGATGAAGCCACGCTCTCTCATTGAGGGATGGATGAAGCCACGCCCCCTCATTGAGGGATAGATGAAGCCACACTCTCTCATTGAGGGATAGATGAAGCCACGCTCTCTCATTGAGGGATAGATGAAGCCACGCTCTCTCATTGAGGGATGGATGAAGCCACACTCTCTCATTGAGGGATAGATTAAGCCACACCCTCCCATTGAGAGATAGTTGAAGCCACACTCTCTCATTGAGGGATAGATGAAGCCACACTCTCTCATTGAGGGATAGATGAAGCCACACCCTCTCATTGAGGGATAGATGAAGCCACACACTCTCATTGAGGGATAGATGAAGCCACACTCTCTCATTGAGGGATAGATGAAGCCACACTCTCTCATTGAGGGATAGATGAAGCCACGCCCCCTCATTGAGGGATAGATGAAGCCACACTCTCTCATTGAGGGATAGATGAAGCCACACTCTCTCATTGAGGGATAGATGAAGCCACGCCCCCTCATTGAGGGATAGATGAAGCCACACTCTCTCATTGAGGGATAGATGAAGCCACACTCTCTCATTGAGGGATAGATGAAGCCACGCCCTCTCATTGAGGGATAGATGAAGCCACACTCTCTCATTGAGGGATAGATGAAGCCACACTCTCTCATTGAGGGATGGATGAAGCCACGCCCCCTCATTGAGGGATAGATGAAGCCACACTCTCTCATTGAGGGATAGATGAAACCACACTCTCTCATTGAGGGATAGATGAAGCCACACTCTCTCATTGAGGGATAGATGAAACCACACTCTCTCATTGAGGGATAGATGAAGCCACACCCTCTCATTGAGGGATAGATGAAGCCACACTCTCTCATTGAGGGATAGATGAAGCCACACCCTCTCATTGAGGGATAGATGAAGCCACACACTCTCATTGAGGGATAGATGAAGCCACACTCTCTAATTGAGGGATAGATGAAGCCACACTCTCTCATTGAGGAATAGATGAAGCCACACCCTCTCATTGAGGGATAGATGAAGCCACACACTCTCATTGAGGGATAGATGAAGCCACACTCTCTAATTGAGGGATAGATGAAGCCACACCCCCTCATTGAGGGATAGATGAAACCACGCTCTCTCATTGAGGGATAGATGAAGCCACACCCTCTCATTGAGAGATAGATGAAGCCACACTCTCTCATTGAGGGCTAGATGAAGCCACACTCTCTCATTGAGGGATAGATGAAGCCACACCCTCTCATTGAGGGATAGATGAAGCCACACTCTCTCATTGAGGGATAGATGAAGCCACGCCCTCTCATTGAGGGATGGATGAAGCCACGCCCCCTCATTGAGGGATGTATTAAGCAACACCCTCTCATTGAGGGATAGATGAAGCCACACTCTCTCACTGAGGGATAGATGAAGCCACACTCTCTCATTGAGGGATAGATGAAGCCACGCCCCCTCATTGAGGGATAGATGAAGCCACACTCTCTCATTGAGGGATAGATGAAGCCACGCCCCCTCATTGAGGGATAGATGAAGCCACACTCTCTCATTGAGGGATAGATGAAGCCACACTCTCTCATTGAGGGATGGATGAAGCCACGGCCCCTCATTGAGGGATAGATGAAGCCACACTCTCTCATTGAGGGATAGATGAAGCTACACTCTCTCATTGAGGGATAGATGAAGCCACGCCTCCTCATTGAGGGATGGATGAAGCCACGCCCCCTCATTGAGGGATAGATGAAGCCACACTCTCTCATTGAGGGATAGATGAAGCCACGCCTCCTCATTGAGGGATGGATGAAGCCACACCCTCTCATTGAGGGATAGATGAAGCCACACTCTCTCTCATTGAGGGATAGATGAAGCCATGCTCTCTCATTGAGGGATAGATGAAGCCACGCCTCCTCATTGAGGGATGGATGAAGCCACACCCTCTCATTGAGGGATAGATGAAATCACACTCTCTCATTGAGGGATAGATGAAGCCACACTCTCTCATTGAGGGATAGTTGAAGCCACGCCCCCTCATCGAGGGATAGATGAAGCCACACTCTCTCATTGACTGATAGCTGAAACCACGCTCTCTCATTGAGGGATAGATGAAGCCACGCCCCCTCATTGAGGGATAGATGAAGCCACACTCTCTCATTGACGGATAGATGAAGCCACGCCCCCTCATTGAGGGATAGATGAAGCCACGCTCTCTCATTGAGGGATAGATGAAGCCATACTCTCTCATTGAGGGATAGATGAAGCCACACCCTCTCATTGAGGGATAGATGAAGCCACGCTCTCTCATTGAGGGATAGATGAAGCCACGCCCCCTCATTGAGGGATAGATGAAGCCATGCTCTCTCATTGAGGGATAGATGAAATCACACTCTCTCATTGAGGGATAGATGAAGCCACACTCTCTCATTGAGGGATAGATGAAGCCACGCCCCCTCATCGAGGGATAGATGAAGCCACACTCTCTCATTGACTGATAGCTGAAACCACGCTCTCTCATTGAGGGATAGATGAAGCCACGCCCCCTCATTGAGGGATAGATGAAGCCACGCTCTCTCATTGAGGGATAGATGAAGCCACGCTCTCTCATTGAGGGATAGATGAAGCCACACTCTCTCATTGAGGGATAGATGAAGCCACGCTCTCTCATTGAGGGATAGATGAAGTCACGCTCTCTCATTGAGGGATAGATGAAGCCACGCCCCCTCATTGAGGGATAGATGAAGCCACGCTCTCTCATTGAGGGATAGATGAAGCCACGCCCCCTCATTGAGGGATAGATGAAGCCACGCTCTCTCATTGAGGGATAGATAAAGCCATGCCCCATCATTGAGGGATAGATGAAGCCACACTCTCTCACTGAGGGATAGATGAAGCCACGCTCTCTCATTGAGGGATAGATGAAGTCACGCCCCCTCATTGAGGGATAGATGAAGCCACACTCTCTCATTGAGGGATGGATGAAGCCACACCCTCTCATTGAGGGATAGATGAAGCCACGCTCTCTCATTGAGGGATAGATGAAGCCACGCCCCCTCATTGAGGGATAGATGAAGCCATGCTCTCTCATTGAGGGATAGATGAAATCACACTCTCTCATTGAGGGATAGATGAAGCCACACTCTCTCATTGAGGGATAGATGAAGCCACGCCCCCTCATTGAGGGATAGATGAAGCCACACTCTCTAAATGAGGGATAGCTGAAACCACGCTCTCTCATTGAGGGATAGATGAAGCCACGCCCCCTCATTGAGGGATAGATGAAGCCACGCTCTCTCATTGAGGGATAGATGAAGCCACACTCTCTCATTGAGGGATAGATGAAGCCACACTCTCTCATTGAGGGATAGATGAAGCCACACTCTCTCATTGAGGGTTAGATGAAGCCACGCTCTCTCATTGAGGGATAGATGAAGCCACGCTCTCTCATTGAGGGATAGATGAAGCCACGCCCCCTCATTGAGGGATAGATGAAGCCACGCTCTCTCATTGAGGGATAGATGAAGCCACACCCCCTCATTGAGGGATAGATGAAGCCACGCTCTCTCATTGAGGGATAGATAAAGCCATGCCCCATCATTGAGGGATAGATGAAGCCACACTCATTGAGGGATAGATGAAGCCACGCTCTCTCATTGAGGGATAGATGAAGCCACGCCCCCTCATTGAGGGATAGATGAAGCCACACTCTCTCATTGAGGGATGGATGAAGCCACGCTTTCTCATTGAGGGATAGATGAAGCCACGCTCTCTCATTGAGGGATAGATAAAGCCATGCCCCATCATTGAGGGATAGATGAAGCCACACTCTCTCATTGAGGGATGGATGAAGCCACGCTCTCTCATTGAGGGATAGATGAAGCCACACTCTCTCATTGAGGGATAGATGAAGCCACACTCTCTCATTGAGGGATGGATGAAGCCACGGCCCCTCATTGAGGGATAGATGAAGCCACACTCTCTCATTGAGGGATAGATGAAGCTACACTCTCTCATTGAGGGATAGATGAAGCCACGCCTCCTCATTGAGGGATGGATGAAGCCACGCCCCCTCATTGAGGGATAGATGAAGCCACACTCTCTCATTGAGGGATAGATGAAGCCACGCCTCCTCATTGAGGGATGGATGAAGCCACACCCTCTCATTGAGGGATAGATGAAGCCACACTCTCTCTCATTGAGGGATAGATGAAGCCATGCTCTCTCATTGAGGGATAGATGAAGCCACGCCTCCTCATTGAGGGATGGATGAAGCCACACCCTCTCATTGAGGGATAGATGAAATCACACTCTCTCATTGAGGGATAGATGAAGCCACACTCTCTCATTGAGGGATAGTTGAAGCCACGCCCCCTCATCGAGGGATAGATGAAGCCACACTCTCTCATTGACTGATAGCTGAAACCACGCTCTCTCATTGAGGGATAGATGAAGCCACGCCCCCTCATTGAGGGATAGATGAAGCCACACTCTCTCATTGACGGATAGATGAAGCCACGCCCCCTCATTGAGGGATAGATGAAGCCACGCTCTCTCATTGAGGGATAGATGAAGCCATACTCTCTCATTGAGGGATAGATGAAGCCACACCCTCTCATTGAGGGATAGATGAAGCCACGCTCTCTCATTGAGGGATAGATGAAGCCACGCCCCCTCATTGAGGGATAGATGAAGCCATGCTCTCTCATTGAGGGATAGATGAAATCACACTCTCTCATTGAGGGATAGATGAAGCCACACTCTCTCATTGAGGGATAGATGAAGCCACGCCCCCTCATCGAGGGATAGATGAAGCCACACTCTCTCATTGACTGATAGCTGAAACCACGCTCTCTCATTGAGGGATAGATGAAGCCACGCCCCCTCATTGAGGGATAGATGAAGCCACGCTCTCTCATTGAGGGATAGATGAAGCCACGCTCTCTCATTGAGGGATAGATGAAGCCACACTCTCTCATTGAGGGATAGATGAAGCCACGCTCTCTCATTGAGGGATAGATGAAGTCACGCTCTCTCATTGAGGGATAGATGAAGCCACGCCCCCTCATTGAGGGATAGATGAAGCCACGCTCTCTCATTGAGGGATAGATGAAGCCACGCCCCCTCATTGAGGGATAGATGAAGCCACGCTCTCTCATTGAGGGATAGATAAAGCCATGCCCCATCATTGAGGGATAGATGAAGCCACACTCTCTCACTGAGGGATAGATGAAGCCACGCTCTCTCATTGAGGGATAGATGAAGCCACGCCCCCTCATTGAGGGATAGATGAAGCCACACTCTCTCATTGAGGGATGGATGAAGCCACGCTTTCTCATTGAGGGATAGATGAAGCCACGCTCTCTCATTGAGGGATAGATAAAGCCATGCCCCATCATTGAGGGATAGATGAAGCCACACTCTCTCATTGAGGGATAGATGAAGCCACGCTCTCTCATTGAGGGATAGATGAAGTCACGCCCCCTCATTGAGGGATAGATGAAGCCACACTCTCTCATTGAGGGATGGATGAAGCCACACCCTCTCATTGAGGGATAGATGAAGCCACGCTCTCTCATTGAGGGATAGATGAAGCCACGCCCCCTCATTGAGGGATAGATGAAGCCATGCTCTCTCATTGAGGGATAGATGAAATCACACTCTCTCATTGAGGGATAGATGAAGCCACACTCTCTCATTGAGGGATAGATGAAGCCACGCCCCCTCATTGAGGGATAGATGAAGCCACACTCTCTAAATGAGGGATAGCTGAAACCACGCTCTCTCATTGAGGGATAGATGAAGCCACGCCCCCTCATTGAGGGATAGATGAAGCCACGCTCTCTCATTGAGGGATAGATGAAGCCACACTCTCTCATTGAGGGATAGATGAAGCCACACTCTCTCATTGAGGGATAGATGAAGCCACACTCTCTCATTGAGGGTTAGATGAAGCCACGCTCTCTCATTGAGGGATGGATGAAGCCACACTCTCTCATTGAGGGATGGATGAAGCCACACTCTCTCATTGGGGGATGGATGAAGCCACACCCCCTCATTGAGGGATGGATGAAGCCACACTCTCTCATTGAGGAATAGATGAAGCCACACTCTCTCACTGAGGGATAGATGAAGCCACACTCTCTCACTGAGGGATAGATGAAGCCACACTCTCTCATTGAGGGATAGATGAAGCCACACTCTCTCATTGAGGGATAGATGAAGCCACGCCCCCTCATTGAGGGATAGATGAAGCCACACTCTCTCATTGAGGGATAGATGAAGCCACGCCCCCTCATTGAGGGATAGATGAAGCCACACTCTCTCATTGAGGGATAGATGAAGCCACGCTCTCTCATTGAGGGATGGATGAAGCCACGCCCCCTCATTGAGGGATAGATGAAGCCACACTCTCTCATTGAGGGATAGATGAAGCCACGCTCTCTCATTGAGGGATAGATGAAGCCACGCTCTCTCATTGAGGGATGGATGAAGCCACACTCTCTCATTGAGGGATAGATTAAGCCACACCCTCCCATTGAGAGATAGTTGAAGCCACACTCTCTCATTGAGGGATAGATGAAGCCACACTCTCTCATTGAGGGATAGATGAAGCCACACCCTCTCATTGAGGGATAGATGAAGCCACACACTCTCATTGAGGGATAGATGAAGCCACACTCTCTCATTGAGGGATAGATGAAGCCACACTCTCTCATTGAGGGATAGATGAAGCCACGCCCCCTCATTGAGGGATAGATGAAGCCACACTCTCTCATTGAGGGATAGATGAAGCCACACTCTCTCATTGAGGGATAGATGAAGCCACGCCCTCTCATTGAGGGATAGATGAAGCCACACTCTCTCATTGAGGGATAGATGAAGCCACACTCTCTCATTGAGGGATGGATGAAGCCACGCCCCCTCATTGAGGGATAGATGAAGCCACACTCTCTCATTGAGGGATAGATGAAACCACACTCTCTCATTGAGGGATAGATGAAGCCACACTCTCTCATTGAGGGATAGATGAAACCACACTCTCTCATTGAGGGATAGATGAAGCCACACCCTCTCATTGAGGGATAGATGAAGCCACACTCTCTCATTGAGGGATAGATGAAGCCACACCCTCTCATTGAGGGATAGATGAAGCCACACACTCTCATTGAGGGATAGATGAAGCCACACTCTCTAATTGAGGGATAGATGAAGCCACACTCTCTCATTGAGGAATAGATGAAGCCACACCCTCTCATTGAGGGATAGATGAAGCCACACACTCTCATTGAGGGATAGATGAAGCCACACTCTCTAATTGAGGGATAGATGAAGCCACACCCCCTCATTGAGGGATAGATGAAACCACGCTCTCTCATTGAGGGATAGATGAAGCCACACCCTCTCATTGAGAGATAGATGAAGCCACACTCTCTCATTGAGGGCTAGATGAAGCCACACTCTCTCATTGAGGGATAGATGAAGCCACACCCTCTCATTGAGGGATAGATGAAGCCACACCCTCTCATTGAGGGATAGATGAAGCCACACTCTCTCATTGAGGGATAGATGAAGCCACGCCCTCTCATTGAGGGATGGATGAAGCCACGCCCCCTCATTGAGGGATGTATTAAGCAACACCCTCTCATTGAGGGATAGATGAAGCCACACTCTCTCACTGAGGGATAGATGAAGCCACACTCTCTCATTGAGGGATAGATGAAGCCACGCCCCCTCATTGAGGGATAGATGAAGCCACACTCTCTCATTGAGGGATAGATGAAGCCACGCCCCCTCATTGAGGGATAGATGAAGCCACACTCTCTCATTGAGGGATAGATGAAGCCACACTCTCTCATTGAGGGATGGATGAAGCCACGGCCCCTCATTGAGGGATAGATGAAGCCACACTCTCTCATTGAGGGATAGATGAAGCTACACTCTCTCATTGAGGGATAGATGAAGCCACGCCTCCTCATTGAGGGATGGATGAAGCCACGCCCCCTCATTGAGGGATAGATGAAGCCACACTCTCTCATTGAGGGATAGATGAAGCCACGCCTCCTCATTGAGGGATGGATGAAGCCACACCCTCTCATTGAGGGATAGATGAAGCCACACTCTCTCTCATTGAGGGATAGATGAAGCCATGCTCTCTCATTGAGGGATAGATGAAGCCACGCCTCCTCATTGAGGGATGGATGAAGCCACACCCTCTCATTGAGGGATAGATGAAATCACACTCTCTCATTGAGGGATAGATGAAGCCACACTCTCTCATTGAGGGATAGTTGAAGCCACGCCCCCTCATCGAGGGATAGATGAAGCCACACTCTCTCATTGACTGATAGCTGAAACCACGCTCTCTCATTGAGGGATAGATGAAGCCACGCCCCCTCATTGAGGGATAGATGAAGCCACACTCTCTCATTGACGGATAGATGAAGCCACGCCCCCTCATTGAGGGATAGATGAAGCCACGCTCTCTCATTGAGGGATAGATGAAGCCATACTCTCTCATTGAGGGATAGATGAAGCCACACCCTCTCATTGAGGGATAGATGAAGCCACGCTCTCTCATTGAGGGATAGATGAAGCCACGCCCCCTCATTGAGGGATAGATGAAGCCATGCTCTCTCATTGAGGGATAGATGAAATCACACTCTCTCATTGAGGGATAGATGAAGCCACACTCTCTCATTGAGGGATAGATGAAGCCACGCCCCCTCATCGAGGGATAGATGAAGCCACACTCTCTCATTGACTGATAGCTGAAACCACGCTCTCTCATTGAGGGATAGATGAAGCCACGCCCCCTCATTGAGGGATAGATGAAGCCACGCTCTCTCATTGAGGGATAGATGAAGCCACGCTCTCTCATTGAGGGATAGATGAAGCCACACTCTCTCATTGAGGGATAGATGAAGCCACGCTCTCTCATTGAGGGATAGATGAAGTCACGCTCTCTCATTGAGGGATAGATGAAGCCACGCCCCCTCATTGAGGGATAGATGAAGCCACGCTCTCTCATTGAGGGATAGATGAAGCCACGCCCCCTCATTGAGGGATAGATGAAGCCACGCTCTCTCATTGAGGGATAGATAAAGCCATGCCCCATCATTGAGGGATAGATGAAGCCACACTCTCTCACTGAGGGATAGATGAAGCCACGCTCTCTCATTGAGGGATAGATGAAGCCACGCCCCCTCATTGAGGGATAGATGAAGCCACACTCTCTCATTGAGGGATGGATGAAGCCACGCTTTCTCATTGAGGGATAGATGAAGCCACGCTCTCTCATTGAGGGATAGATAAAGCCATGCCCCATCATTGAGGGATAGATGAAGCCACACTCTCTCATTGAGGGATAGATGAAGCCACGCTCTCTCATTGAGGGATAGATGAAGTCACGCCCCCTCATTGAGGGATAGATGAAGCCACACTCTCTCATTGAGGGATGGATGAAGCCACACCCTCTCATTGAGGGATAGATGAAGCCACGCTCTCTCATTGAGGGATAGATGAAGCCACGCCCCCTCATTGAGGGATAGATGAAGCCATGCTCTCTCATTGAGGGATAGATGAAATCACACTCTCTCATTGAGGGATAGATGAAGCCACACTCTCTCATTGAGGGATAGATGAAGCCACGCCCCCTCATTGAGGGATAGATGAAGCCACACTCTCTAAATGAGGGATAGCTGAAACCACGCTCTCTCATTGAGGGATAGATGAAGCCACGCCCCCTCATTGAGGGATAGATGAAGCCACGCTCTCTCATTGAGGGATAGATGAAGCCACACTCTCTCATTGAGGGATAGATGAAGCCACACTCTCTCATTGAGGGATAGATGAAGCCACACTCTCTCATTCAGGGTTAGATGAAGCCACGCTCTCTCATTGAGGGATAGATGAAGCCACGCTCTCTCATTGAGGGATAGATGAAGCCACGCCCCCTCATTGAGGGATAGATGAAGCCACGCTCTCTCATTGAGGGATAGATGAAGCCACACCCCCTCATTGAGGGATAGATGAAGCCACGCTCTCTCATTGAGGGATAGATAAAGCCATGCCCCATCATTGAGGGATAGATGAAGCCACACTCATTGAGGGATAGATGAAGCCACGCTCTCTCATTGAGGGATAGATGAAGCCACGCCCCCTCATTGAGGGATAGATGAAGCCACACTCTCTCATTGAGGGATGGATGAAGCCACGCTTTCTCATTGAGGGATAGATGAAGCCACGCTCTCTCATTGAGGGATAGATAAAGCCATGCCCCATCATTGAGGGATAGATGAAGCCACACTCTCTCATTGAGGGATGGATGAAGCCACGCTCTCTCATTGAGGGATAGATGAAGCCACACTCTCTCATTGAGGGATAGATGAAGCCACACTCTCTCATTGAGGGATGGATGAAGCCACGGCCCCTCATTGAGGGATAGATGAAGCCACACTCTCTCATTGAGGGATAGATGAAGCTACACTCTCTCATTGAGGGATAGATGAAGCCACGCCTCCTCATTGAGGGATGGATGAAGCCACGCCCCCTCATTGAGGGATAGATGAAGCCACACTCTCTCATTGAGGGATAGATGAAGCCACGCCTCCTCATTGAGGGATGGATGAAGCCACACCCTCTCATTGAGGGATAGATGAAGCCACACTCTCTCTCATTGAGGGATAGATGAAGCCATGCTCTCTCATTGAGGGATAGATGAAGCCACGCCTCCTCATTGAGGGATGGATGAAGCCACACCCTCTCATTGAGGGATAGATGAAATCACACTCTCTCATTGAGGGATAGATGAAGCCACACTCTCTCATTGAGGGATAGTTGAAGCCACGCCCCCTCATCGAGGGATAGATGAAGCCACACTCTCTCATTGACTGATAGCTGAAACCACGCTCTCTCATTGAGGGATAGATGAAGCCACGCCCCCTCATTGAGGGATAGATGAAGCCACACTCTCTCATTGACGGATAGATGAAGCCACGCCCCCTCATTGAGGGATAGATGAAGCCACGCTCTCTCATTGAGGGATAGATGAAGCCATACTCTCTCATTGAGGGATAGATGAAGCCACACCCTCTCATTGAGGGATAGATGAAGCCACGCTCTCTCATTGAGGGATAGATGAAGCCACGCCCCCTCATTGAGGGATAGATGAAGCCATGCTCTCTCATTGAGGGATAGATGAAATCACACTCTCTCATTGAGGGATAGATGAAGCCACACTCTCTCATTGAGGGATAGATGAAGCCACGCCCCCTCATCGAGGGATAGATGAAGCCACACTCTCTCATTGACTGATAGCTGAAACCACGCTCTCTCATTGAGGGATAGATGAAGCCACGCCCCCTCATTGAGGGATAGATGAAGCCACGCTCTCTCATTGAGGGATAGATGAAGCCACGCTCTCTCATTGAGGGATAGATGAAGCCACACTCTCTCATTGAGGGATAGATGAAGCCACGCTCTCTCATTGAGGGATAGATGAAGTCACGCTCTCTCATTGAGGGATAGATGAAGCCACGCCCCCTCATTGAGGGATAGATGAAGCCACGCTCTCTCATTGAGGGATAGATGAAGCCACGCCCCCTCATTGAGGGATAGATGAAGCCACGCTCTCTCATTGAGGGATAGATAAAGCCATGCCCCATCATTGAGGGATAGATGAAGCCACACTCTCTCACTGAGGGATAGATGAAGCCACGCTCTCTCATTGAGGGATAGATGAAGCCACGCCCCCTCATTGAGGGATAGATGAAGCCACACTCTCTCATTGAGGGATGGATGAAGCCACGCTTTCTCATTGAGGGATAGATGAAGCCACGCTCTCTCATTGAGGGATAGATAAAGCCATGCCCCATCATTGAGGGATAGATGAAGCCACACTCTCTCATTGAGGGATAGATGAAGCCACGCTCTCTCATTGAGGGATAGATGAAGTCACGCCCCCTCATTGAGGGATAGATGAAGCCACACTCTCTCATTGAGGGATGGATGAAGCCACACCCTCTCATTGAGGGATAGATGAAGCCACGCTCTCTCATTGAGGGATAGATGAAGCCACGCCCCCTCATTGAGGGATAGATGAAGCCATGCTCTCTCATTGAGGGATAGATGAAATCACACTCTCTCATTGAGGGATAGATGAAGCCACACTCTCTCATTGAGGGATAGATGAAGCCACGCCCCCTCATTGAGGGATAGATGAAGCCACACTCTCTAAATGAGGGATAGCTGAAACCACGCTCTCTCATTGAGGGATAGATGAAGCCACGCCCCCTCATTGAGGGATAGATGAAGCCACGCTCTCTCATTGAGGGATAGATGAAGCCACACTCTCTCATTGAGGGATAGATGAAGCCACACTCTCTCATTGAGGGATAGATGAAGCCACACTCTCTCATTGAGGGTTAGATGAAGCCACGCTCTCTCATTGAGGGATAGATGAAGCCACGCTCTCTCATTGAGGGATAGATGAAGCCACGCCCCCTCATTGAGGGATAGATGAAGCCACGCTCTCTCATTGAGGGATAGATGAAGCCACACCCCCTCATTGAGGGATAGATGAAGCCACGCTCTCTCATTGAGGGATAGATAAAGCCATGCCCCATCATTGAGGGATAGATGAAGCCACACTCATTGAGGGATAGATGAAGCCACGCTCTCTCATTGAGGGATAGATGAAGCCACGCCCCCTCATTGAGGGATAGATGAAGCCACACTCTCTCATTGAGGGATGGATGAAGCCACGCTTTCTCATTGAGGGATAGATGAAGCCACGCTCTCTCATTGAGGGATAGATAAAGCCATGCCCCATCATTGAGGGATAGATGAAGCCACACTCTCTCATTGAGGGATGGATGAAGCCACGCTCTCTCATTGAGGGATAGATGAAGCCACACTCTCTCATTGAGGGATAGATGAAGCCACACTCTCTCATTGAGGGATAGATGAAGCCACACTCTCTCATTGAGGGATAGATGAAGCCACGCTCTCTCACTGAGGGATGGATGAAGCCACGCTCTCTCATTGAGGGATAGATGAAGCCACACTCTCTCATTGAGGGATAGATGAAGCCACACTCTCTCATTGAGGGATAGATGAAGCCACACTCTCTCATTGAGGGATAGATGAAGCCACGCTCTCTCATTGAGGGATGGATGAAGCCACGCTCTCTCATTGAGGGATAGATGAAGCCACGCTCTCTCATTGAGGGATGGATGAAGCCACACTCTCTCATTGAGGGATAGATGAAGCCAAACTCTCTCATTGAGGGATGGATGAAGCCACACTCTCTTATTGACGGATAGATAAAGCCACGCTCTCTCATTGAGGGATAGATGAAGCCAAACTCTCTCATTGAGGGATAGAAGAAGCCACACTCTCTCATTGAGGGATGGATGAAGCCAAACTCTCTCATTGAGGGATGGATGAAGCCACACTCTCTCATTGAGGGATAGATAAAGCCACGCTCTCTCATTGAGGGATAGATGAGGCCACGCTCTCTCATTGAGGGATAGAAGAAGCCACGCTCTCTCATTGAGGGATAGATGAAGCCACGCACCCTCATTGAGGGATAGATGAAGCCATGGTCTCTCATTGAGGGATAGATGAAGCCACACTCTCTCATTGAGGGATAGATGAAGCCACACTCTCTCATTGAGGGATAGATAAAGCCACGCTCTCTCATTGAGGGATAGATGAGGCCACGCTCTCTCATTGAGGGATAGATGATGCCACGCTCTCTCATTGAGGGATAGATGAAGGCACGCACCCTCATTGAGGGATAGATGAAGCCACACCCTCTCATTGAGGGATAGATGAAGCCACAATCTCTCATTGAGGGATGGATGAAGCCACACTCTCTAATTGAGGGATAGATGAAGCCACACTCTCTCATTGAGGGATAGATGAAGCCACACTCTCATTGAGGGATAGATGAAGCCACACTCTCTCATTGACGGATGGATGAAGCCACGCTCTCTCATTAAGGGAAAGATGAAGCCACACTCTCTCATTGAGGGATGGATGAAGCCACACTCTCTCATTGAGGGATAGATGAAGCCACACTCTCTCATTGAGGGATAGATGGAGCCACGATCTCTCATTGAAGGATAGATGAAGCCACACTCTCTTATTGACGGATAGATAAAGCCACACTCTCTCATTGAGGGATGGATGAAGCCAAACTCTCTCATTGAGGGATGGATGAAGCCAAACTCTCTCATTGAGGGATAGATGAAGCCACGATCTCTCATTGAGGGATGGATGAAGCCACGCCCTCTCATTGAGGGATAGATGAAGCCACACTCTCTCATTGAGGGATAGATGAAGCCAAACTCTCTCATTGAGGGATGGATGAAGCCACACTCTCTCATTGAGGGATAGATGAAGCCACGCTCTCTCATTGATAGATGAAGCCACGCTCTCTCATTGAGGTAGAGATTAAGCCACGCTCTCTCATTGAGGGATAGATAAAGCCACGCTCTCTCATTGAGGGATAGATGAGGCCACGCTCTCTCATTGAGGGATAGAAGAAGCCACGCTCTCTCATTGAGGGATAGATGAAGCCACACTCTCTCATTGATAGATGAAGCCACGCTCTCTCATTGAGGGATAGATGAAGCCACACTCTCTCATTGAGAGATAGATGAAGCCACGCTCTCTCATTGAGGGATAGATGAAGCCACACTCTCTCGTTGAGGGATAGGTGAAGCCACGCCCCCTCATTGAGGGATAGATGAAGCCACACTCTCTCATTGAGGGATAGATGAAGCCACACTCTCTCATTAAGGAAAAGATGAAGCCACACTCTCTCATTGAGGGATAGATGAAGCCACGCTCTCTCATTGAGGGATGGATGAAGCCATGCTCTCTCATTGATAGATGAAGCCACACTCTCTCATTGAGGGATAGATGAAGCCACGCTCTCTCATTGAGGGATAGATGAAGCCACGCTCTCTCATTGAGGTATGGATGAAACCACACTCTCTCATTGAGGGATAGATGAAGCCACGCTCTCTCATTGAGGGATAGATGAAGCCACACTCTCTCATTAAGGAAAAGATGAAGCCACACTCTCTCATTGAGGGATATATGAAGCCACGTTCTCTCATCAAGGGAAAGATGAAGCCACACTCTCTCATTGAGGGATGGATGAAGCCACGCTCTCTCATTGATAGATGAAGCCACGCTCTCTCATTGAGGGATAGATGAAGCCACGCTCTCTCATTGATAGATGAAGCCACACTCTCTCATTGAGGGATAGATGAAGCCACGCTCTCTCATTGAGGGATAGATGAAGCCACACTCTCTCATTGAGGGATAGATGAAGCCACGCTCTCTCATTGAGGTATGGATGAAGCCACATTCTCTCATTGAGGGATAGATGAAGCCGCACTCTCTCATTGAGGGATAGATGAAGCTAAACTCTCTCACTGAGGGATAGATGAAGCCACGCTCTCTCACTGAGGGATAGATGAAGCCACGCTCTCTCATTGAGGGATAGATGAATCCACACTCTCTCATTGAGGGATAGATGAATCCACACTCTCTCATTGAGGGATAGATGAAGCCACACTCTCTCATTGAGGGATAGATGAAGCCACGCTCTCTAATGAGGGATAGATGAAGCCACGCTCTCTCATTGAGGGATAGATGAAGCCACGCTCTCTCATTGAGGGATAGATGAAGCCACACTCTCTCATTGAGGGATAGATGAAGCCACACTCTCTCATTGAGAGATAGATGAAGCCACGCTCTCTCATTGAGGGATAGATGAAGCCACACTCTCTCATTGAGGGATAGGTGAAGCCACGCCCCCTCATTGAGGGATAGATGAAGCCACACTCTCTCATTAAGGAAAAGATGAAGCCACACTCTCTCATTGAGGGATAGATAAAGCCACGTTCTCTCATTAAGGGAAAGATGAAGCCACACTCTCTCATTGAGGGATGGATGAAGCCATGCTCTCTCATTGACAGATGAAGCCACACTCTCTCATTGAGGGATAGATGAAGCCACGCTCTCTCATTGAGGGATAGATGAAGCCACGCTCTCTCATTGAGGGATAGATGAAGCCACGCTCTCTCATTGAGGTATGGATGAAACCACACTCTCTCATTGAGGGATAGATGAAGCCACGCTCTCTCATTGAGGGATAGATGAAGCCACACTCTCTCATTAAGGAAAAGATGAAGCCACACTCTCTCATTGAGGGATAGATGAAGCCACGTTCTCTCATTAAGGGAAAGATGAAGCCACACTCTCTCATTGAGGGATGGATGAAGCCATGCTCTCTCATTGATAGATGAAGCCACACTCTCTCATTGAGGGATAGATGAAGCCACGCTCTCTCATTGAGTGATAGATGAAGCCACGCTCTCTCATTGAGGGATAGATGAAGCCACGCTCTCTCATTGAGGTATGGATGAAACCACACTCTCTCATTGAGGGATAGATGAAGCCACGCTCTCTCATTGAGGGATAGATGAAGCCACACTCTCTCATTAAGGAAAAGATGAAGCCACACTCTCTCATTGAGGGATAGATGAAGCCACGTTCTCTCATCAAGGGAAAGATGAAGCCACACTCTCTCATTGAGGGATGGATGAAGCCACGCTCTCTCATTGATAGATGAAGCCACACTCTCTCATTGAGGGATAGATGAAGCCACGCTCTCTCATTGAGGGATAGATGAAGCCACGCTCTCTCATTGAGGGATAGATGAAGCCACGCTCTCTCATTGATAGATGAAGCCACACTCTCTCATTGAGGGATAGATGAAGCCACGCTCTCTCATTGAGGGATAGATGAAGCCACGCTCTCTCATTGAGGGATAGATGAAGCCACGCTCTCTCATTGAGGTATGGATGAAGCCACATTCTCTCATTGAGGGATAGATGAAGCCACACTCTCTCATTGAGGGATAGATGAAGCCACACTCTCTCATTGAGGGATAGATGAAGCCACACTCTCTCATTGAGGGATAGATGAAGCCACGCTCTCTCATTGAGGGATAGATGAAGCCACGCTCTCTAATGAGGGATAGATGAAGCCACGCTCTCTCATTGAGGGATAGATGAAGCCACGCTCTCTCATTGAGGGATAGATGAAGCCACACTCTCTCATTGAGGGATAGATGAAGCCACGCTCTCTCATTGAGGGATAGATGAAGCCACGCTCTCTCATTGAGGGATAGATGAAGCCACACTCTCTCATTGAGTGATAGATTAAGCCACGCTCTCTAATTGAGGGATAGATGAAGCCACGCTCTCTCATTGAGGGATGGATGAAGCCACGCTCTCTCATTGAGGGATAGATGAAGCCACACTGTCTCACTGAGGGATAGATGAAGCCACACTCTCTCATTGAGGGATAGATGAAGCCACGCTCTCTCATTGAGGGATAGATGAAGCCACACTCTCTCATTGAGGGATAGATGAAGCCACACTCTCTCATTGAGGGATAGATGAAGCCACACTCTCTCATTGAGGGATAGATGAAGCCACGCTCTCTCACTGAGGGATGGATGAAGCCACGCTCTCTCATTGAGGGATAGATGAAGCCACACTCTCTCATTGAGGGATAGATGAAGCCACACTCTCTCATTGAGGGATAGATGAAGCCACACTCTCTCATTGAGGGATAGATGAAGCCACACTCTCTCATTGAGGGATGGATGAAGCCACGCTCTCTCATTGAGGGATAGATGAAGCCACGCTCTCTCATTGAGGGATGGATGAAGCCACACTCTCTCATTGAGGGATAGATGAAGCCAAACTCTCTCATTGAGGGATGGATGAAGCCACACTCTCTTATTGACGGATAGATAAAGCCACGCTCTCTCATTGAGGGATAGATGAAGCCAAACTCTCTCATTGAGGGATAGAAGAAGCCACACTCTCTCATTGAGGGATGGATGAAGCCAAACTCTCTCATTGAGGGATAGATGAAGCCACGATCTCTCATTGAGGGATGGATGAAGCCACGCCCTCTCATTGAGGGATAGATGAAGCCACACTCTCTCATTGAGGGATAGATGAAGCCAAACTCTCTCATTGAGGGATGGATGAAGCCACACTCTCTCATTGAGGGATAGATGAAGCCACGCTCTCTCATTGATAGATGAAGCCACGCTCTCTCATTGAGGTAGAGATGAAGCCAAGCTCTCTCATTGAGGGATAGATAAAGCCACGCTCTCTCATTGAGGGATAGATGAGGCCACGCTCTCTCATTGAGGGATAGAAGAAGCCACGCTCTCTCATTGAGGGATAGATGAAGCCACGCACCCTCACTGAGGGATAGATGAAGCCATGGTCTCTCATTGAGGGATAGATGAAGCCACACTCTCTCATTGAGGGATAGATGAAGCCACACTCTCTCATTGAGGGATAGATAAAGCCACGCTCTCTCATTGAGGGATAGATGAGGCCACGCTCTCTCATTGAGGGATAGATGAAGCCACGCTCTCTCATTGAGGGATAGATGAAGGCAAGCACCCTCATTGAGGGATAGATGAAGCCACGCTCTCTCATTGAGGGATAGATGAAGCCACAATCTCTCATTGAGGGATGGATGAAGCCACACTCTCTAATTGAGGGATAGATGAAGCCACACTCTCTCATTGAGGGATAGATGAAGCCACACTCTCATTGAGGGATAGATGAAGCCACACTCTCTCATTGACGGATGGATGAAGCCACGCTCTCTCATTAAGGGAAAGATGAAGCCACACTCTCTCATTGAGGGATGGATGAAGCCACACTCTCTCATTGAGGGATAGATGAAGCCACACTCTCTCATTGAGGGATAGATGGAGCCACGATCTCTCATTGAGGGATAGATGAAGCCACACTCTCTTATTGACGGATAGATAAAGCCACACTCTCTCATTGAGGGATGGATGAAGCCAAACTCTCTCATTGAGGGATGGATGAAGCCAAACTCTCTCATTGAGGGATAGATGAAGCCACGATCTCTCATTGAGGGATGGATGAAGCCACGCCCTCTCATTGAGGGATAGATGAAGCCACACTCTCTCATTGAGGGATAGATGAAGCCAAACTCTCTCATTGAGGGATGGATGAAGCCACACTCTCTCATTGAGGGATAGATGAAGCCACGCTCTCTCATTGATAGATGAAGCCACGCTCTCTCATTGAGGTAGAGATTAAGCCACGCTCTCTCATTGAGGGATAGATAAAGCCACGCTCTCTCATTGAGGGATAGATGAGGCCACGCTCTCTCATTGAGGGATAGAAGAAGCCACGCTCTCTCATTGAGGGATAGATGAAGCCACACTCTCTCATTCATAGATGAAGCCACGCTCTCTCATTGAGGGATAGATGAAGCCACACTCTCTCATTGAGAGATAGATGAAGCCACGCTCTCTCATTGAGGGATAGATGAAGCCACACTCTCTCATTGAGGGATAGATGAAGCCACACTCTCTCATTGAGGGATAGATGAAGCCACGCTCTCTCATTGAGGGATGGATGAAGCCATGCTCTCTCATTGATAGATGAAGCCACACTCTCTCATTGAGGAATAGATGAAGCCACACTCTCTCATTGAGGGATAGATGAAGCCACGCTCTCTCATTGAGGGATAGATGAAGCCACGCTCTCTCATTGAGGTATGGATGAAACCACACTCTCTCATTGAGGGATAGATGAAGCCACGCTCTCTCATTGAGGGATAGATGAAGCCACACTCTCTCATTAAGGAAAAGATGAAGCCACACTCTCTCATTGAGGGATATATGAAGCCACGTTCTCTCATCAAGGCAAAGATGAAGCCACACTCTCTCATTGAGGGATGGATGAAGCCACGCTCTCTCATTGATAGATGAAGCCACGCTCTCTCATTGAGGGATAGATGAAGCCACGCTCTCTCATTGATAGATGAAGCCACACTCTCTCATTGAGGGATAGATGAAGCCACGCTCTCTCATTGAGGGATAGATGAAGCCACACTCTCTCATTGAGGGATAGATGAAGCCACGCTCTCTCATTGAGGTATGGATGAAGCCACATTCTCTCATTGAGGGATAGATGAAGCCGCACTCTCTCATTGAGGGATAGATGAAGCTAAACTCTCTCACTGAGGGATAGATGAAGCCACGCTCTCTCACTGAGGGATAGATGAAGCCACGCTCTCTCATTGAGGGATAGATGTGGCCGCACTCTCTCACTGAGGGATAGATGAAGCCACGCTCTCTCATTGAGGGATAGATGAATCCACACTCTCTTATTGAGGGATAGATGAATCCACACTCTCTCATTGAGGGATAGATGAAGCCACACTCTCTCATTGAGGGATAGATGAAGCCACGCCCCCTCATTGAGGGATAGATGAAGCCACGGTCTCTAATGAGGGATAGATGAAGCCACGCTCTCTCATTGAGGGATAGATGAAGCCACGCTCTCTCATTGAGGGATAGATGAAGCCACACTCTCTCATTGAGGGATAGATGAAGCCACACTCTCTCATTGAGAGATAGATGAAGCCACGCTCTCTCATTGAGGGATAGATGAAGCCACACTCTCTCATTGAGGGATAGGTGAAGCCACGCCCCCTCATTGAGGGATAGATGAAGCCACACTCTCTCATTAAGGAAAAGATGAAGCCACACTCTCTCATTGAGGGATAGATGAAGCCACATTCTCTCATTAAGGGAAAGATGAAGCCACACTCTCTCATTGAGGGATGGATGAAGCCATGCTCTCTCATTGATAGATGAAGCCACACTCTCTCATTGAGGGATAGATGAAGCCACGCTCTCTCATTGAGGGATAGATGAAGCCACGCTCTCTCATTGAGGGATAGATGAAGCCACGCTCTCTCATTGAGGTATGGATGAAACCACACTCTCTCATTGAGGGATAGATGAAGCCACGCTCTCTCATTGAGGGATAGATGAAGCCACACTCTCTCATTAAGGAAAAGATGAAGCCACACTCTCTCATTGAGGGATAGATGAAGCCACGTTCTCTCATTAAGGGAAAGATGAAGCCACACTCTCTCATTGAGGGATGGATGAAGCCATGCTCTCTCATTGATAGATGAAGCCACACTCTCTCATTGAGGGATAGATGAAGCCACGCTCTCTCATTGAGGGATAGATGAAGCCACGCTCTCTCATTGAGGGATAGATGAAGCCACGCTCTCTCATTGAGGTATGGATGAAACCACACTCTCTCATTGAGGGATAGATGAAGCCACGCTCTCTCATTGAGGGATAGATGAAGCCACACTCTCTCATTAAGGAAAAGATGAAGCCACACTCTCTCAATGAGGGATAGATGAAGCCACGTTCTCTCATCAAGGGAAAGATGAAGCCACACTCTCTCATTGAGGGATGGATGAAGCCACGCTCTCTCATTGATAGATGAAGCCACACTCTCTCATTGAGGGATAGATGAAGCCACGCTCTCTCATTGAGGGATAGATGAAGCCACGCTCTCTCATTGAGGGATAGATGAAGCCACGCTCTCTCATTGATAGATGAAGCCACACTCTCTCATTGAGGGATAGATGAAGCCACGCTCTCTCATTGAGGGATAGATGAAGCCACGTTCTCTCATTGAGGGATAGATGAAGCCACGCTCTCTCATTGAGGTATGGATGAAGCCACATTCTCTCATTGAGGGATAGATGAAGCCGCACTCTCTCATTGAGGGATAGATGAAGCTACACTCTCTCACTGAGGGATAGATGAAGCCACGCTCTCTCACTGAGGGATAGATGAAGCCACGCTCTCTCATTGAGGGATAGATGAGGCCGCACTCTCTCACTGAGGGATAGATGAAGCCACGCTCTCTCATTGAGGGATAGATGAGGCCGCACTCTCTCATTGAGGGATAGATGAAGCCACACTCTCTCATTGAGGGATAGATGAAGCCACACTCTCTCATTGAGGGATAGATGAAGCCACACTCTCTCATTGAGGGATAGATGAAGCCACGCTGTCTCATTGAGGGATAGATGAAGCCACGCTCTCTAATGAGGGATAGATGAAGCCACGCTCTCTCATTGAGGGATAGATGAAGCCACGCTCTCTCATTGAGGGATAGATGAAGCCACACTGTCTCATTGAGGGATAGATGAAGCCACACTCTCTGATTGAGGGATAGATGAAGCCACGCTCTCTCATTGAGGGATAGATGAAGCCACGCTCTCTCATTGAGGGATAGATGAAGCCACACTCTCTCATTGAGTGATAGATGAAGCCACGCTCTCTAATTGAGGGATAGATGAAGCCACGCTCTCTCATTGAGGGATGGATGAAGCCACGCTCTCTCATTGAGGGATAGATGAAGCCACACTCTCTCATTGAGGGATAGATGAAGCCACGCTCTCTCATTGAGGGATAGATGAAGCCACACTCTCTCATTGAGGGATAGATGAAGCCACACTCTCTCATTGATGGATAGATGAAGCCACGCTCTCTCATTGAGGGATATATGAAGCCACGCTCTCTAATGAGGGATAGATGAAGCCACGCTCTCTCATTGAGGGATAGATGAAGCCACACTGTCTCATTGAGGGATAGATGAAGCCACACTCTCTCATTGAGGGATAGATGAAGCCACGCTCTCTCATTGAGGGATAGATGAAGCCACGCTCTCTCATTGAGGGATAGATGAAGCCACACTCTCTCATTGAGTGATAGATGAAGCCACGCTCTCTAATTGAGGGATAGATGAAGCCACGCTCTCTCATTGAGGGATGGATGAAGCCACGCTCTCTCATTGAGGGATAGATGAAGCCACACTCTCTCATTGAGGGATAGATGAAGCCACGCTCTCTCATTGAGGGATAGATGAAGCCACACTCTCTCATTGAGGGATAGATGAAGCCACACTCTCTCATTGATGGATAGATGAAGCCACGCTCTCTCATTGAGGGATATATGAAGCCACGCTCTCTCATTGAGGGATAGATGAAGCCACACTCTCTCATTGAGGGATGGATGAAGCCACACACTCTCATTGAGGGATGGATGAAGCCACACTCTCTCATTGAGGGATGGATGAAGCCACACTCTCTCATTGAGGGATAGATGAAGCCACGCTCTCTCATTGAGGGATAGATGAAGCCACGCTCTCTCATTGAGGGATAGATGAAGCCACGCTCTCTAATAAGGGATAGATGAAGCCACACTCTCTCATTGAGGGATTGATGAAGCCACGCTCTCTCATTGAGGGATAGATGAAGCCACGCTCTCTCATTGAGGGATAGATGAAGCCACGCCCCCTCATTGAGGGATAGATGATGCCACGCCCCCTCATTGAGGGATGGATGAAGCCACGCCCCCTCATTGAGGGATAGATGAAGCCACGCTCTCTCATTGAGGGATAGATGAAGCCACGCTCTCATTGAGGGATAGATTAAGCCACGCTCTCTCATTGAGGGATAGATGAAGCCACACTCTCTCATTGAGGGATAGATGTGTCACGAGCTACTCACCCAGCCTCCGGTCCCGCGCCGTCTGCGGTCGGTCAGCCGGAGCACTGGCGGGGCGGCGTCCTCAGCGGGCGGCTGTTCGGCGGCTTCCGTCCCTGACGGCCGCTCGGCTGTTTCCGCCGCGAGCGGCGGCTCGGGCAGTTCCGCAGCGAGCGGCGCCTGGAGCGGCCGCGTCCCCGGCATCGCGGCGCGCTCCTGACACCCTGCGTCGTGCTCGCGCGCGCGCGAGCACTCAGTATTTATGCCCTCCGGCGGCGCTGCACACAGCGCGCCCGCCGGAGGTAATCAGTTCTGGGCCTATGAGCCCTATGGGTGTGCGGGAGGCTCCGGGTTTGGGCCAATGAGCCCAGGGTGGTTCTGGGCGGAACGCCCTATGCTTTGAATTAGCAAATCAGTCCTAGTATCCTAAGTGCACCAATCATGTCCCTCTATCATGTCTGCTACTTCCTATAAAGGTGTTTCCATCACATTTGATCCTTGCCCGTGATAGCGTGCTGCTGGGTGTGAATTGGTGTCTGTTCTGTCTTCGTTTATCCTGCTGTGTATGACCATCCTTGATCGCTGCCTGGACCGACCTTAGCCTGTTTTCCTGACTATGATTTTGCCTGCTCCACTTTACTGCGTACCCGTGATCCCCCGGTTTGATCTTTGGCTCGACTTGACTATTCTTCCGTCTCATCCTTGTGTACTGCGCTTCATTGGACTGATCTTCCGTGTATGACCCCTGCTTGTTTGACCTTGCCCAGTCTCGTTCCTGGTTCATCTGCCTTCCCCTTCATAAGTCTGCATCCTTTGTGCTATAAAGTCCTGGGGGCAACCGTGCCCGGTGAGGCGTGTTTAGCGTCCCGGCAGACGGGGGCTTGTCTATAGGCGAAGCTAGCAGCGGAGATTGGGGGTTGCAGACTTATTTGGAAGGTGGGTGTCCCACGGGACCTGACAAGATGAAGCCACACTCTCTCATTGAGGGATAGATGAAGCCACACTCTCTCATTGAGGGATAGATGAAGCCACGCCCCCTCATTGAGGGATAGATGAAGCCACGCTCTCTCATTGAGGGATAGATGAAGCCACACTCTCTCATTGAGGGATGGATGAAGCCACACTCTCTCATTGAGGGATAGATGAAGCCACACTCTCTCATTGAGGGATAGATGAAGCCACGCCCCCTCATTGAGGGATGGATGAAGCCACACCCTCTTATTGAAGGATAGATGAAGCCACACCCCCTCATTGAGGGATAGATGAAGCCACACTCTCTCATTGAGGGATGAATGAAGCCACACTCTCTCATTGAGGGATGGATGAAGCCACACTCTCTCATTGAGGGATAGATGAAGCCACACTCTCTCATTGAGGGATAGATGAAGCCACGCCCCCTCATTGAGGGATGGATGAAGCCACACCCTCTCATTGAAGGATAGATGAAGCCACACCCCCTCATTGAGGGATAGATGAAGCCACACTCTCTCATTGAGGGATGAATGAAGCCACACTCTCTCATTGAGGGATGGATGAAGCCACACTCTCTCATTGAGGGATAGATGAAGCCACACTCTCTCATTGAGGGATAGATGAAGCCACGCCCCCTCATTGAGGGATAGATGAAGCCACGCTCTCTCATTGAGGGATAGATGAAGCCACACTCTCTCATTGAGGGATAGATGAAGCCACACTCTCTCATTGAGGGATAGATGAAGCCACACTCTCTCATTGAGGGATAGATGAAGCCACGCCCCCTCATTGAGGGATGGATGAAGCCACACCCTCTCATTGAGGGATGGATGAAGCCACACTCTCTCATTGAGGGATAGATGAAGCCACGCTCTCTCATTAAGGGAAAGATGAAGCCACACTCTCTCATTGAGGGATGGATGAAGCCACACTCTCTCATTGAGGGATAGATGAAGCCACGCTCTCTCATTGAGGGATAGATGAAGCCACACTCTCTCATTGAGGGATAGATGAAGCCACGCTCTCTCATTGAGGGATAGATGAAGCCACGCTCTCTCATTGAGGGATAGATGAAGCCACGCTCTCTCATTGAGGGATGGATGAAGCCACACTCTCTCATTGAGGGATAGATGAAGCCACGCTCTCTCATTGAGGGATAGATGAAGCCACACTCTCTCATTGAGGAATGGATGAAGCCACACTCTCTCATTGAGGGATAGATGAAGCCACGCTCTCTCATTGAGGGATAGATGAAGCCACACTCTGTCATTGAGGGATAGATGAAGCCACGCTCTCTCATTGAGGGATAGATGAAGCCACACTCTCTCATTGAGGGATAGATGAAGCCACACTCTCTCATTGAGGGATAGATGAAGCCAAACTCTCTCATTGAGGGGTAGATGAAGCCACGCTCTCTCATTGAGGGATAGATGAAGCCACGCTCTCTAATGAGGGATAGATGAAGCCACGCTCTCTCATTGAGGGATAGATGAAGCCACGCTCTCTCATTGAGGGATAGATGAAGCCACGCTCTCTAATGAGGGATAGATGAAGCCACGCTCTCTCATTGAGGGATAGATGAAGCCACGCTCTCTAATGAGGGATAGATGAAGCCACGCTCTCTCATTGAGGGGTATATGAAGCAACGCTCTCTCATTGAGGGATAGATGAAGCCACGCTCTCTCATTGAGGGATAGATGAAGCCACGCTCTCTCATTGAGGGATAGATGAAGCCACACTCTCTCATTGAGGGATAGATGAAGCCACGCTCTCTAATGAGGGATAGATGAAGCCACGCTCTCTCATTGAGGGATAGATGAAGCCACGCTCTCTAATGAGGGATAGATGAAGCCACGCTCTCTCATTGAGGGGTATATGAAGCCACGCTCTCTCATTGAGGGATAGATGAAGCCACGCTCTCTCATTGAGGGATAGATGAAGCCACGCCCCTCATTGAGGGAGGGATGAAGCCACGCCCCCTCATTGAGTGATGGATAGGAGATATATTGTAACAGTTACAACAATAGAAACACTTTGAATAGGCAAATGAATCATTTATTGCTGCAGATCTGCATGTTACACCTCAAAGGGGGACACATGGGAGCAACCCGGGACAGTGGGACACAGACTGAAAAGAGGGACAGTCCCTATAAATCAGGGACACTTGGGATTTTTGGGTAACGGTAAGTCTTGGGGTAAGCTGTTGTCCGGTGTGTGACCCATCTGCGGGGCCCTTAGTGATGCGTTGCTGTGTTGCTACGTTGCATGTGGCCGTGTAACACAAGTCGCTCGGTTACCCCCTGGGAATAGCAGTGAGAGCAGATGCCACGCAAATTATTTTTACTTCCCACCGGCGAACGGCAAATGGGAAGATTAAAAGATGAGTTTACTTAAAGCGGAACTAAAACTCGGGTTTTGTTCTGTGCCCCCCGGGGGATCCTGCATTGGGAAACCCCTCCCTCGTATCCCCCGTATCCCCCACATACCCCCATCTCCCATATCCCCCGTATCCCCACATCCCCCATATCCCCCATATCCCCCCATCCCCCATATCCCCCATATCCCCATATCCCCCCATCCCCCGCATCCCCCACATCCCCCATATCCCCCCATCCCCCATATCCCCCATATCCCCATATCCCCCCATCCCCCGAATCCCCCACATCCCCTGTATCCACCTCATCCCCCGCAACCACCATATCCCCGTATCCCCCCATCCCCCATATCCCCCGTAACCCACGTATCCCCAATATCCCCACATCCCCCGTATCCCCCCATCTCCCATATCCCCCGTATCCCACGTATCCCCCGTATCCCCCCATCCCCCATATCCCCCGAAACCCACGTATCCCCCATATCCCCACATCCCCCGTATCCCCCGAATCCCCCGTATCCCCCGTATCCCCCACATCCCCCGTATCCCCGTATCCCCCGTATCCCCCGAATCCCCCGTATCCCCCCATCCCCCGTATCCCTCGAATCCCCCGTATCCCCCATCCCCCGAATCCCCCCATCCCCCAATCCCCCGTATCCCCCCATCCCTCGAATCCCCCGTATCCCCACATCCCCCGTATCCCCCGAATCCCCCCATCCCCCGTATCCCCCCATCCCCCGTATCCCTCGAATCCCCCGTATCCCCCCATCCCCCGTATCCCCCCATCCCCCCGTATCCTCCGAATCCCCCCATCCCCCCATCCCCCGAATCCCCGACATCCCCCGTATCCCCCACATCCCCCGTATCCCCCGTATCCCCCATCCCCCGTATCCCTCGAATCCCCCGTATCCCCACATCCCCCGTATCCCCCGAATCCCCCCATCCCCCGTATCCCTCGAATCCCCCGTATCCCCCCATCCCCCGTATCCCCCCATCCCCCCGTATCCTCCGAATCCCCCCATCCCCCGTATCCCTCGAATCCCCCGTATCCCCCCATCCCCCCGTATCCTCCGAATCCCCCCATCCCCCCATCCCCCGAATCCCCGACATCCCCCGTATCCCCCACATCCCCCGTATCCCCCGTATCCCCCATCCCCCGTATCCCTCGAATCCCCCGTATCCCCACATCCCCCGTATCCCCCGAATCCCCCCATCCCCCGTATCCCTCGAATCCCCCATATCCCCCCATCCCCCGTATCCCCCCATCCCCCCGTATCCCCCGTATCCCTCGAATCCCCCATATCCCCCCATCCCCCGTATCCCCCCATCCCCCGTATCCCCCCATCCCCCCGTATCCTCCGAATCCCCCCATCCCCCGAATCCCCGACATCCCCCGTATCCCCGACATCCCCCGTATCCCCCACATCCCCCGTATTCCCAGCAACACGCACTGCCTCGCTTAATCTGATTGGCTCTTCATTGAAAACAATCAAAAGCTCTTATTAAATGGCTCTGATTGGACGAGAGCCTGCGTATGGGGAACTGGGGAAAGGTTACAGTTTTCGGGCGCCCTGGGGGATATCACACCGCGGGCATCCCAATTAAAGGTGCTCAGTGGGAAAGCCAGTGGCTGGCCCTGGAATCTTTTAAATTTCAGGCCGGATGCTCAAGGCTTTTGTTTTGCTGACCTAAAAAGATTCCAGGGCCGGCCACTGAATCCAGAATCGGGATGCCCCGCTGTGCGCCCATAAACACTCACCTTTCCCCCCTCCAATGGCTCATGCGTGGGCTCCCCTCTGCCATGACTATGTCATTCAGCAAATGTCTCTCATTGTTATGAGTGTGGAGTGCGCCTCTTCAAGGTCCTACAGCGCATGTGCGGCCTCTCGTCCAATCAGCACGCTTGGTTCCGCTCCCGCCCCTTTTTCCAGGAGCTTGTCTAATGCGAGTGGATCTGACGGCCGCACCCCCCGCTTCCCTCTAACAGGGAGCACGCCCGGCTATTCCCAAATGTCTGGCCCTGCTAGAGGGAGAGCCGCTGCTCGCACATGCCATCCCAAATAGGTCAGACTCTATACATTATATATTATCTCTGGGCCCCGCCTCCTCCCATATCCTATCATATGATGCCTGGGACCCGTTTTGTAGCCTTAAGTGGAATAAAACCGAGGGGCATCCCAAATGTGAATACCTGGGGGGGGGGCAAGGAACAAAATAGTCAAAATCAAGGGTTTAGGTTTGCTTAAATAGTGCTGCCTGCAATGCATGAGGATGCGCTGACTAAAAATAGACGCGCACAATGACTGCGAAATTGGAACGTAAAACTGATGATGTCACCGGCCACTGCCGAAACGTACGTCAGCCGAAACATAGTGTTAGTAGTAAATACCTGACAATGCATAAGGACGGGCTGACTAAAAATAGACATGAAATTAGAATGTAAAACTGATGATGTCACCAGCTGCTGGCTTCTTATACCCTAATAGAGTGTAAGCTCTTCTCCTCCTGTATCCTCCCTTATACCCTAATAGAGTGTAAGCTCTTCTCCTCCTGTATCCTCCCTTATACCCTAATAGAGTGTAAGCTCTTCTCCTCCTGTATCCTCCCTTATACCCTAATAGAGTGTAAGCTCTTCTCCTCCTGTATCCTCCCTTATACCCTAATAGAGTGTAAGCTCTTCTCCTCCTGTATCCTCCCTTATACCCTAATAGAGTGTAAGCTCTTCTCCTCCTGTATCCTCCCTTATACCCTAATAGAGTGTAAGCTCTTCTCCTCCTGTATCTTCCCTTATACCCTAATAGAGTGTAAGCTCTTCTCCTCCTGTATCCTCCCTTATACCCTAATAGAGTGTAAGCTCTTCTCCTGTATCCTCCCTTATATCCTAATAGAGTGTAAGCTCTTCTCCTCCTGTATCTTCTCTTATACCCTAATAGAGTGTAAGCTCTTCTCCTCCTGTATCTTCCCTTATACCCTAATAGAGTGTAAGCTCTTCTCCTCCTGTATCCTCCCTTATACCCTAATAGAGTGTAAGCTCTTCTCCTCCTGTATCCTCCCTTATACCCTAATAGAGTGTAAGCTCTTCTCCTCCTGTATCCTCCCTTATACCCTAATAGAGTGTGAGCTCTTCTCCTCCTGTATCCTCCCTTATACCCTAATAGAGTGTAAGCTCTTCTCCTTCTGTATCCTCCCTTATACCCTAATAGAGTGTAAGCTCTTCTCCTTCTGTATCCTCCCTTATACCCTAATAGAGTGTAAGCTCTTCTCCTCCTGTATCCTCCCTTATATCCTAATAGAGTGTAAGCTCTTCTCCTCCTGTATCTTCCCTTATACCCTAATAGAGTGTAAGCTCTTCTCCTCCTGTATCCTCCCTTATACCCTAATAGAGTGTGAGCTCTTCTCCTTCTGTATCCTCCCTTATACCCTAATAGAGTGTAAGCTCTTCTCCTTCTGTATCCTCCCTTATACCCTAATAGAGTGTAAGCTCTTCTCCTCCTGTATCCTCCCTTATACCCTAATAGAGTGTGAGCTCTTCTCCTTCTGTATCCTCCCTTATACCCTAATAGAGTGTAAGCTCTTCTCCTGTATCCTCCCTTATATCCTAATAGAGTGTAAGCTCTTCTCCTCCTGTATCTTCTCTTATACCCTAATAGAGTGTAAGCTCTTCTCCTCCTGTATCTTCCCTTATACCCTAATAGAGTGTAAGCTCTTCTCCTCCTGTATCCTCCCTTATACCCTAATAGAGTGTAAGCTCTTCTCCTTCTGTATCCTCCCTTATACCCTAATAGAGTGTAAGCTCTTCTCCTCCTGTATCCTCCCTTATACCCTAATAGAGTGTAAGCTCTTCTCCTCCTGTATCCTCCCTTATACCCTAATAGAGTGTAAGCTCTTCTCCTCCTGTATCCTCCCTTATACCCTAATAGAGTGTAAGCTCTTCTCCTTCTGTATCCTCCCTTATACCCTAATAGAGTGTAAGCTCTTCTCCTTCTGTATCCTCCCTTATACCCTAATAGAGTGTAAGCTCTTCTCCTCCTGTATCCTCCCTTATACCCTAATAGAGTGTAAGCTCTTCTCCTCCTGTATCCTCCCTTATACCCTAATAGAGTGTAAGCTCTTCTCCTCCTGTATCCTCCCTTATACCCTAATAGAGTGTAATCTCTTCTCCTTCTGTATCTTCCCTTATACCCTAATAGAGTGTAAGCTCTTCTCCTCCTGTATCCTCCCTTATACCCTAATAGAGTGTAAGCTCTTCTCCTCCTGTATCCTCCCTTATACCCTAATAGAGTGTAAGCTCTTCTCCCCCTGTATCCTCCCTTATACCCTAATAGAGTGTAAGCTCTTCTCCTCCGGTATCCTCCCTTATACCCTAATAGAGTGTAAGCTCTTCTCCTCCTGTATGACATGCGAGTCCCGCACGGCGAGCGCCATTCCCGATCTATTTTGGGCGCTTGTCCCTCTTTCCCCCCCCCTCTGGCGGGGTCGTGCAGCGGGGCCGGGATTGGCCTTTATTTTTGGAACAGCCGGGATGCAATCGCCTTGTTAGGTCAGTTTGTACAGTCGCTGGTCGCTCGCACTGTCAGGCTTCTGACACTTCTTCTTCTTCTCTGGTGCCGTTGCCCCGGGGGCAGAACGAGAGGGGGGTAAATATCCAGGAACCATCGGGATGATATAATGATCGAGAGGAGGCAAATAATGCCAGGACGGGCTACGGGACATATTAACCCCTCAGTGACTGCGACGCGCCCGCGTCCCACCAGCTCCCATCGCGGCGTCAGAACTTCCCTTCGCTTCCTTCTCGCTTCCTCCAATCACATCGGCCTTTAACAGAAATTATTTTTAGGCTTTTTACAAAAATTTTTACCAAAATTTTTTCGGATTTTTTTCCCGTCGTTTAGACTTATTACAAAGTTTTACCAACATTTTTTCCGGAACCGTCATTTTTTTCAACTTAAATTTTTTTTGGATATTTCTTGGATTTGCTCTGAAGTCACCATGAGCGGCGGCCGCTTCGATTTCGATGACGGGGGCGCGTACTGCGGAGGGTGGGAAGGCGGCAAAGCCCACGGCCACGGCATCTGCACCGGGCCCAAAGGCCAGGGAGAATTCTCGGGCTCCTGGAATTACGGCTTCGAGGTGGTCGGCATCTACACGTGGCCAAGCGGCAACACCTACGAGGGCTACTGGTCGCAGGGCAAGCGGCACGGCCTGGGCATAGAAACCAAGGGGCACTGGCTCTACAAAGGGGAATGGACCCACGGCTTCAAAGGACGCTACGGCGTCCGCCAGAGCGTCACCAGCGGGGCGCGGTATGAGGGGACGTGGCAGAGCGGACTGCAGGACGGATACGGCACCGAAACCTACGCCGACGGAGGTAGGAGGACTTTTCTTTTATTAAAGTGGAACAAAACTAAGGAATTGGACTATACTGGGTTTTGGTCCCCGATTTGGGATGCCCCGCTGTGTTAAACCACGCCCCCTCATTTTGCCCCAAAAACTCCCCTTTCCAGCGGTTGCACGGCACATGTGCGCCATTTGCTGTGCATACTAATGATCAGAATATGTCCCTGTTTAAAGTGGACCAAAACTAAGGAATTGGACTATCCTGGGTTTTGGTCCCCGATTTGGGATGCCCCGCTGTGTTAAACCACGCCCCCTCATTTTGCCCCAAAAACTCCCTTTTCCAGCGGTTGCACGGCGCATGTGCAGGCTCTTGTCCAATTGGCGCCCTATGCTGTGCATACTAATGATCAGCACCACGTCCCTGTTTAACCCAGGATTTGGACAATCTGGTCATGTGTCAAATCCCGTGGCCCGAATGAACTCACCTCTTCCCGCTCCTACGACACATGTGCGGCCTCTTGTCCAATCAGATCGCTCGCACATGAGCTGTTAGACCGGGAACACAGGTGGGGGGTGTCACACAGCGGGGCATGCGAGAAATGTCCCTTGTTGTACCCATTTGTCCCTCTTTGTCATCCCTCAATGAGTGGGTGTGGCTTCATCCATCTCTCAATGAGGGGGCGTGGCTTCATTTACATACTGTGCAGATCTGCAGCAATAAATGATTCATTTGTCTATTAAAAGTGTTTCTATTGTTGTAACTGTTACAATGTATCCCCTATCCATCCCTCAATGAGGGGGCGTGGCTTTATGAATATCTCAATGAGGGGGCGTGGCTTCATCTATCCCTCCATGGGGGTGTGGCTTCATCCATCCCTCAATGAGGGGCGTGGCTTCATTTACATATTGTCCCTCTTTGAGGTGTAACATGCAGATCTGCAGCAATAAATGATTCATTTGCCTATTCAAAGTGTTTCTATTGTTGTAACTGTTACAATGTATCTCCTATCCATCCCTCAATGAGGGGGCGTGGCTTCACCCATCCCTCAATGAGGGGGCGTGGCTTCATCTATCCCTCAATGAGGGGGCATGGCTTCATCCATCCCTCAATGAGAGGGCGTGGCTTCATCTCCATATTGTCCCTCTTTGAGGTGTAACATGCAGATCTGCAGCAATAAATGATTATTTGTCTATTCAAAGTGTTTCTATTGTTGTAACTGTTACAATATCCTCTCTGCTTAATTTGCATATTCTATCTATCACACATATCCAGACTGATTAATACAAATATATTCCAATGGTTATAGAGTCCATAAGTGTCAATCACCCGTATTGGGGGGTTTATCCTTTTAATTGCCATTTTATATTTGCTATTGTAGATTGAAACTCAATAAAGTTATAAAGTTATATTGTTCAATACAATTTTGTTGTGCGGCTATTTTCGAGGGTGGACCACTGCGGCCTATAATGGTGGAGCAGTGTGCGGCCTATAATGGTGGTGCAGTGTGCGGCCTATAATGGTGGAGCAGTGTGCGGCCTATAATGGTGGTGCAGTGTGCGGCCTATAATGGTGGTGCAGTGTGCGGCCTATAATGGTGGTGCAGTGTGCGGGCTATAATGGTGGAGCAGTGTGCGGCCTATAATGGTGGTGCAGTGTGCAGCCTATAATGGTGGTGCAGTGTGCAGCCTATAATGGTGGTGCAGTGTGCGGCCTATAATGGTGGAGCAGTGTGCGGCCTATAATGGTGGAGCAGTGTGCGGCCTATAATGGTGGTGCAGTGTGCGGGCTATAATGGTGGAGCAGTGTGCGGCCTATAATGGTGGTGCAGTGTGCAGCCTATAATGGTGGTGCAGTGTGCAGCCTATAATGGTGGTGCAGTGTGCGGCCTATAATGGTGGAGCAGTGTGCGGCCTATAATGGTGGAGCAGTGTGCGGCCTATAATGGTGGTGCAGTGTGCGGCCTATAATGGTGGTGCAGTGTGCGGCCTATAATGGTGGTGCAGTGTGCAGCCTATAATGGTGGTGCAGTGTGCGGCCTATAATGGTGGAGCAGTGTGCGGCCTATAATGGTGGTGCAGTGTGCGGCCTATAATGGTGGTGCAGTGTGCGGCCTATAATGGTGGAGCAGTGTGCGGCCTATAATGGTGGAGCAGTGTGCGGCCTATAATGGTGGAGCAGTGTGCGGCCTATAATGGTGGAGCAGTGTGCGGCCTATAATGGTGGTGCAGTGTGCGGCCTATAATGGTGGTGCAGTGTGCGGCCTATAATGGTGGAGCAGTGTGCGGCCTATAATGGTGGAGCAGTGTGCGGCCTATAATGGTGGAGCAGTGTGCGGCCTATAATGGTGGTGCAGTGTGCGGCCTATAATGGTGGAGCAGTGTGCGGCCTATAATGGTGGAGCAGTGTGCGGCCTATAATGGTGGAGCAGTGTGCGTCCTATAATGGTGGAGCAGTGTGCGGCCTATAATGGTGGAGCAGTGTGCGGCCTATAATGGTGGAGCAGTGTGCGTCCTATTATGGTGGAGCAGTGTGCGGCCTATAATGGTGGTGCAGTGTGCGGCCTATAATGGTGGTGCAGTGTGCGGCCTATAATGGTGGAGCAGTGTGCGGCCTATAATGGTGGAGCAGTGTGCGTCCTATTATGGTGGAGCAGTGTGTGGCCTATAATGGTGGAGCAGTGTGCGGCCTATAATGGTGGAGCAGTGTGCGGCCTATAATGGTGGTGCAGTGTGCGGCCTATAATGGTGGTGCAGTGTGTGGCCTATAATGGTGGTGCAGTGTGCGGCCTATAATGGTGGTGCAGTGTGCTGCCTATAGTGGTGGAGCAGTGTGCGGCCTATAATGGCGGTGCAGTGTGCGGCCTATAATGTTGGAGCAGTGTGCGGCCTATAATGGTGGAGCAGTGTGTGGCCTATAATGGTGGTGCAGTGTGCGGCCTATAATGGTGGTGCAGTGTGCGGCCTATAATGGTGGTGCAGTGTGCGGGCTATAATGGTGGAGCAGTGTGCGGCCTATAATGGTGGAGCAGTGTGCGGGCTATAATGGTGGTGCAGTGTGCGGCCTATAATGGTGGCGCAGTGTGCGGCCTATAATGGTGGAGCAGTGTGCGGCCTATAATGGTGGTGCAGTGTGCGCCCTATAATGGTGGTGCAGTGTGCGGCCTATAATGGTGGTGCAGTGTGCGGCCTATAATGGTGGAGCAGTGTGCGGCCTATAATGGTGGTGCAGTGTGCGGCCTATAATGGTGGTGCAGTGTGCGGCCTATAATGGTGGTGCAGTGTGCGGCCTATAATGGTGGTGCAGTGTGCGGCCTATAATGGTGGTGCAGTGTGCGGGCTATAATGGTGGAGCAGTGTGCGGCCTATAATGGTGGAGCAGTGTGCGGCCTATAATGGTGGTGCAGTGTGCGGCCTATAATGGTGGTGCAGTGTGCGGCCTATAATGGTGGCGCAGTGTGTGGCCTATAATGGTGGCGCAGTGTGCGGCCTATAATGGTGGTGCAGTGTGCGGCCTATAATGGTGGTGCAGTGTGCGGCCTATAATGGTGGCGCAGTGTGCGGCCTATAATGGTGGCGCAGTGTGCGGCCTATAATGGTGGCGCAGTGTGTGGCCTATAATGGTGGCGCAGTGTGCGGCCTATAATGGTGGTGCAGTGTGCGGCCTATAATGGTGGTGCAGTGTGCGGCCTATAATGGTGGCGCAGTGTGCGGCCTATAATGGTGGCGCAGTGTGCGGCCTATAATGGTGGCGCAGTGTGCGGCCTATAATGGTGGCGCAGTGTGCGGCCTATAATGGTGGTGCAGTGTGCGGCCTATAATGGTGGTGCAGTGTGCGGCCTATAATGGTGGCGCAGTGTGCGGCCTATAATGGTGGCGCAGTGTGCGGCCTATAATGGTGGTGCAGTGTGCGGCCTATAATGGTGGTGCAGTGTGCGGCCTATAATGGTGGTGCAGTGTGCGGCCTATAATGGTGGCGCAGTGTGCGGCCTATAATGGTGGCGCAGTGTGCGGCCTATAATGGTGGTGCAGTGTGCGGCCTATAATGGTGGTGCAGTGTGCGGCCTATAATGGTGGCGCAGTGTGCGGCCTATAATGGTGGCGCAGTGTGCGGCCTATAATGGTGGAGCAGTGTGCGGCCTATAATGGTGGTGCAGTGTGCGGCCTATAATGGTGGCGCAGTGTGCGGCCTATAATGGTGGCGCAGTGTGCGCCCTATAATGGTGGCGCAGTGTGCGGCCTATAATGGTGGCGCAGTGTGCGGCCTATAATGGTGGTGCAGTGTGCGGCCTATAATGGTGGAGCAGTGTGCGGCCTATAATGGTGGCGCAGTGTGCGGCCTATAATGGTGGCGCAGTGTGCGGCCTATAATGGTGGAGCAGTGTGCGGCCTATAATGGTGGCGCAGTGTGCGGCCTATAATGGTGGAGCAGTGTGCGGCCTATAATGGTGGTGCAGTGTGCGGCCTATAATGGTGGCGCAGTGTGCGGCCTATAATGGTGGAGCAGTGTGCGGCCTATAATGGTGGTGCAGTGTGCGGCCTATAATGGTGGAGCAGTGTGCGGCCTATAATGGTGGCGCAGTGTGCGGCCTATAATGGTGGTGCAGTGTGCGGCCTATAATGGTGGTGCAGTGTGCGGCCTATAATGGTGGTGCAGTGTGCGGCCTATAATGGTGGCGCAGTGTGCGGCCTATAATGGTGGTGCAGTGTGCGGCCTATAATGGTGGTGCAGTGTGCGGCCTATAATGGTGGTGCAGTGTGCGGCCTATATTGGTGGTGCAGTGTGCGGCCTATAATGGTGGCGCAGTGTGCGGCCTATAATGGTGGTGCAGTGTGCGGCCTATAATGGTGGTGCAGTGTGCGGCCTATAATGGTGGTGCAGTGTGCGGCCTATAATGGTGGAGCAGTGTGCGGCCTATAATGGTGGAGCAGTGTGCGGCCTATAATGGTGGTGCAGTGTGCGGCCTATAATGGTGGCGCAGTGTGCGGCCTATAATGGTGGCGCAGTGTGCGGCCTATAATGGTGGTGCAGTGTGCGGCCTATAATGGTGGTGCAGTGTGCGGCCTATAATGGTGGTGCAGTGTGCGGCCTATAATGGTGGCGCAGTGTGCGGCCTATAATGGTGGAGCAGTGTGCGGCCTATAATGGTGGTGCAGTGTGCGGCCTATAATGGTGGAGCAGTGTGCGGACTATAATGGTGGTGCA
Source organism: Gastrophryne carolinensis (assembly GCA_027917425.1). Taxonomy (NCBI): domain Eukaryota; kingdom Metazoa; phylum Chordata; class Amphibia; order Anura; family Microhylidae; genus Gastrophryne; species Gastrophryne carolinensis. The sequence goes on from CM051243.1 coordinate 517,007, forward strand.
GTGTGCGGCCTATAATGGTGGAGCAGTGTGCGGCCTATAATGGTGGAGCAGTGTGCGGCCTATAATGGTGGAGCAGTGTGCGGCCTATAATGGTGGTGCAGTGTGCGGCCTATAATGGTGGCGCAGTGTGCGCCCTATAATGGTGGCGCAGTGTGCGGCCTATAATGGTGGTGCAGTGTGCGGCCTATAATGGTGGTGCAGTGTGCGGCCTATAATGGTGGAGCAGTGTGCGGCCTATAATGGTGGCGCAGTGTGCGGCCTATAATGGTGGCGCAGTGTGCGGCCTATAATGGTGGAGCAGTGTGCGGCCTATAATGGTGGCGCAGTGTGCGGCCTATAATGGTGGAGCAGTGTGCGGCCTATAATGGTGGTGCAGTGTGCGGCCTATAATGGTGGCGCAGTGTGCGGCCTATAATGGTGGAGCAGTGTGCGGCCTATAATGGTGGTGCAGTGTGCGGCCTATAATGGTGGAGCAGTGTGCGGCCTATAATGGTGGCGCAGTGTGCGGCCTATAATGGTGGTGCAGTGTGCGGCCTATAATGGTGGCGCAGTGTGCGGCCTATAATGGTGGTGCAGTGTGCGGCCTATAATGGTGGTGCAGTGTGCGGCCTATAATGGTGGCGCAGTGTGCGGCCTATAATGGTGGCGCAATGTGCGGCCTATAATGGTGGTGCAGTGTGCGGCCTATAATGGTGGTGCAGTGTGCGGCCTATAATGGTGGTGCAGTGTGCGGCCTATAATGGTGGCGCAGTGTGCGCCCTATAATGGTGGCGCAGTGTGCGGCCTATAATGGTGGTGCAGTGTGCGGCCTATAATGGTGGTGCAGTGTGCGGCCTATAATGGTGGAGCAGTGTGCGGCCTATAATGGTGGCGCAGTGTGCGGCCTATAATGGTGGCGCAGTGTGCGGCCTATAATGGTGGCGCAGTGTGCGGCCTATAATGGTGGAGCAGTGTGCGGCCTATAATGGTGGTGCAGTGTGCGGCCTATAATGGTGGCGCAGTGTGCGGCCTATAATGATGGAGCAGTGTGCGGCCTATAATGGTGGTGCAGTGTGCGGCCTATAATGGTGGAGCAGTGTGCGGCCTATAATGGTGGCGCAGTGTGCGGCCTATAATGGTGGTGCAGTGTGCGGCCTATAATGGTGGTGCAGTGTGCGGCCTATAATGGTGGTGCAGTGTGCGGCCTATAATGGTGGCGCAGTGTGCGGCCTATAATGGTGGCGCAATGTGCGGCCTATAATGGTGGTGCAGTGTGCGGCCTATAATGGTGGTGCAGTGTGCGGCCTATAATGGTGGTGCAGTGTGCGGCCTATAATGGTGGCGCAGTGTGCGGCCTATAATGGTGGCGCAGTGTGCGGCCTATAATGGTGGAGCAGTGTGCGGCCTATAATGGTGGTGCAGTGTGCGGCCTATAATGGTGGCGCAGTGTGCGGCCTATAATGGTGGAGCAGTGTGCGGCCTATAATGGTGGAGCAGTGTGCGGCCTATAATGGTGGTGCAGTGTGCGGCCTATAATGGTGGCGCAGTGTGCGGCCTATAATGGTGGTGCAGTGTGCGGCCTATAATGGTGGTGCAGTGTGCGGCCTATAATGGTGGAGCAGTGTGCGGCCTATAATGGTGGAGCAGTGTGCGGCCTATAATGGTGGTGCAGTGTGCGGCCTATAATGGTGGTGCAGTGTGCGGCCTATAATGGTGGAGCAGTGTGCGGCCTATAATGGTGGCGCAGTGTGCGGCCTATAATGGTGGAGCAGTGTGCGGCCTATAATGGTGGTGCAGTGTGCGGCCTATAATGGTGGTGCAGTGTGCGGCCTATAATGGTGGTGCAGTGTGCGGCCTATAATGGTGGAGCAGTGTGCGGCCTATAATGGTGGAGCAGTGTGCGGCCTATAATGGTGGTGCAGTGTGCGGGCTATAATGGTGGTGCAGTGTGCGGCCTATAATGGTGGTGCAGTGTGCGGCCTATAATGGTGGTGCAGTGTGCGGCCTATAATGGTGGTGCAGTGTGCGGCCTATAATGGTGGTGCAGTGTGCGGCCCATTTAGGGCAATTCGCTCACTTTGTAATATACATAAAAAATCATTGCTTAGATGTGTCCGCAGTGCTATAGCCAGATGAATGCACTTGTTACATTGTACCACATGACCAAGATGCCCCCAGCCTCAGTGTAAGGGCAGAGTCTCAGTATCTTGGCGTCAGACACTGCGCCACCATTATAGGCCGCACACTGCACCACCATTATAGGCCGCACACTGCACCACCATTATAGGCCGCACACTGCACCACCATTATAGGCCGCACACTGCACCACCATTATAGGCCGCACACTGCACCACCATTATAGGCCGCACACTGCTCCACCATTATAGGCCGCACACTGCTCCACCATTATAGGCCGCACACTGCTCCACCATTATAGGCCGCACACTGCACCACCATTATAGGCCGCACACTGCACCACCATTATAGGCCGCACACTGCACCACCATTATAGGCCGCACACTGCTCCACCATTATAGGCCGCACACTGCTCCACCATTATAGGCCGCACACTGCTCCACCATTATAGGCCGCACACTGCACCACCATTATAGGCCGCACACTGCACCACCATTATAGGCCGCACACTGCTCCACCATTATAGGCCGCACACTGCGCCACCATTATAGGCCGCACACTGCTCCACCATTATAGGCCGCACACTGCACCACCATTATAGGCCGCACACTGCTCCACCATTATAGGCCGCACACTGCACCACCATTATAGGCCGCACACTGCACCACCATTATAGGCCGCACACTGCACCACCATTATAGGCCGCACACTGCGCCACCATTATAGGCCGCACACTGCTCCACCATTATAGGCCGCACACTGCACCACCATTATAGGCCGCACACTGCACCACCATTATAGGCCGCACACTGCTCCACCATTATAGGCCGCACACTGCTCCACCATTATAGGCCGCACACTGCTCCACCATTATAGGCCGCACACTGCTCCACCATTATAGGCCGCACACTGCTCCACCATTATAGGCCGCACACTGCTCCACCATTATAGGCCGCACACTGCTCCACCATTATAGGCCGCACACTGCTCCACCATTATAGGCCGCACACTGCACCACCATTATAGGCCGCACACTGCTCCACCATTATAGGCCGCACACTGCACCACCATTATAGGCCGCACACTGCTCCACCATTATAGGCCGCACACTGCACCACCATTATAGGCCGCACACTGCACCACCATTATAGGCCGCACACTGCACCACCATTATAGGCCGCACACGGCACCACCATTATAGGCCGCACACTGCACCACCATTATAGGCCGCACACTGCACCACCATTATAGGCCGCACACTGCACCACCATTATAGGCCGCACACTGCACCACCATTATAGGCCGCACACTGCACCACCATTATAGGCCGCACACTGCTCCACCATTATAGGCCGCACACTGCACCACCATTATAGGCCGCACACTGCACCACCATTATAGGCAGCACACTGCACCGCCATTATAGGCCGCAGTGGTCCACCCTCGAAAATAGCCGCACAACAAAATTGTATTGAACAATATAACTTTACTGAGTTTTAATCTACAATAGCAAATATAAAATGGCAATTAAAAGGATAAACCCCCCAATACGGGTGATTGACACTTATGGACTCTATAACCATTGGAATATATTTGTATTAATCAGTCTGGATATGTGTGATAGATAGAATATGCAAATTAAGCAGATAGTATAAAGGTTATCAGCTGTGATACCTGACGAAGTGAGTTTCCACGCAACGCGTGTAGCGGTAGCGGAAGTGGACCTGGACCCTTTGAAATTGGTGGTATCATATCATTTCTGTATAGCGAAATACAATATTAAGGCACCTCGTCGGGGGGTGTGGCCGTGGCTGCTCATGCGCTGCGGGAGCGTGAGGGAACCCAGAGGAGCCTCCCGGCATTGTCCCTCCATCACATAGAGGAATTGCCCTTATGGTCGGACAATTTCTACCCCCTGTGGCATCCCAAACAAGGACGCCCCACTGCGTGACACCCCATTATATCGCCGCGCCTGCTCACCTATTCGCGTTCCAATAAAGCATGCGCAGGTCATCACCTAGCTGTACCTTTAGCTAGACGCAGACTGGGGTGGCGTGTGATGTCATAGACCCTCCCACCACTGTGTATTTGATGCGATAGACCCTCCCACCCCCGTGTGTGATGTGATAGACCCTCCCACTGCTGTATGTGATGTCATAGACAATCTCACCCCTTCTGTGTGATGTCATAAACCTTTCCACCCCTGTGTGTGATGTCATAAACCTTTCCACCCCTGTGTGTGATGTCATAGACCTTTCCACCCCTGTGTGTGATGTCACAGCATCTTCCATCACTGAATAGAGCTGAGCGCCCTGATCACTAGCTGCTGCTGTGATGTCATAGGCCCTCCCACCCCTGTGTGTGATGCAATAGACCCTCCCACCCCTGTGTGTGATGCAATAGACCCTCCCACCCCTGTGTGTGTGTGATGTCACAGACCCTCTCCCCCTGTGTGTGATGTCATAGACCCTCCCACCCCTGTGTGGGATGTCATAGACTCCCCCACCCTTGTGTGTGATGTCATAGACCCTCCCACCCCTGTGTGTGATGTCATAGACCCTCCCACCCCTGTGTGTGATTTCACAGCATCTTCCATCACTGAATGGAGCTGAGTGCCCTCTGGACTTACCTATGGAAAGTAACTTTTACTATACTTTTACCTATGGAAAGTAACTTTTACTATACTTTTACCTATGGAAAGTAACTTTTACTGTACTTTTACCTATGGAAAGTAACTTTTACTATACTCTTACCTATGGAAAGTAACTTTTACTATACTTTTACCTATGGAAAGTAACTTTTACTGTACTTTTACCTATGGAAAGTAACTTTTACTGTACTTTTACCTATGGAAAGTAACTTTTACTATACTTTTACCTATGGAAAGTAACTTTTACTGTACTTTTACCTATGGAAAGTAACTTTTACTGTACTTTTACCTATGGAAAGTAACTTTTACTATACTTTTACCTATGGAAAGTAACTTTTACTGTACTTTTACCTATGGAAAGTAACTTTTACTGTACTTTTACCTATGGAAAGTAACTTTTACTATACTTTTACCTATGGAAAGTAACTTTTACTGTACTTTTACCTATGGAAAGTAACTTTTACTATACTTTTACCTATGGAAAGTAACTTTTACTGTACTTTTACCTATGGAAAGTAACTTTTACTGTACTTTTACCTATGGAAAGTAACTTTTACTGTACTTTTACCTATGGAAAGTAACTTTTACTGTACTTTTACCTATGGAAAGTAACTTTTACTATACTTTTACCTATGGAAAGTAACTTTTACTATACTTTTACCTATGGAAAGTAACTTTTACTATATTTTTACCTATGGAAAGTACCTTTTACTATACTCTTACCTATGGAAAGTAACTTTTACTGTACTTTTACCTATGGAAAGTAACTTTTACTACACTTTTACCTATGGAAAGTAACTTTTACTGTACTTTTACCTATGGAAAGTAACTTTTACTATACTTTTACCTATGGAAAGTAACTTTTACTTTACTCTTACCTATGGAAAGTAACTTTTACTTTACTCTTACCTATGGAAAGTAACTTTTACTATACTTTTACCTATGGAAAGTAACTTTTACTTTACTCTTACCTATGGAAAGAAACTTTTACTGTACTTTTACCTATGGAAAGTAACTTTTACTATACTTTTACCTATGGAAAGTAACTTTTACTGTACTTTTACCTATGGAAAGTAACTTTTACTTTACTCTTACCTATGGAAAGTAACTTTTACTATACCACTGACATGATTCCCTCCTAGAAATAGACCCACCCGTCACCCCCCGGAACAGATGCCAGCGCCGCCTATTGCCCGGTCAGCAATTCTCTGTTGGCAAGTGAGCCGCTCGGCTTTACAGTGCAGAACTCGATCCGTCTGGAGTAATCCTATAATATGTCTTATGTGCAGTACTCGGAGTATCCGAAGCCTGTCACTTACCAGAGAAGCCCGATCATGTTATGTGTGTATGGATAGATAGATAGATAGATAGATAGATAGATAGATAGATAGATATGGGATAGATAGATAGATAGATATGGGATAGATAGATAGATAGATATGGGATAGATAGATAGATAGATAGATAGATAGATAGATAGATTGATAGATAGATAGATATGAGATAGATAGATAGATAGATAGATAGATAGATAGATAGATAGATAGATATGGGATAGATAGATATGAGATAGATAGATAGATAGATAGATGATAGATAGATAGATAGATAGATAGATAGATAGATAGATAGATAGATAGATATGGGATAGATAGATAGATAGATAGATAGATAGATAGATAGATATGGGATAGATAGATAGATAGATAGATAGATAGATAGATAGATAGATATGAGATAGATAGATAGATAGATAGATAGATAGATAGATATGGGATAGATAGATAGATAGATATGGGATAGATAGATATGAGATAGATAGATAGATAGATAGATAGATAGATAGATAGATAGATAGGAGATAGATAGATAGATAGATAGATAGATAGATAGATAGATAGATATGAGATAGATAGATAGATAGATAGATAGATAGATAGATAGATAGATATGAGATAGATAGATAGATAGATAGATAGATATGGGATAGATAGATAGATATATATATAGATAGATAGATAGATAGATAGATAGATAGATAGATATGGGATAGATAGATAGATAGATAGATAGATAGATAGATAGATAGATAGATAGATATGAGATAGATAGATATGAGATAGATAGATAGATAGATATGGGATAGATAGATATGAGATAGATAGATAGATAGATAGATAGATAGATAGATAGATAGATAGATAGGAGATAGATAGATAGATAGATAGATATGAGATAGATAGATAGATAGATAGATAGATAGATAGATAGATAGATATGAGATAGATAGATAGATAGATAGATAGATAGATAGATAGATATGGGATAGATAGATAGATATATATATAGATAGATAGATAGATAGATAGATAGATAGATAGATAGATAGATATGGGATAGATAGATAGATAGATAGATAGATAGATAGATAGATAGATAGATATGAGATAGATAGATATGAGATAGATAGATAGATAGATAGATAGATAGATAGATAGATATGAGATAGATAGATAGATAGATAGATAGATAGATAGATATGGGATAGATAGATAGATAGATAGATAGATAGATAGATAGATAGATAGATAGATAGATATGAGATAGATAGATAGATAGATAGATAGATAGATATGGGATAGATAGATAGATAGATAGATAGATAGATAGATAGATATGGGATAGATAGATAGATATGAGATAGATAGATAGATAGATAGATAGATAGATAGATAGATAGATATGAGATAGATAGATAGATAGATAGATAGATAGATAGATAGATAGATAGATATGGGATAGATAGATAGATAGATATGAGATAGATAGATAGATAGATAGATAGATAGATATGGGATAGATAGATAGATAGATAGATAGATAGATAGATAGATAGATAGATATGGGATAGATAGATAGATATGGGATAGATATATATATATATATAGATAGATAGATAGATAGATAGATAGATAGATAGATAGATAGATAGATATGAGATAGATAGATAGATATGGGATAGATAGATAGATAGATAGATAGATAGATAGATAGATATGGGATAGATAGATAGATAGATAGATAGATAGATAGATAGATAGATAGATAGATAGATATGGGATAGATAGATAGATAGATAGATAGATAGATAGATATGGGATAGATAGATAGATAGATATGAGATAGATAGATAGATAGATAGATAGATAGATAGATAGATAGATAGATAGATATGAGATAGATAGATAGATAGATAGATAGATAGATAGATAGATATGGGATAGATAGATAGATAGATAGATAGATATGAGATAGATAGATAGATAGATAGATAGATAGATAGATAGATAGATAGATATGGGATAGATAGATAGATAGATAGATAGATAGATATGAGATAGATAGATAGATAGATAGATAGATAGATATGGGATAGATAGATAGATAGATAGATAGATAGATAGATAGATAGATATGGGATAGATAGATATGGGATAGATAGATAGATAGATAGATAGATAGATAGATAGATAGATAGATAGATATGGGATAGATAGATATGAGATAGATAGATAGATAGATATGAGATAGATAGATAGATAGATATGAGATAGATAGATAGATAGATAGATAGATAGATAGATAGATAGATAGATAGATATGAGATAGATAGATAGATAGATAGATAGATAGATAGATATGAGATAGATAGATAGATATGAGATAGATAGATAGATAGATAGATAGATAGATAGATAGATAGATAGATATGGGATAGATAGATATGAGATAGATAGATAGATAGATAGATAGATAGATAGATAGGAGATAGATAGATAGATAGATAGATAGATAGATAGATAGATAGATATGAGATAGATAGATAGATAGATAGATAGATAGATAGATAGATAGATATGGGATAGATAGATAGATAGATAGATAGATAGATAGATAGATAGATAGATATGGGATAGATAGATAGATATGAGATAGATAGATAGATAGATAGATAGATAGATAGATAGATAGATATGAGATAGATAGATAGATAGATAGATAGATAGATATGGGATAGATAGATAGATAGATAGATAGATAGATATGAGATAGATAGATAGATAGATAGATAGATAGATAGATATGGGATGGATAGATATGAGATAGATAGATAGATAGATATGGGATAGATAGATATGAGATAGATAGATAGATAGATAGATATGGGATAGATAGATAGATAGATAGATAGATAGATAGATAGATAGATAATATGTAGAGTTATATTTTCTCTCTATGTGTCGCTGTTGCAGTGACTGCAGTTGATATTGGCCTCTGACAGACGTCGGGTGACCTCAGCTAAACTGGGGACAACAGTCCCTGTGTGGCTCTTGGAGTGAGGTCACAGTGATGTCACAGCGCAGTATAAGGGTCGCATTCTTTAATAAAGGAAGTTGGGCGCATTCTGCGGGGTCAGGAACGAATGGCCATATTGTTCCCTGTGGGTAATCGGCCCATTATTCAGTAGGGAGCAGCTACCACTGCACAAGCTGAAAGTCCCTATTGTCCCTATTGTAGCCTTTTCAAGTTTCTAGGGTCGAGAAAAAATAAAACACAGGGACAGTTGCTCCTTTTTTATCAGTTGGATTCTGGGAACCAGATAAAACCGAACTCCTGGAAAATATTTTATCTTCTCCCATGAATTTAATTTTGTTTTTTCATTATTATGTTGTGTTTACTTGCCACTGGCCTGAGATTGAGAAGTGGATGAAGCCACGCCCCCTCATTGAGGGATAGATGAAGCCACGTCCCCTCATTGAGGGATAGATGAAGCCACGCTCTCTCATTGAGGGATAGATGAAGCCACACTCTCTCATTGAGGGATAGATGAAGCCACGCTCTCTCATTGAGGGATAGATGAAGCCACACTCTCTCATTGAGGGATAGATGAAGCCACACTCTCTCATTGAGGGATAGATGAAGCCTCACTCTCTCATTGAGGGATGGATGAAGCCACACTCTCTCATTGAGGGATAGATGAAGCCACGTCCCCTCATTGAGGGATAGATGAAGCCACGCTCTCTCATTGAGGGATGGATGAAGCCACACTCTCTCATTGAGGGATAGATGAAGCCACGCTCTCTCATTGAGGGATAGAAGAAGCCACACTCTCTCATTGAGGGATAGATGAAGCCTCACTCTCTCATTGAGGGATAGATGAAGCCTCACTCTCTCATTGAGGGATAGATGAAGCCACGCTCTCTCATTGAGGGATAGAAGAAGCCACACTCTCTCATTGAGGGATAGAAGAAGCCACGCTCTCTCATTGAGGGATAGATGAAGCCACACTCTCTCATTGAGGGATAGATGAAGCCACGCTCTCTCATTGAGGGATAGATGAAGCCACACTCTCTCATTGAGGGATAGATGAAGCCACGCTCTCTCATTGAGGGATAGATGAAGCCACGCTCTCTCATTGAGGGATAGATGAAGCCACGCTCTCTCATTGAGGGATAGATGAAGCCACGCCCCCTCATTGAGGGATAGATGAAGCCACGCTCTCTCATTGAGGGATAGATGAAGCCACACTCTCTCATTGAGGGATAGATGAAGCCACGCTCTCTCATTGAGGGATAGATGAAGCCACACTCTCTCATTGAGGGATAGATGAAGCCACGCTCTCTCATTGAGGGATAGATGAAGCCACGCTCTCTCATTGAGGGATAGATGAAGCCACGCTCTCTCATTGAGGGATAGATGAAGCCACGCCCCCTCATTGAGGGATAGATGAAGCCACGCTCTCTCATTGAGGGATAGATGAAGCCACGCCCCCTCATTGAGGGATAGATGAAGCCACGCTCTCTCATTGAGGGATAGATGAAGCCACACTCTCTCATTGAGGGATAGATGAAGCCACGCTCTCTCATTGAGGGATAGATGAAGCCACACTCTCTCATTGAGGGATAGATGAAGCCACGCTCTCTCATTGAGGGATAGATGAAGCCACGCTCTCTCATTGAGGGATAGATGAAGCCACACTCTCTCATTGAGGGATAGATGAAGCCACGCCCCCTCATTATTAAAAAAAAAAAAAAAAAAAAAAAATAAGGGGCAGTTGTGGCCTAGAGGTAAGGGGAGCGGACTTGTGACTGGAGGGTTGCAGGTTCGAATCCCGGTCCTGGGACATGATTGAAGTGCTCTTGAGCAAGGCACCTAAACCCCCAACTGCTCCCCGGGCGCCATAATTAGGGCAGCCCACTGTTCCGGGCACGTGTACACTCACTGCACGGATGGGTTAAATGTGGAGGACGAATTCCTATGTGTGTGCAAGCATACAATGGCCATCTATGCATTAAAAATTAAAAAAAAAAATCATTGAGGGATAGATGAGGCCACGCTCTCTCATTGAGGGATAGATGAAGCCACACTCTCTCATTGAGGGATAGATGAAGCCACACTCTCTCATTGAGGGATAGATGAAGCCACACTCTCTCATTGAGGGATAGATGAAGCCACACTCTCTCATTGAGGGATAGATGAAGCCACACCCTCTCATTGAGGGATAGATGAAGCCACACTCTCTCATTGAGGGATAGATGAAGCCACGCTCTCTCATTGAGGGATAGATGAAGCCACGCTCTCTCATTGAGGGATAGATGAAGCCACGCCCCCTAATTGAGGGATAGATGAAGCCACACTCTCTCATTGGGGGATAGATGAAGCCACGCTCTCTCATTGAGGGATAGATGAAACCACGCCCCCTCATTGAGAAATGGATGAAGCCACACCCCCTCATTGAGGGATGAATAGGAGATACATTGTAACAGTTACAACAATAGAAACACTTTGAATAGGCAAATGAATCATTTATTGCTGCAGATCTGCATGTTACACCTCAAAGAGGGACAATATGTAAAAGAAGCCACGTAAATGGAGGTCCCCTCACCCTCTACACGGATGTGCCCTCATCCCCTACTTGGGTGTCCACTCACCCCCTACTTGGGTGTCCACCCCCCCCTACTTGGTTGTCCACTCACCCCCTACTTCGGTGACCACTCACCCCCTACTTGGGTGTCCACTCACCCCCTACTTGGGTATCCACCCACCCACTAATTGGATGTCCCCTCACTCCCTACTAGAGTGTCCACTCACCCCCTACATGGGCGTCCACTCACCCCCTACTTGGGTGTCCACTCACCCCCTACTTGGGTGTCCCCTCACCCCCTACTTGGGTGTCCCCTCACCCCCTACTTGGGTGTCCACTCACCCCCTACTTGGGTGTCCACTCACCCCCTACTTGGGTGTCCACTCACATCCTACTTGGGTGTCCCCTCACCCCCTACTTGGGTGTCCACTCACCCCCTACTTGGGTGTCCACCCACTCCCTACTTGGGTGTCCCCTCACCCCCTACTTGGGTGTCCACTCACCCCCTACTTGGGTGTCCCCTCACCCCCTACTTGGGTGTCCACCCACCCACTACTTGGATGTCCCCTCACCCCCTACTTGGGTTTCCACCTACCCCCTACATGGGTGTCCACTCACCAACTACTTGGGTGTCCACTCACCAACTACTTGGGTGTCCACCCACCCCCTACTTGGGTGTCCACTCACCCCCTACTTGGGTGTCCACCCACCCCCTACTTGGGTGTCCACTCACCAACTACTTGGGTGTCCACTCACCCCCTACTTGGGTGTCCCCTCACCCCCTACTTGGGTGTCCCCTCACCCCCTACTTGGGTGTCCACTCACCCCCTACTTGGGTGTCCCCTCACCCCCTACTTGGGTGTCCACTCACCCCCTACTTGGGTGTCCACTCACATCCTACTTGGGTGTCCACCCACCCCCTACTTGGGTGTCCACTCACCCCCTACTTGGGTGTCCCCTCACCCCCTACTTGGGTGTCCCCTCACCCCCTACTTGGGTGTCCACTCACCCCCTACTTGGGTGTCCACCCACCCCCTACTTGGGTGTCCACTCACCCCCTACTTGGGTGTCCACCCACCCCCTACTTGGGTGTCCACTCACCAACTACTTGGGTGTCCACTCACCCCCTACTTGGGTGTCCCCTCACCCCCTACTTGGGTGTCCACTCACCCCCTACTTGGGTGTCCACCCACTCCCTACTTGGGTGTCCACTCACCAACTACTTGGGTGTCCACCCACCCCCTACTTAGGTGTACACTCACCCCCTACTTGGGTGTCCACCCACCCACTACTTGGATGTCCCCTCACCCCCTACTTGGGTTTCCACCTACCCCCTACATGGGTGTCCACTCACCAACTACTTGGGTGTCCACTCACCAACTACTTGGGTGTCCACCCACCCCCTACTTGGGTGTCCACTCACCCCCTACTTGGGTGTCCACTCACCAACTACTTGGGTGTCCACCCACCCCCTACTTGGGTGTCCACTCACCCACTACTTGGATGTCCCCTCACCCACTACTTGGATGTCCCCTCACCCCCTACTTGGGTGTCCACCAACCCCCTACATGGGTGTCCACTCACCCCCTACTTGGGTGTCCACCCACCCCCTACTTGGGTGTCCACTCACCCCCTACTTGGGTGTCCACCCACCCCCTACTTGGGTGTCCCCTCACCCCCTACTTGGGTGTCCACCCACCCCCTACTTGGGTGTCCACCCACCCCCTACTTGGGTGTCCCCTCACCGCCTACTTGGGTGTCCACTCACCCCCTACTTGGGTGTCCCCTCACCCCCTACTTGGGTGTCCACTCACCCCCTACTTGGCTGTCCACTCACCAACTACTTGGGTGTCCACTCACCCCTTACTTTGGTGTCCACTCACCCCCTACTTGGGTGTCCACTCACCCCCTACTTGGGTGTCCACTCACCCCCTACTTGGGTGTCCACCCACGCCCTGCCTTGGGGCTTCCCAAGTTCAAACTTTCCATAATGTCTGGAGCTTATATGAGCATGAGACCTGTATACTCATCCCCTACCTGGGTGTCCCCTTTCCCCCTACTTGGGTGTTCCATCATCCTCTACTTGGGTGTCCACCCACCCCCTAATTGGATGTCCACCACCCTCTACTTGGGTGTCCACTCACCCCCTACTTGGGTGTCCACTCGCCCCCTACTTGGGTGTCCACCACCCCCGACTTGGGTGTCCCCTCACCACCTATTTTAGTTGTCTGCTCACCCTCTACCTTAGGGCTTCCCGAGTTCTACTCTAACTTTCCATAATGTCTGGAGCTTATATGAACATGAGACCCGTATAACTAAGGTTTGTCCTTTTCTTTTTTTCCAGGAACCTATCAGGGTCAGTTTGGCAATGGAATCCGCGAGGGTTACGGCATCCGTCAGAGCGTCCCTTATGGAATGGCGGCGGCCGTCCGGAACCCGTTACGAACCTCTCTGACGTCTCTCCGCAGCGAGCACAGTAACGGGACGTTGGCCCAACACGACGCAATGTCCCCTTCCCCGGATAACATAGTTTGCCCCACTATCACCAGAGGCGGCTTCGCTTTGTCCCTCTACGCCGACCCCGAAGCCCTGAAGGCCCAGAAGAAAGGCCTGTTCAGGAGAGGGTCGCTTCTGGGGAAGCTCCGGAAGTCCGACTCCAAGACATCCCTCTCATCCCAGCGGAGCAAACTGAGCTTCCTGAAGAGCGTCAGTGGGATGAGCTCCGGCGCCAGCGACGCCACCTCCACCGTCAGCTTCGGAGACGGGACGGAACCCGATGACTTTCCTCCGGTGGAAGCTGATATCGACGCCACCACCACCGAGCTCTACATGGGCGAGTGGAAGAAAGACAAGCGCTCGGGCTTCGGGATCAGCGAACGCTCCAGTGGACTCAAGTACGAGGGCGAGTGGCTGGACAACCTGCGGCACGGCTACGGCTCCACCACCTTCCCCGACGGCTCCAAGGAAGAAGGAAAGTACCGGAACAATGTGTTAATTAAAGGGATGAAGAAACGGGTCATCCCCCTGAAGAGCGCCAAGATCCGCCAGAAAGTGGACAGGAGCATTGAAGGTGCGCAGAGGGCGGCGGCCATAGCCAAGCAGAAATCCGAAATAGCCGCGTCCAGGTAAGTCGCCGTCAGAACTGCTGATGATATTATTGGGGTCAAACACCTTCCGGTCTCTGTGTCTGACCCGCTTAGAGGGATTCGGGGGCATTGTGGAGTGTAGCTTGGGGGGCCAGAGAGGGAATCTGCCCCGGGTGCAACAGGACAGGGGGCCTAAGAACAGGTAGGGGGCACCACTTCAAATCTTAGTTACTAGTTACGCCTCTGCCAGGGACATAGCTATGAGGGGGGCAGGGAGGGCACTTGCCCCGGGTGCAACAGGTCAGAGGAGTGCCAAAGAAGGGCCTGAGCACAGGTGGGGGGCGCCATTTTGAATCTTTGCTCCAGGTGCCAGAAAGCCTAGCTACACCTCTGCCAGGGGCATGGCTATGGGGGGGGGGCAGGGAGGGCACTTGGCACAGTGCAGCAGGTCAGGGCGGCAACAAAGGGGGGCCTGAGGACAGGTAGGGGGCACCACTTTGAATCTTTGCCCTGGAACCAGAAAGCCTAGTTACGTCTCTGCCAGGGTTGTGGCTTGGGGGGGGGGGGCACGTGCCCCAGGGGCAACAGGTAAGGGGGCGCCAAAGGAGGGCACAGGTGGGGGAGCACAGGTGGGGGGGCAATTTTGAATCTTTGCCCCGGGTGCCAGAAAGACTAGTTACTCCTCTGCCAGGGGCATAGCTGGGGGGGGGGGGGGGGGGGGCAGGGGGCAGCTGCCCCGGGTGCAACAGGTCAGGGGGCCCTGAGCACAGGTGGGGGGCGCCATCACGAATGTTAGCCCCAGGTGCCAGAAAGACTAGCTACACCTCTGCCAGGGGCATGGCTATGGGGGGGGGGGCAGGGAGGGCAGTAGGCACACAGTGCAGCAGGTAAGGGGGGCAACAAAGGGGGGCCTGAGGCCAGGTAGGGGGAGCCATGTTTGCCCCCGGGTGCCAGAAAGCCTAGTTACCACTCTGTGGCTGGGCATTCAAATTTGACAGCAGAGAAGAGCAGAGTTAATGGGGCCACAGGTTCAGCTTCACCCTTCATCACATATGCTCAGATGGGAAATCGTTACAATTTGGGACTGATGGGGGAGGGGCTATAAATACGGGACCTCCTATATTTGGGGAGGTGAGCCAATCAGAATGTGTATGAGTAGCATGTCGGATTGTTACATATAAATGTCGTGTGATTTAAGGACATACGAGTGTAACACATAAGTTCAATGGAGTTTGTGGAGTTTGTGTCCATTCTCATTGTTGTAGAAAATCGTCAAAATCTTCGAAATTCTGAACCTTTTCCTTGTGGCCCGAGACCAGATTCCAAGTGGCCTGAGCGGACCCTCACCCTGAATAAGAGCCTATCTTATATGTTTCCCATACTCTGTACATACAGATTGCCCACATTAATCCGAACCCTCACCCTGAATAAGAGCCTATCTTATATGTTTCCCCCCTGTACATACAGATTGCTCACATTAATCCAGACCCTCACCCTGAATAAGAGCCTATCTTATATGTTTCCCCCCTGTACATACAGATTGCCCACATTAATCCGAACCCTCACCCTGAATAAGAGCCTATCTTATATGTTTCCCCCCTGTACATACAGATTGCTCACATTAATCCAGACCCTCACCCTGAATAAGAGCCTGTCTTATATGTTTCCCCCCCGTACATACAGATTGCTCACATTAATCCGGACCCTCACCCTGAATAAGAGCCTATCTTATATGCCCCCCCTTCCCCTGTATACAACGTCACACGCTTTCCTTCTCGGCTGCGCCACATTGCAAGAAATGCGATGAGAGAAACTTCAGGACGTGGCACAAAACTTTCTTTACTTATTAACTCTAAAGAGCAAAGAGCAGCGATCATAGGGGACTGTGTCTATGTAAGAGATGTAATGCAGGATCCATCTAACTAGTCAAACCTTATCTCTACTTACCTTACCCCCAGCTCACCTCACCTTTACCTGTGTCAACTCACCTCACCTCAGCCGACCTCTGCCTACCTTATCCCCCGCTCACCTCTCCTCTCTGCTCACCTTTGCATTTGCTTTGAGGTACAGCCAGTGATGTACATAGCCCTGTTGGGGCCCCTATCAAGGGCCCCCATCAGAACCCCCCCCCGGGGCAGACACTCACTGGTGCGTGGTGGACATGTGGTGCGCACAGTGGCAATGGAGAGGAGAAGCGTGCACACGCCTGCGGCAGACAGGTGCGCGGCTGCGGAGCATGTGGTGATGGAGGAGACGTGCAGCTTGAAATACAGTGAGCCGAGAAGAAGGAGGAGCAGGGCCAAAATATGAGGGGGGCGCAAAGGGTGCGTGCCCAGGGGCCTCCACCACTTGCCCTGCACAGGGGGACTTCACCAACCTTTGGGTAATGATCTGGTCCGGATGGCTTTTCAGCCGTTCAGGGCCGGCAACAAAGCTATGGGCGGCGGTGGGGGGCGCTGTGTCTGGGCAGCCAAAGCCACCACAGGGCAGGAAGGAGAGTCTAGAGCAGCAAAGCCGCCGTCAGTAACGCTACAGTGATGGGTGCAGAGCTGTCACTGCACATAAGCCGCCAATCACAGCCGCTGGCAGCTCAATGCAGTGAACCAGCCGGGCGACTACACCCCCCACCCAGAATGGCAAAGCAGCGCAAGGGGGGCACAAAGGACTCAGTAAATGGGCGGGTGCCCATCAGTTACTTGGCTAGAGCATGGAGCCGGGTGCAGGGAGCAGGAGCAGGGAGCAGGAGCAGGGTGCAGGGAGCCGGGAGCATGGAGCAGGGTGCAGGGAGCAGGGAGCATGGAGCGGGAGCATGGAGTCGGGAGCATGGAGCAGGAGCAGGGAGCAGGAGAAGGGTGCAGGGAGCTGGGAGCATGGAGCAGGGTGCATGGAGTCGGGAGGATGGACCAGGGTGCATGGAGTCGGGAGCATGGGGCAGGGTGCAGGGAGCCGGGAGCATGGAGCAGGGTGCAGGGAGCCGGGTGCAGGGAGCAGGGAGCATGGAGCCGGGAGCATGGAGCATGGAGCAGGGTGTAGGAGCCGGGGGCATGGAGCAGGGTGCAGGGAGCCAGGTGCAGGGAGCCGGGAGCATGGAGTCGGGAGCATGGAGCAGGAGCAGGAAGCATGGAGCCGGGAGCATGGAGTCGGGAGCATGGAGCAGGAGCAGGGAGCATGGAGCAGGGTGCAGGGAGCCGGGAGCATGGAGCAGGAGCAGGGAGCAGGAGAAGGGTGCAGGGAGCTGGGAGCATGGAGCAGGGTGCATGGAGTCGGGAGCATGGAGCAGGGTGCATGGAGTCGGGAGCATGGGGCAGGGTGCAGGGAGCCAAGTGCAGGGAACAGGGAGCATGGAGCCGGGAGCATGGAGCATGGAGCAGGGTGCAGGGAGCAGGGTGTAGGAGCCGGGGGCATGGAGCAGGGTGCAGGGAGCCAGGTGCAGGGAGCCGGGAGCATGGAGTCGGGAGCATGGAGCAGGAGCAGGGAGCATGGAGCCGGGAGCATGGAGTCGGGAGCATGGAGTCGGGAGCATGGAGCAGGAGCAGGGAGCATGGAGCAGGGTGCAGGGAGCCGGGAGCATGGAGCAGGAGCAGGGAGCAGGAGAAGGGTGCAGGGAGCTGGGAGCATGGAGCAGGGTGCATGGAGTCGGGAGCATGGAGCGGGAGCAGGGAGCCGGGAGCATGTGGCAGGGTGCAGGGAGCCGGGAGCATGGAGCAGGGTGTAGGAGCCGGGGGCATGGAGCAGGGTGCAGGGAGCCGGGTGCAGGGAGCAGGGAGCATGGAGCCGGGAGCATGGAGTCGGGAGCATGGAGCAGGAGCAGGGAGCAGGAGCAGGGTGCAGGGAGCCGGGAGCATGGAGCAGGGTGCAGGGAGCCAGGTGCAGGGAGCCGGGAGCATGGAGTCGGGAGCATGGAGCAGGAGCAGGGAGCATGGAGCCGGGAGCATGGAGTCGGGAGCATGGAGCAGGAGCAGGGAGCATGGAGCAGGGTGCAGGGAGCCGGAAGCATGGAGCAGGGTGCAGGAGCCGGGAGCATGGAGCAAGGTACAGGGAGCCCGGGGCAGGGTGCAAGGAGCCAGGGGCATGGAGCAGGGTGCAGGAAGCTGGGAGCATGGAGCAGGGTGTAGGAGCCGGGAGCATGGAGCAAGGTACAGGGAGCCCGGGGCAGGGTGCAAGGAGCCAGGGGCATGGAGCAGGGTGCAGGAAGCTGGGAGCATGGAGCAGGGTGCCGGGAGCCTGGAGCATGGAGCCGGGAGCATGGAGTTGGGAGCATGGAGCAGGAGCAGGGAGCATGGAGCAGGGTGCAGGGAGCCGGGAGCATGGAGCAGGGTGCACGAGCCGGCAGCATGGAGCCGGATAAAGGGAGCCAGGTGCAGGGAGCCGAGGGCATGGAGCAGGGTGCAGGGAGCCGGGTGCAGGAGCCGGGAGCAGGGTGCAGGAGCCGGGAGCATGGAGCAGGGTAAAGGGAGCCAGGTGCAGGGAGCCGGAAGCCGGGGGCATGGAGCAGGGAGCCGGGAGCATGGAGCAGGGTGAAGGGAGCTGGGAGCATGGAGCAGGATGTAGGAGCCGGGAGCATGGAGCAGGGTGCAGGGAGCCAGGTGCAGGGAGCCGGGTGCATGGAGCCGGGAGCATGAAGCCTGGAGCATGGAGCCGGGAGCATGGAGCAGGGTGCAGGGAGCTGGGAGCATGGAGTCGGGAGCATGGAGTCGGGAGCATGGACCAGGGTGCAGGGAGCCGGGAGCATGGAGCAGGGTGCAGGGACCTGAGAGCATGGAGCAGGGTGCAGGGACCCGGGAGCATGGAGCAGGGTAAAGGGAGCCAGGTGCAGAGTAAAGGGAGCATGGAGCTGGGATCTTGAAGTCGGGAGCATTGAGCAGGGTGCAGGGAACTGGGAGCATGGGGCAGGGTGCAGGAGCCAGGAGCCGAAGGCATGGAGCAGGGTGCAGGGAGCCGGGAGCATGGAGCAGGGTGCAGGGAGCCAGGAGCATGGAGCCGGGAGCATGGAGTTGGGAGCATGGAGCAGGAGCAGGGAGCAGGAGCAGGGTGCAGGGAGCTGGGAGCATGGAGCAAGGTGTAGGAGCCGGGGGCATGGAGCAGGGTGCAAGGAGCCAGGTGCAGGGAGCCGGGAGCATGGAGCCGAGAGCATGGAGTCGGGAGCATGGAGCAGGAGCAGGGAGCATGGAGCAGGGTGCAGGAGCCGGGAGCATGGAGCAGGGTACAGGGAGCCGGGGGCAGGGTGCAGGGAGCCAGGGGCATGGAGCAGGGTGCAGGGAGCTGGGAGCATGGAGCAGGGTGTAGGAGCCGGGGGCATGGAGCAGGGTGCAGGGAGCCTGGAGCATGGAGCCGGGAGCATGGAGTTGGGAGCATGGAGCAGGAGCAGGGAGCATGGAGCAGGGTGCAGGGAGCTGGGAGCATGGAGCAGGGTGCAGAAGCCGGGAGCATGGAGCTGGATAAAGGTAGCCAGGTGCAGGGAGCCGGGGGCATGGAGCAGGGTGCAGGGAGCCGGGTGCAGGAGCCGGGAGCATGGAGCAGGGTGCAGGGAGCCGGGTGCAGGAGGCAGGAACATGGCGCAGGGTAAAGGGAGCCAGGTGCAGGGAGCCGGAAGCCGGGGGCATGGAGCAGGGTGCAGGTAGCCGGGAGCATGGAGCAGGGTGCAGGGAGCCGGGAGCATGGAGCAGGGTGAAGGGAGCTGGGAGCATGGAGCAGGGTGAAGGGAGCTGGGAGCATGGAGCAGGATGTAGGAGCTGGGGGCATGGAGCAGGGTGCAGGGAGCCAGGTGAAGGGAGCCGGGTGCATGCAGCTGGGAGCATGGAGCCGGGAGCATGGAGTCGGAAGCATGGAGCAGGGTGCAGGGAGCCCGGAGCATGGAGCAGGGTGCAGGGAGCCGGGAGCATGGAGCAGGGTGCAGGGAGCCGGGAGCATGGAGTCGGGAGCATGGAGCAGGGTGCAGGGAGCCGGGAGCATGGAGCAGGGTGCAGGGAGCCGGGAGCATGGAGTCGGGAGCATGGAGCAGGGTGCAGGGAGCCCGGAGCAGGGTGCAGGGAGCCGGGAGCATGGAGCAGGGTGCAGGGAGCCGGGAGCATGGAGCAGGGTAAAGGGAGCCAGGTGCAGAAAAAAGGGAGCATGGAGCCGGGATCTTGAAGTCGGGAGCATTGAGCAGGGTGCAAGGAACTGGGAGTATGGGGCAGGGTGCAGGAGCCGGGAGCAGGGTGCAGGAGCCGGGAGCCAGAGGCATGGAGCAGGGTGCAGGGAGCCGGGAGCATGGAGCAGGGTGCAGGGAGCCAGGAGCATGGAGCAGAGTGCATGGATCGGGGAGCATAGAGCAAGGTGCAGGAGCCGGGAGCATGGAGCAGGGTGTGGGGAACATGGAGCAGGGTACAGGGTGCAGGGAGCCGGGAGCATTGAGCAGGGTGCAGGGAGCCGGGAGCATGAAGCAGGGTGCAGGGAGCCAGGAGCATGGAGCAGGGTGCAGTGAGCCGGGAGCATGGAACAGGGTGCAGGGAGCTGGGAGCATGGAGAAGGGTGCATGGAGCGGGGAGCATAGAGCGGGGTGCAGAAGCTGGGAGCATGGAGCAGGGTGCATGGAGCGGGGAGCATGGAGCAGGGTGCAGGGAGCTGGGAGCATGGAGCAGGGTGTAGGAGCCGGGGGCATGGAGCAGGGTGCAGGGAGCCGGGAGCATGGAGCAGGGTGCAGGGAGCCGGGAGCATGAAGCAGGGTGCATGGAGTGGGGAGCAGGGTGCAGGAGTCGGGAGCATGGAGCAGGGTGCATGGAGCAGGGAGCATGGAGCAGGGTGCAGGAGCCGGGGGCATGGAGCAGGGTGCAGGGAGCCGGGAGCATGGAGCAGGGTTCAGGAAGCAGGGAGCATGGAGCAGCGTGCATGGAGCCGTGAGCATAGAGCAGGGTGCAGGGAGCCGGGTGCAGGAGCCGGGAGCATGGAGCAGGGTGCAGGGAGCCGGGTGCAGGAGGCAGGAACATGGCGCAGGGTAAAGGGAGCCAGGTGCAGGGAGCCGGAAGCCGGGGGCATGGAGCAGGGTGCAGGTAGCCGGGAGCATGGAGCAGGGTGCAGGGAGCCGGGAGCATGGAGCAGGGTGAAGGGAGCTGGGAGCATGGAGCAGGGTGAAGGGAGCTGGGAGCATGGAGCAGGATGTAGGAGCTGGGGGCATGGAGCAGGGTGCAGGGAGCCAGGTGAAGGGAGCCGGGTGCATGCAGCTGGGAGCATGGAGCCGGGAGCATGGAGTCGGAAGCATGGAGCAGGGTGCAGGGAGCCCGGAGCATGGAGCAGGGTGCAGGGAGCCGGGAGCATGGAGCAGGGTGCAGGGAGCCGGGAGCATGGAGTCGGGAGCATGGAGCAGGGTGCAGGGAGCCGGGAGCATGGAGCAGGGTGCAGGGAGCCGGGAGCATGGAGTCGGGAGCATGGAGCAGGGTGCAGGGAGCCCGGAGCAGGGTGCAGGGAGCCAGGTGCAGAAAAAAGGGAGCATGGAGCCGGGATCTTGAAGTCGGGAGCATTGAGCAGGGTGCAAGGAACTGGGAGTATGGGGCAGGGTGCAGGAGCCGGGAGCAGGGTGCAGGAGCCGGGAGCCAGAGGCATGGAGCAGGGTGCAGGGAGCCGGGAGCATGGAGCAGGGTGCAGGGAGCCAGGAGCATGGAGCAGAGTGCATGGATCGGGGAGCATAGAGCAAGGTGCAGGAGCCGGGAGCATGGAGCAGGGTGTGGGGAACATGGAGCAGGGTACAGGGTGCAGGGAGCCGGGAGCATTGAGCAGGGTGGAGGGAGCCGGGAGCATGAAGCAGGGTGCAGGGAGCCAGGAGCATGGAGCAGGGTGCAGTGAGCCGGGAGCATGGAACAGGGTGCAGGGAGCTGGGAGCATGGAGAAGGGTGCATGGAGCGGGGAGCATAGAGCGGGGTGCAGAAGCTGGGAGCATGGAGCAGGGTGCATGGAGCGGGGAGCATGGAGCAGGGTGCAGGGAGCTGGGAGCATGGAGCAGGGTGTAGGAGCCGGGGGCATGGAGCAGGGTGCAGGGAGCCGGGAGCATGGAGCAGGGTGCAGGGAGCCGGGAGCATGAAGCAGGGTGCATGGAGTGGGGAGCAGGGTGCAGGAGTCGGGAGCATGGAGCAGGGTGCATGGAGCAGGGAGCATGGAGCAGGGTGCAGGAGCCGGGGGCATGGAGCAGGGTGCAGGGAGCCGGGAGCATGGAGCAGGGTTCAGGAAGCAGGGAGCATGGAGCAGCGTGCATGGAGCCGTGAGCATAGAGCAGGGTGCAGGGAGCCGGGGGCATGGAGCAGGGTGCAGGGAGCCGGGAGCATGGAGCAGGGTGCAGGAGCCGGGAGCATGGAGCAGGGTAAAGGGAGGTCGGAGCATGGAGCAGGGTGCAGGGAGCCGGGAGCATGGAGCAGGGTGCAGGAGCTGGGAGCATGGTGCAGGGAACCAGGTGCAGGAAGCCGGGAGCATGGAGCCGGGAGTATGGAGTCGGGAGCATGGAGCAGGGCGCAGGAGCCGGGAGCATGGAGCAGGGTGCATGGAGCAGGGCGCAGGAGCTGGGAGCATGGAGCAGGGTGCATGGAGCAGGAGCCGGGAGCATGGAGCAGGGTAAAGGGAGCCAGGTGCAGGGAGCCGGGAGCATGGAGCAGGGTGCAGGGAGCCAGGAGCATGGAGCAGAGTGCATGGAGCGGGGAGCATAGAGCAAGGTGCAGGAGCCGGGAGCATGGAGTCGGGAGCATGGAGCAGGGTGCAGGGAGCCGGGAGCATGGAGCAGGGTGCAGGGAGCCGGGAGCATGGAGTCGGGAGCATGGAGCAGGGTGCAGGGAGCCCGGAGCAGGGTGCAGGGAGCCGGGAGCATGGAGCAGGGTGCAGGGAGCCGGGAGCATGGAGCAGGGTAAAGGGAGCCAGGTGCAGAAAAAAGGGAGCATGGAGCCGGGATCTTGAAGTCGGGAGCATTGAGCAGGGTGCAAGGAACTGGGAGTATGGGGCAGGGTGCAGGAGCCGGGAGCAGGGTGCAGGAGCCAGGAGCCAGAGGCATGGAGCAGGGTGCAGGGAGCCGGGAGCATGGAGCAGGGTGCAGGGAGCCAGGAGCATGGAGCAGAGTGCATGGATCGGGGAGCATAGAGCAAGGTGCAGGAGCCGGGAGCATGGAGCAGGGTGGGGGGAACATGGAGCAGGGTACAGGGTGCAGGGAGCCGGGAGCATTGAGCAGGGTGCAGGGAGCCGGGAGCATGAAGCAGGGTGCAGGGAGCCAGGAGCATGGAGCAGGGTGCAGTGAGCCGGGAGCATGGAACAGGGTGCAGGGAGCTGGGAGCATGGAGAAGGGTGCATGGAGCGGGGTGCAGAAGCTGGGAGCATGGAGCAGGGTGCATGGAGCGGGGAGCATGGAGCAGGGTGCAGGGAGCTGGGAGCATGGAGCAGGGTGTAGGAGCCGGGGGCATGGAGCAGGGTGCAGGGAGCCGGGAGCATGGAGCAGGGTGCAGGGAGCCGGGAGCATGAAGCAGGGTGCATGGAGTGGGGAGCAGGGTGCAGGAGTCGGGAGCATGGAGCAGGGTGCATGGAGCAGGGAGCATGGAGCAGGGTGCAGGAGCCGGGGGCATGGAGCAGGGTGCAGGGAGCCGGGAGCATGGAGCAGGGTTCAGGAAGCAGGGAGCATGGAGCAGCGTGCATGGAGCCGTGAGCATAGAGCAGGGTGCAGGGAGCCGGGGGCATGGAGCAGGGTGCAGGGAGCCGGGAGCATGGAGCAGGGTGCAGGAGCCGGGAGCATGGAGCAGGGTAAAGGGAGGTCGGAGCATGGAGCA
The DNA here is from genome assembly GCA_027917425.1 of Gastrophryne carolinensis. NCBI lineage: Eukaryota > Metazoa > Chordata > Amphibia > Anura > Microhylidae > Gastrophryne > Gastrophryne carolinensis. The sequence continues at coordinate 541,553 of CM051243.1, forward strand.
GGGTGCAGGGAGCCGGGAGCATGGAGCACGGTGCAGGAGCTGGGAGCATGGTGCAGGGAACCAGGTGCAGGAAGCCGGGAGCATGGAGCCGGGAGTATGGAGTCGGGAGCATGGAGCAGGGCGCAGGAGCCGGGAGCATGGAGCAGGGTGCATGGAGCAGGGCGCAGGAGCCGGGAGCATGGAGCAGGGTGCATGGAGCAGGAGCCGGGAGCATGGAGCAGGGTAAAGGGAGCCAGGTGCAGGGAGCCGGGAGCATGGAGCAGGGTGCAGGGAGCCAGGAGCATGGAGCAGAGTGCATGGAGCGGGGAGCATAGAGCAAGGTGCAGGAGCCGGGAGCATGGAGCAGGGTGTGGGGAACATGGAGCAGGGTAAAGGGTGCAGGGAGCCGGGAGCATGGAGCAGGGTGCAGGGAGCCGGGAGCATGAAGCAGGGAGCCAGGAGCATGGAGCAGGGCGCAGTGAGCCGGGAGCATGGAACAGGGTGCAGAGAGCTGGGAGCATGGAGAAGGGTGCATGGAGCGGGGAGCATAGAGCGGGGTGCAGGAGCTGGGAGCATGGAGCAGGGTGCATGGAGTGGGGAGCATGGAGCAGGGTGTAGGAGCCGGGAGCATGGAGCAGGGTGCAGGGAGCCGGGAGCATGGAGCAGGGTGCAGGGAGCCGGGAACATGAAGCAGGGTGCATGGAGTGGGGAGCAGGGTGCAGGAGTCGGGAGCATGGAGCAGGGTGCATGGAGCAGGGAGCATGGAGCAGGGTGCAGGAGCCGGGGGCATGGAGCAGGGTGCAGGGAGCCGGAAGCATAGAGCAGGGTGCAGGAGCCGGGAGCATGGAGCAGCATGCATGGAGCCGTGAGCATGGAGCAGGGTGCAGGGAGCCGGGGGCATGGAGCAGGGTGCAGGGAGCCGGGAGCATGGAGCAGGGTGCAGGAGCCGGGATCATGGAGCAGGGTAAAGGGAGGTCGGAGCATGGAGCAGGGTGCAGGGAGCCGGGAGCATGGAGCAGGGTGCAGGAGCTGGGAGCATGGTGCAGGGAACCAGGTGCAGGAAGCCGGGAGCATGGAGCCGGGAGTATGGAGTCGGGAGCATGGAGCAGGGCGCAGGAGCCGGGAGCATGGAGCAGGGTGCATGGAGCAGGAGCCGGGAGCATGGAGCAGGGTAAAGGGAGCCAGGTGCCGGGAGCCGGGAGCATGGAGCAGGGTGCAGGGAGCCGGGTGCAGGAGCCGGGGGCATGGAGCAGGGTGAAGGAGCTGGGGGCATGGAGCAGGGTGCAGGGAGCCGGGTGCAGGAGCCGGGAGCATGGAGCAGGGTACAGGGAGCCGGGGGCAGGGTGCAGGGAGCCGGGAGCATGGAGCAGGGTGCAGGGAGCCGGGTGCAGTAGCCGGGAGCAGGGTGCAGGGAGGTGGGGAGCCGGGAGCATGGAGCCGGGAGCATGGAGCAGGGAGCCGGGAGCATGGAGCAGGGTGCAGGGAGCATGGAGCAGGGAGCCGGGAGCATGGAGCAGAGAGCCGGGTGCATGGAGCTGGGTGCATGGAGCCGGGAGCATGGAGTCGGGTGCATGGAGCAGGGTGCAGGAGCCAGGAGCATGGAGCAGGGTGCAGGGAGCATGGACCTGGGGGCAAAAGCCGGGAGCATGGAGCAGGGTGCAAGGTGTAGGAGCCGGGGGCATGGAGCAGGGTGCAAGGTGTAGGAGCCGGGGGCATGGAGCAGGGTGCAAGGAGCCAGGTGCAGGGAGCCGGGAGCATGGAGCCGAGAGCATGGAGTCGGGAGCATGGAGCAGGAGCAGGGAGCATGGAGCAGGGTGCAGGAGCCGGGAGCATGGAGTAGGGTACACGGAGCCGGGGGCAGGGTGCAGGGAGCCAGGGGCATGGAGCAGGGTGCAGGGAGCTGGGAGCATGGAGCAGGGTGTAGGAGCCGGGGGCATGGAGCAGGGTGCAGGGAGCCTGGAGCATGGAGCCGGGAGCATGGAGTTGGGAGCATGGAGAAGGAGCAGGGAGCATGGAGCAGGGTGCAGGGAGCCGGGAGCATGGAGCAGGGTGCAGAAGCCGGGAGCATGGAGCTGGATAAAGGTAGCCAGGTGCAGGGAGCCGGGGGCATGAAGCAGGGTGCAGGGAGCCGGGTGCAGGAGCCGGGAGCATGGAGCAGGGTGCAGGGAGCCGGGTGCAGGAGGCAGGAACATGGTGCAGGGTAAAGGGAGCCAGGTGCAGGGAGCCGGAAGCCGGGGGCATGGAGCAGGGTGCAGGTAGCCGGGAGCATGGAGCAGGGTGCAGGGAGCCGGGAGCATGGAGCAGGGTGAAGGGAGCTGGGAGCATGGAGCAGGGTGAAGGGAGCTGGGAGCATGGAGCAGGATGTAGGAGCTGGGGGCATGGAGCAGGGTGCAGGGAGCCAGGTGAAGGGAGCCGGGTGCATGGAGCTGGGAGCATGGAGCCGAGAGCATGGAGTCGGGAGCATGGAGCAGGGTGCAGGGAGCCCGGAGCATGGAGCAGGGTGCAGGGAGCCGGGAGCATGGAGCAGGGTGCAGGGAGCCGGGAGCATGGAGTCGGGAGCATGGAGCAGGGTGCAGGGAGCCGGGAGCATGGAGCAGGGTGCAGGGAGCCGGGAGCATGGAGTCGGGAGCATGGAGCAGGGTGCAGGGAGCCCGGAGCAGGGTGCAGGGAGCCGGAAGCATGGAGCAGGGTGCAGGGAGCCGGGAGCATGGAGCAGGGTAAAGGGAGCCAGGTGCAGAGTAAAGGGAGCATGGAGCCGGGATCTTGAAGTCGGGAGCATTGAGCAGGGTGCAAGGAACTGGGAGTATGGGGCAGGGTGCAGGAGCCGGGAGCAGGGTGCAGGAGCCGGGAGCCAGAGGCAGGGAGCAGGGTGCAGGGAGCCGGGAGCATGGAGCAGGGTGCAGGGAGCCAGGAGCATGGAGCAGAGTGCATGGAGCGGGGAGCATAGAGCAAGGTGCAGGAGCCGGGAGCATGGAGCAGGGTGTGGGGAACATGGAGCAGGGTACAGGGTGCAGGGAGCCGGGAGCATGGAGCAGGGTGCAGGGAGCCGGGAGCATGAAGCAGGGTGCAGGGAGCCAGGAGCATGGAGCAGGGTGCAGTGAGCCGGGAGCATGGAACAGGGTGCAGGGAGCTGGGAGCATGGAGAAGGGTGCATGGAGCGGGGAGCATAGAGCGGGGTGCAGAAGCTGGGAGCATGGAGCAGGGTGCATGGAGCGGGGAGCATGGAGCAGGGTGCAGGGAGCTAGGAGCATGGAGCAGGGTGTAGGAGCCGGGAGCATGGAGCAGGGTGCAGGGAGCCGGGAGCATGGAGCAGGGTGCAGGGAGCCGGGAGCATGGAGCAGGGTGCATGGAGCAGGGAGCATGGAGCAGGGTGCAGGAGCCGGGGGCATGGAGCAGGGTGCAGGGAGCCGGGAGCATGGAGCAGGGTGCATGGAGCAGGGAGCATGGAGCAGGGTGCAGGAGCCGGGGGCATGGAGCAGGGTGCAGGGAGCCGGGAGCATGGAGCAGGGTTCAGGAAGCAGGGAGCATAGAGCAGGGTGCAGGAGCCGGGAGCATGGAGCAGTGTGCATGGAGCCGTGAGCATAGAGCAGGGTGCAGGGAGCCGGGGGCATGGAGCAGGGTGTAGGGAGCCGGGAGCATGGAGCAGGGTGCAGGAGCCGGGAGCATGGAGCAGGGTAAAGGGAGGTCGGAGCATGGAGCAGGGTGCAGGGAGCCGGGAGCATGGAGCAGGGTGCAGGAGCTGGGAGCATGGTGCAGGGAACCAGGTGCAGGAAGCCGGGAGCATGGAGCCGGGAGTATGGAGTCGGGAGCATGGAGCAGGGCGCAGGAGCCGGGAGCATGGAGCAGGGTGCATGGAGCAGGGCGTAGGAGCCGGGAGCATGGAGCAGGGTGCATGGAGCAGGAGCCGGGAGCATGGAGCAGGGTAAAGGGAGCCAGGTGCAGGGAGCCGGGAGCATGGAGCAGGGTGCAGGGAGCCAGGAGCATGGAGCAGAGTGCATGGAGCGGGGAGCATAGAGCAAGGTGCAGGAGCCGGGAGCATGGAGCAGGGTGTGGAGAACATGGAGCAGGGTACAGGGTGCAGGGAGCCGGGAGCATGGAGCAGGGTGCAGGGAGCCGGGAGCATGAAGCAGGGAGCCAGGAGCATGGAGCAGGGTGCAGTGAGCCGGGTGCATGGAACAGGGTGCAGGGAGCTGGGAGCATGGAGAAGGGTGCATGGAGCGGGGAGCATAGAGCGGGGTGCAGGAGCTGGGAGCATGGAGCAGGGTGCATGGAGTGGGGAGCATGGAGCAGGGTGTAGGAGCCGGGAGCATGGAGCAGGGTGCAGGGAGCCGGGAGCATGGAGCAGGGTGCAGGGAGCCGGGAGCATGAAGCAGGGTGCATGGAGTGGGGAGCAGGGTGCAGGAGTCGGGAGCATGGAGCAGGGTGCATGGAGCAGGGAGCATGGAGCAGGGTGCAGGAGCCGGGGGCATGGAGCAGGGTGCAGGGAGCCGGGAGCATAGAGCAGGGTGCAGGAGCCGGGAGCATGGAGCAGGGTGCAGGGAGCCGGGGGCATGGAGCAGGGTGCAGAGAGCCGGGAGCATGGAGCAGGGTGCAGGAGCCGGGATCATGGAGCAGGGTAAAGGGAGGTCGGAGCATGGAGCAGGGTGCAGGGAGCCGGGAGCATGGAGCAGGGTGCAGGAGCTGGGAGCATGGTGCAGGGAACCAGGTGCAGGAAGCCGGGAGCATGGAGCCGGGAGTATGGAGTCGGGAGCATGGAGCAGGGCGCAGGAGCCGGGAGCATGGAGCAGGGTGCATGGAGCAGGAGCCGGGAGCATGGAGCAGGGTAAAGGGAGCCAGGTGCAGGGAGCCGGGAGCATGGAGCAGGGTGCAGGGAGCCGGGTGCAGGAGCCGGGGGCATGGAGCAGGGTGAAGGAGCTGGGGGCATGGAGCAGGGTGCAGGGAGCCGGGTGCAGGAGCCGGGAGCATGGAGCAGGGTACAGGGAGCCGGGGGCAGGGTGCAGGGAGCCGGGAGCATGGAGCAGGGTGCAGGGAGCCGGGTGCAGTAGCCGGGAGCAGGGTGCAGGGAGGTGGGGAGCCGGGAGCATGGAGCCGGGAGCATGGAGCAGGGAGCCGGGAGCATGGAGTAGGGTGCAGGGAGCATGGAGCAGGGAGCCGGGAGCATGGAGCAGAGAGCCGGGTGCATGGAGCTGGGTGCATGGAGCCGGGAGCATGGAGTCGGGTGCATAGAGCAGGGTGCAGGAGCCAGGAGCATGGAGCAGGGTGCAGGGAGCATGGACCTGGGGGCAAAAGCCGGGAGCATGGAGCAGGGTGCAGGGAGCCGGGAGCATGGAGCAGGGTGCAGGGAGCAGGGAGCATGGAGCAGGGTGCATGGAGCAGGAGCCGGGAGCATGGAGCAGGGTAAAGGGAGCCAGGTGCTGGGAGCCGGGAGCATGGAGCAGGGTGCCGGGAGCCGGGAGCATGGAGCAGGGTGCAGGGAGCCGGGAGCATGGAGCAGGGTGCGGGGAGCTGGAAGCATGGAGCAGGGAGCTGGGAACATGGAGCAGGGTGCAGGAGCCGGGAGCATGAAGCAAGGTGCAGGGAGCCGGGAGCAGGGTGCAGGGAGCCCGGGAGCATGGAGCAGGGTGCAGGGAGCCGGGAGCATGGAGCAGGGTGCAGGAGCCGGGAGCATGGAGCAGTGTGCAGGAGCCGGGAGCAGGGTGCAGGGAGCCGGGAGCTTGGAGCAGGGTGCATGGAGTGGGGAGCATGGAGCAGGGTGTAGGAGCCGGGAGCATGGAGCAGGGTGTAGGAGCCGGGAGCATGGAGCAGGGTGCCGGCAGCCAGGAGCTTGGAGCAGGGTGTAGGGAGCCGGGAGCATGGAGCAGGGTAAAGGGAGCTTGGAGCATGGAGCAGGGTGCAGGGAGCCGGCAGCATGGAGCAGAGTAAAGGGAGCTCGGAGCAGGGTGCAGAGAGCCGGGAGCATGGAGCAGGGTGCAGGAGTCAGGAGCATGGTGCAGGGAGCCAGGTGCAGGAAGCCGGGAGCATGGAGTCGGGAGCATGGAGCAGGAGCCGGGAGCATGTAGCAGGGTGCAGGGAACGGGGGCATGGAGCAGGGTGCAGGGAGCTGGGAGCATGGAGCAGGGTGCAGGGAGCCGGGAGCATGGTGCAGGGAACCAGGTGCAGGAAGCCGGGAGCATGGAGCCGGGAGCATGGAGTCGGGAGCATGGAGCAGGGTGCAGGGAGCCGGGAGCATGGAGCAGGGTGCAGGGAGCCGGGAGCATGGAGCAGGGAGCAGGGAGCCGGGAGCATGGAGCAGGGTGCAGGGAGCCGGGAGCATGGAGCAGGGTGCAGGGAGCCGGGAGCATGGAGCAGGGTGCAGGGAGCCTGGAGCATGGAGCAGAGTGAAGGGAGCCCAGAGCATGGTGCAGGGAGCCAGGTGCAGGAAGCCGGGAGCAGGGAGCCGGGAGCATGGAGCAGGGTGCAGGGAGCCGGGAGCATGGAGCAGGGTGCAGGGAGCCGGGAGCATGGAGCAGGGTGCAGGGAGCCAAGTGCAGGAAGCCGGGAGCATGGAGCAGGGTGCAGGGAGCATGGAGCAGGGTGCAGGGAGTCGGGAGCATGGAGCAGGGTGCAGGGAGCCGTGAGCATGGAGCAGGGTGCAGGGAGCCGGGAGCATGGAGCAGGGTGCAGGGAGCCTGGAGCATGGAGCAGAGTGAAGGGAGCCCAGAGCATGGTGCAGGGAGCCAGGTGCAGGAAGCCGGGAGCAGGGAGCCGGGAGCATGGAGCAGGGTGCAGGGAGCCGGGAGCATGGAGCAGGGTGCAGGGAGCCGGGAGCATGGAGCAGGGTGCATGGAGTCGGGAGCATGGAGCAGGGTGCAGGGAGCCGGGAGCATGGAGCAGGGTGCATGGAGTCGGGAGCATGGAGCAGGGTGCATGGAGTCGGGAGCATGGAGCAGGGTGCAGGGTGCTGGGAGCAGGGGGCAGGGAGCCAGGAGCATGGAGCAGGGTGCATGGAGTCGGGAGCATGGAGCAGGGTGCATGGAGTCGGGAGCATGGGGCAGGGTGCAGGGAGCCGGGAGCATGGAGCAGGGTGCAGGGAGCCGGGAGCATGGAGCAGGGTGCAGGGAGTCGGGAGCATGGGGCAGGGTGCATGGAGCCGGGAGCATGGAGCAGGGTGCAGGGAGCCAGGAGCATGGAGCAGCGTGCATGGAGTCGGGAGCATGGAGCAGGGTGCATGGAGTCGGGAGCATGGGGCAGGGTGCAGGGAGCCGGGAGCATGGAGCAGGGTGCAGGGAGCCGGGAGCATGGAGCAGGGTGCAGGGAGTCGGGAGCATGGGGCAGGGTGCAGGGAGCCGGGAGCATGGAGCAGGGTGCAGGGAGCCGGGAGCATGGAGCAGGGTGCAGGGAGTCGGGAGCATGGGGCAGGGTGCATGGAGCCGGGAGCATGGAGCAGGGTGCAGGGAGCCAGGAGCATGGAGCAGCGTGCATGGAGTCGGGAGCATGGAGCAGGGTGCATGGAGTCGGGAGCATGGGGCAGGGTGCAGGGAGCCGGGAGCATGGAGCAGGGTGCAGGGAGCATGGGGCAGGGTGCAGGGAGTCGGGAGCATGGGGCAGGGTGCATGGAGTCGGGAGCATGGAGCAGGGTGCAGGGAGTCGGGAGCATGGGGGAGGGTGCATGGAGCCGGGAGCATGGAGCAGGGTGCAGGGAGCCGGGTGCAGGAGCCGGGAGCATGGAGCAGGGTACAGGGAGCCGGGGGCAGGGTGCAGGGAGCCGGGAGCATGGAGCAGGGTGCAGGGAGCCGGGTGCAGTAGCCGGGAGCAGGGTGCAGGGAGGTGGGGAGCCGGGAGCATGGAGCCGGGAGCATGGAGCAGGGAGCCGGGAGCATGGAGCAGGGTGCAGGGAGCATGGAGCAGGGAGCCGGGAGCATGGAGCAGAGAGCCGGGTGCATGGAGCTGGGTGCATGGAGCCGGGAGCATGGAGTCGGGTGCATGGAGCAGGGTGCAGGAGCCAGGAGCATGGAGCAGGGTGCAGGGAGCATGGACCTGGGGGCAAAAGCCGGGAGCATGGAGCAGGGTGCAAGGTGTAGGAGCCGGGGGCATGGAGCAGGGTGCAAGGTGTAGGAGCCGGGGGCATGGAGCAGGGTGCAAGGAGCCAGGTGCAGGGAGCCGGGAGCATGGAGCCGAGAGCATGGAGTCGGGAGCATGGAGCAGGAGCAGGGAGCATGGAGCAGGGTGCAGGAGCCGGGAGCATGGAGTAGGGTACACGGAGCCGGGGGCAGGGTGCAGGGAGCCAGGGGCATGGAGCAGGGTGCAGGGAGCTGGGAGCATGGAGCAGGGTGTAGGAGCCGGGGGCATGGAGCAGGGTGCAGGGAGCCTGGAGCATGGAGCCGGGAGCATGGAGTTGGGAGCATGGAGAAGGAGCAGGGAGCATGGAGCAGGGTGCAGGGAGCCGGGAGCATGGAGCAGGGTGCAGAAGCCGGGAGCATGGAGCTGGATAAAGGTAGCCAGGTGCAGGGAGCCGGGGGCATGAATCAGGGTGCAGGGAGCCGGGTGCAGGAGCCGGGAGCATGGAGCAGGGTGCAGGGAGCCGGGTGCAGGAGGCAGGAACATGGTGCAGGGTAAAGGGAGCCAGGTGCAGGGAGCCGGAAGCCGGGGGCATGGAGCAGGGTGCAGGTAGCCGGGAGCATGGAGCAGGGTGCAGGGAGCCGGGAGCATGGAGCAGGGTGAAGGGAGCTGGGAGCATGGAGCAGGGTGAAGGGAGCTGGGGGCATGGAGCAGGGTGCAGGGAGCCAGGTGAAGGGAGCCGGGTGCATGGAGCTGGGAGCATGGAGCCGAGAGCATGGAGTCGGGAGCATGGAGCAGGGTGCAGGGAGCCCGGAGCATGGAGCAGGGTGCAGGGAGCCGGGAGCATGGAGCAGGGTGCAGGGAGCCGGGAGCATGGAGTCGGGAGCATGGAGCAGGGTGCAGGGAGCCGGGAGCATGGAGCAGGGTGCAGGGAGCCGGGAGCATGGAGTCGGGAGCATGGAGCAGGGTGCAGGGAGCCCGGAGCAGGGTGCAGGGAGCCGGAAGCATGGAGCAGGGTGCAGGGAGCCGGGAGCATGGAGCAGGGTAAAGGGAGCCAGGTGCAGAGTAAAGGGAGCATGGAGCCGGGATCTTGAAGTCGGGAGCATTGAGCAGGGTGCAAGGAACTGGGAGTATGGGGCAGGGTGCAGGAGCCGGGAGCAGGGTGCAGGAGCCGGGAGCCAGAGGCAGGGAGCAGGGTGCAGGGAGCCGGGAGCATGGAGCAGGGTGCAGGGAGCCAGGAGCATGGAGCAGAGGGCATGGAGCGGGGAGCATAGAGCAAGGTGCAGGAGCCGGGAGCATGGAGCAGGGTGTGGGGAACATGGAGCAGGGTACAGGGTGCAGGGAGCCGGGAGCATGGAGCAGGGTGCAGGGAGCCGGGAGCATGAAGCAGGGTGCAGGGAGCCAGGAGCATGGAGCAGGGTGCAGTGAGCCGGGAGCATGGAACAGGGTGCAGGGAGCTGGGAGCATGGAGAAGGGTGCATGGAGCGGGGAGCATAGAGCGGGGTGCAGAAGCTGGGAGCATGGAGCAGGGTGCATGGAGCGGGGAGCATGGAGCAGGGTGCAGGGAGCTAGGAGCATGGAGCAGGGTGTAGGAGCCGGGAGCATGGAGCAGGGTGCAGGGAGCCGGGAGCATGGAGCAGGGTGCAGGGAGCCGGGAGCATGAAGCAGGGTGCATGGAGTGGGGAGCAGGGTGCAGGAGTCGGGAGCATGGAGCAGGGTGCATGGAGCAGGGAGCATGGAGCAGGGTGCAGGAGCCGGGGGCATGGAGCAGGGTGCAGGGAGCCGGGAGCATGGAGCAGGGTTCAGGAAGCAGGGAGCATAGAGCAGGGTGCAGGAGCCGGGAGCATGGAGCAGTGTGCATGGAGCCGTGAGCATAGAGCAGGGTGCAGGGAGCCGGGGGCATGGAGCAGGGTGTAGGGAGCCGGGAGCATGGAGCAGGGTGCAGGAGCCGGGAGCATGGAGCAGGGTAAAGGGAGGTCGGAGCATGGAGCAGGGTGCAGGGAGCCGGGAGCATGGAGCAGGGTGCAGGAGCTGGGAGCATGGTGCAGGGAACCAGGTGCAGGAAGCCGGGAGCATGGAGCCGGGAGTATGGAGTCGGGAGCATGGAGCAGGGCGCAGGAGCCGGGAGCATGGAGCAGGGTGCATGGAGCAGGGCGCAGGAGCCGGGAGCATGGAGCAGGGTGCATGGAGCAGGAGCCGGGAGCATGGAGCAGGGTAAAGGGAGCCAGGTGCAGGGAGCCGGGAGCATGGAGCAGGGTGCAGGGAGCCAGGAGCATGGAGCAGAGTGCATGGAGCGGGGAGCATAGAGCAAGGTGCAGGAGCCGGGAGCATGGAGCAGGGTGTGGAGAACATGGAGCAGGGTACAGGGTGCAGGGAGCCGGGAGCATGGAGCAGGGTGCAGGGAGCCGGGAGCATGAAGCAGGGAGCCAGGAGCATGGAGCAGGGTGCAGTGAGCCGGGTGCATGGAACAGGGTGCAGGGAGCTGGGAGCATGGAGAAGGGTGCATGGAGCGGGGAGCATAGAGCGGGGTGCAGGAGCTGGGAGCATGGAGCAGGGTGCATGGAGTGGGGAGCATGGAGCAGGGTGTAGGAGCCGGGAGCATGGAGCAGGGTGCAGGGAGCCGGGAGCATGGAGCAGGGTGCAGGGAGCCGGGAGCATGAAGCAGGGTGCATGGAGTGGGGAGCAGGGTGCAGGAGTCGGGAGCATGGAGCAGGGTGCATGGAGCAGGGAGCATGGAGCAGGGTGCAGGAGCCGGGGGCATGGAGCAGGGTGCAGGGAGCCGGGAGCATAGAGCAGGGTGCAGGAGCCGGGAGCATGGAGCAGGGTGCAGGGAGCCGGGGGCATGGAGCAGGGTGCAGGGAGCCGGGAGCATGGAGCAGGGTGCAGGAGCCGGGATCATGGAGCAGGGTAAAGGGAGGTCGGAGCATGGAGCAGGGTGCAGGGAGCCGGGAGCATGGAGCAGGGTGCAGGAGCTGGGAGCATGGTGCAGGGAACCAGGTGCAGGAAGCCGGGAGCATGGAGCCGGGAGTATGGAGTCGGGAGCATGGAGCAGGGCGCAGGAGCCGGGAGCATGGAGCAGGGTGCATGGAGCAGGAGCCGGGAGCATGGAGCAGGGTAAAGGGAGCCAGGTGCAGGGAGCCGGGAGCATGGAGCAGGGTGCAGGGAGCCGGGTGCAGGAGCCGGGGGCATGGAGCAGGGTGAAGGAGCTGGGGGCATGGAGCAGGGTGCAGGGAGCCGGGTGCAGGAGCCGGGAGCATGGAGCAGGGTACAGGGAGCCGGGGGCAGGGTGCAGGGAGCCGGGAGCATGGAGCAGGGTGCAGGGAGCCGGGTGCAGTAGCCGGGAGCAGGGTGCAGGGAGGTGGGGAGCCGGGAGCATGGAGCCGGGAGCATGGAGCAGGGAGCCGGGAGCATGGAGTAGGGTGCAGGGAGCATGGAGCAGGGAGCCGGGAGCATGGAGCAGAGAGCCGGGTGCATGGAGCTGGGTGCATGGAGCCGGGAGCATGGAGTCGGGTGCATAGAGCAGGGTGCAGGAGCCAGGAGCATGGAGCAGGGTGCAGGGAGCATGGACCTGGGGGCAAAAGCCGGGAGCATGGAGCAGGGTGCAGGGAGCCGGGAGCATGGAGCAGGGTGCAGGGAGCAGGGAGCATGGAGCAGGGTGCATGGAGCAGGAGCCGGGAGCATGGAGCAGGGTAAAGGGAGCCAGGTGCTGGGAGCCGGGAGCATGGAGCAGGGTGCCGGGAGCCGGGAGCATGGAGCAGGGTGCAGGGAGCCGGGAGCATGGAGCAGGGTGCGGGGAGCTGGAAGCATGGAGCAGGGAGCTGGGAACATGGAGCAGGGTGCAGGAGCCGGGAGCATGAAGCAAGGTGCAGGGAGCCGGGAGCAGGGTGCAGGGAGCCCGGGAGCATGGAGCAGGGTGCAGGGAGCCGGGAGCATGGAGCAGGGTGCAGGAGCCGGGAGCATGGAGCAGTGTGCAGGAGCCGGGAGCAGGGTGCAGGGAGCCGGGAGCTTGGAGCAGGGTGCATGGAGTGGGGAGCATGGAGCAGGGTGTAGGAGCCGGGAGCATGGAGCAGGGTGTAGGAGCCGGGAGCATGGAGCAGGGTGCCGGCAGCCAGGAGCTTGGAGCAGGGTGTAGGGAGCCGGGAGCATGGAGCAGGGTAAAGGGAGCTTGGAGCATGGAGCAGGGTGCAGGGAGCCGGCAGCATGGAGCAGAGTAAAGGGAGCTCGGAGCAGGGTGCAGAGAGCCGGGAGCATGGAGCAGGGTGCAGGAGTCAGGAGCATGGTGCAGGGAGCCAGGTGCAGGAAGCCGGGAGCATGGAGCCGGGAGCATGGAGTCGGGAGCATGGAGCAGGAGCCGGGAGCATGTAGCAGGGTGCAGGGAACGGGGGCATGGAGCAGGGTGCAGGGAGCTGGGAGCATGGAGCAGGGTGCAGGGAGCCGGGAGCATGGTGCAGGGAACCAGGTGCAGGAAGCCGGGAGCATGGAGCCGGGAGCATGGAGTCGGGAGCATGGAGCAGGGTGCAGGGAGCCGGGAGCATGGAGCAGGGTGCAGGGAGCCGGGAGCATGGAGCAGGGAGCAGGGAGCCGGGAGCATGGAGCAGGGTGCAGGGAGCCGGGAGCATGGAGCAGGGTGCAGGGAGCCGGGAGCATGGAGCAGGGTGCAGGGAGCCTGGAGCATGGAGCAGAGTGAAGGGAGCCCAGAGCATGGTGCAGGGAGCCAGGTGCAGGAAGCCGGGAGCAGGGAGCCGGGAGCATGGAGCAGGGTGCAGGGAGCCGGGAGCATGGAGCAGGGTGCAGGGAGCCGGGAGCATGGAGCAGGGTGCAGGGAGCCAAGTGCAGGAAGCCGGGAGCATGGAGCAGGGTGCAGGGAGCATGGAGCAGGGTGCAGGGAGTCGGGAGCATGGAGCAGGGTGCAGGGAGCCGTGAGCATGGAGCAGGGTGCAGGGAGCCGGGAGCATGGAGCAGGGTGCAGGGAGCCTGGAGCATGGAGCAGAGTGAAGGGAGCCCAGAGCATGGTGCAGGGAGCCAGGTGCAGGAAGCCGGGAGCAGGGAGCCGGGAGCATGGAGCAGGGTGCAGGGAGCCGGGAGCATGGAGCAGGGTGCAGGGAGCCGGGAGCATGGAGCAGGGTGCATGGAGTCGGGAGCATGGAGCAGGGTGCAGGGAGCCGGGAGCATGGAGCAGGGTGCATGGAGTCGGGAGCATGGAGCAGGGTGCATGGAGTCGGGAGCATGGAGCAGGGTGCAGGGTGCTGGGAGCAGGGGGCAGGGAGCCAGGAGCATGGAGCAGGGTGCATGGAGTCGGGAGCATGGAGCAGGGTGCATGGAGTCGGGAGCATGGGGCAGGGTGCAGGGAGCCGGGAGCATGGAGCAGGGTGCAGGGAGCCGGGAGCATGGAGCAGGGTGCAGGGAGTCGGGAGCATGGGGCAGGGTGCATGGAGCCGGGAGCATGGAGCAGGGTGCAGGGAGCCAGGAGCATGGAGCAGCGTGCATGGAGTCGGGAGCATGGAGCAGGGTGCATGGAGTCGGGAGCATGGGGCAGGGTGCAGGGAGCCGGGAGCATGGAGCAGGGTGCAGGGAGCCGGGAGCATGGAGCAGGGTGCAGGGAGTCGGGAGCATGGGGCAGGGTGCAGGGAGCCGGGAGCATGGAGCAGGGTGCAGGGAGCCGGGAGCATGGAGCAGGGTGCAGGGAGTCGGGAGCATGGGGCAGGGTGCATGGAGCCGGGAGCATGGAGCAGGGTGCAGGGAGCCAGGAGCATGGAGCAGCGTGCATGGAGTCGGGAGCATGGAGCAGGGTGCATGGAGTCGGGAGCATGGGGCAGGGTGCAGGGAGCCGGGAGCATGGAGCAGGGTGCAGGGAGCATGGAGCAGGGTGCAGGGAGTCGGGAGCATGGGGCAGGGTGCATGGAGTCGGGAGCATGGAGCAGGGTGCAGGGAGTCGGGAGCATGGGGGAGGGTGCATGGAGCCGGGAGCATGGAGCAGGGTGCAGGGAGCCGGGAGCATGGAGCCGGGAGCATGGGGCAGGGTGCATGGAGTCGGGAGCATGGAGCAGGGTGCATGGAGTCGCGAGCATGGATCAGGGTGCAGGGAGCCGGGAGCATGGAGCAGGGTGCAGGGAGCCGGGTGCATGGAGTCGGGAGCAGGGAGCCGGGTGCAGGGAGCATGGAGCAGGGTGCAGGGAGCCGGGAGCATGGAGCAGGGTGCAGGGAGCCGGGAGCAGGGTGCAGGGAGCCGGGAGCATGGAGTCGGGAGCAATACATTAGAGGATGTCATCCTGGTGCTGTCACACGTTTCCATACTCGGGAAATTCTCATGAAGTTATGCGACTGATCATTTTGTCTCAACAAAACACAATCGTCCCGTCAGTGGGGAGAAACAGTTACTGCAAACTGCTCCCATTATTTGCACTGTGACTCCACTTCAGGGACCAACCCCTGATCTATGAATAGGGACCAGGCAGCAGCAGAATGGGACCACAAACCAGCCCTTAATATTTCCAGCCACTGGGACAGTATGTAAATAAAGCCACACCCCCTCTTTGAGGGATGTATGAAGCCACGCCCCTCATTGAGGGATGGATAGGAGATACATTGAAACAGTTACAACAATAGAAACACTTTGAATAGGCAAATGAATCATTTATTGCTGCAGATTTGCATGTTACACCTCAAAGAGGGACAATATGTAAATGAAGCCACGCCTCCGCATTGAGGCATGGATGAAGCCACGCCCCCTCATTGAACGATGGATAGGAGATACATTGTAACAGTTACAACAATAGAAACACTTTGAATAGGCAAATGGATAATTTATTGCTGCAGATCTGCATGTTACACCTCAAAGAGGGACAAATGAGAACAACGAGGGACGGGGGACATGAAATCCAAAGAGGGACAGTCCCTCTAATTCAGGGTCACCAGGGAGTTATCGTGCTGGGTCCCTCGGTTATGTCCCTGGTGCCCTATAATGAAGTCCTGGAGGCCCAGAGTGACCCCTTTACTCCTTTTATTTCGGTCAGTAAAGAATGAACTATAGAATAAACTATAAAATAAACTATAAATAACTAATAATAATAATAAATAAATAAATAAGCAGTAATAATAATAAACTATAGAATAAACTATAGAATAAATAAACTATAAACTATAAATAACTAATAATATATAAATAAATAAACAATAATAATAAATAAACTATAGAATAAACTATAGAATAAATAAACTATAAACTATAAATTAATAATAATAATAATAATAATAATAATAATAATAATAATAATAATAATAATAATAAATAAATTAATTCATAATAATAATAATAAATAAATAATATTAATAATAACAAATAAACTATAGAATAAACTATAGAATAAATAAACTATAAATAACTAATGATAATAATAATAAATAAATAATAATAATAAATAAACTATAGAATAAACTATAGAATAAATAAACTATAAACTATAAATAACTAATAATAATAATAATAATAATAATAAATAAATAAACTATAGAATAAACTATAGAATAAATAAACTATAAAATAAACTTTAGAATGAAGTGAGACACTTCATGCGGAACGTAACGCGGCCACTAAATCTGCCCCTTACTAGACTGGCACAGACTCGGGGCCATGATGGGCCTTTCTATTATCGCTGTTGGCAGCCTCCATGGCGGGCGGGAGGGGGGGGGCGTCCCATGGCCGGGACATTGATGAATTGATGGGCTCCGGCCCTGGAGTCTCAGGGATCGAGTGTCACAAACAAGATCCGTTTGCTCTCAGAATAGCCGCAGCCTCCAGCGGGGACCAGACGCCTCCCCTGCATTTTGGGGGCAGGTTTGCCAAGGGCCTGCGGGGGGGGGGGGCGGGATGGCAAGTGATGGAATGCTGCTGGTAGCCAACTGTGCCGTTACAGGCCAACTGCTAATCAAGGACAATTTAAAGCGGAACAAAACCCAGCCTTCCCCCAATTGGGGATACCCTGCTCTATGCAATGCTAGAAAACCTTTTGCTCAATGTACAACTGTCCCGTGCCACCCCAAATAGAATAAAGAATTGAGGCAAAACCAATAGTACACCAATACACACAACAATGGTCCCAGTAAACCGCAAACTGGGGAACCCAGGATGGCACCAAATGTTCCTCAGTAAATAATCATGAGAATTTGATCAAATCAATGTAATTTTCTTTAATTCATTAATATATTTTAAAAAAGCCACAAACACATATATCATTTCTTACAATTCAACCACAAAATCTTTAAAAAACATTTACACACAAAAGGCCCGGTCCCAGTAAAGAACCCTCATTATAAATCCACAAATCATAAGCCATAAATACATGAATAGCAAGTGAATCCTATAATCCTAAATTAAAGCGCTGAATGCAGGACTGTACAAAATTGAAGACTAAAAAGTGCTTAAAGTGTAAGAAGTTGCCACATGTGCAAATAAACAGAGCAAAACTATCTGAGATACAAAATCCCCATGAAGTGAAGTTACATAATTATATAGTTATATAGTTACATAGTTATATAGTTATATAGTTACATAGTTATATAGTTATGTAGTTACATAGTTATATAGTTACATAGTTATATAGTTACATAGTTACATAGTTATATAGTTACATAGTTATAGAGTTACATAGTTACATAGTTATATACTTACATAGTTAAATAGTTATATACTTACATAGTTGTATAGTTACATAGTTATTACGGTTGAAATAAGACAAATGTCCATCAAGTTCAATCAAGGGTGTTGGGATCAGGTAACTTAATTTTAATTTTATTTATCAGACTGTCACATTCTTCTCTCCTTCCCTATTTCCACATTCCCCTTTTAATTTTAGATCTAATGTCCCTCTTTAAGGCCGGCCCTGGCTAACAGCGTAGCTAGGGGTGGGGGGTCGGGGGGGGCAGGTCCCCTGGGTGCAGCAGGTTGGGGGGTGGGGGCTGAGCACAGGTGGGGGGGGGCACCATTTTGAATCTTTGCCCCGGGGGCCAGAAAGCCTAGTTATGCCTCTGGCTTCAGCCCCTTTGGGAGCATGGGCCTGAATCTTGTGCTGTGGGTCTAGTGACAGGTGCTCTTGTTGGGGTGGTTACAGGACCCATGTTTGTATGTTGTGGCCCTGAGCTGGGTGATGTGCCCTGTTTCGGGGGCCGGATGGTGACCCCATGTTCTGTATCTGAAGCATTTGACTGATAACTATATCTGAACCTCTCGGACTCGCTCTTGGACTCACTTTCGGACTCGCTCTCGCTCTCGGACTTGCTCTCGCACTCGGACTCGCTCTCGGACTCCCTCTCAGACTCGCTCTCGTACTCGCTCTCGGACTCGCTCTTGGACTGGCGCTCGGACTCGCAGTCAGACTCGCACTCGGGCTCGCTCTCGGACTCGCACTCGGACTCGCTCTCGGACTGGCACTCGGACTCGCACTCAGACTCACACTCGGACTCGCTCTCGGACTCGCACTCGGACTCGCTCTCGGACTCGCTCTCGGACTCGCACTCAGGCTCGCACTCGGACTTGCACTCGGATTCGCTCTCGGACTCGCTCTCGGACTGGCACTCGGACTCGCACTCAGATTCGCTCTCGGACTCGCACTCGGACTCGCACTTGGATTCGCTCTCGGACTCGCTCTCGGACTGGCACTCGGACTGGCACTCGGACTGGCACTCGGACTGGCACTCGGACTTGCACTCGGACTGGCACTCGGACTCGCTCTCGGACTCGCTCTCGGACTCGCTCTCGGACTGGCACTCGGACTGGCACTCGGACTCGCACTCAGACTTGCGCTCGGACTCGCTCTCGGACTTGGACTCGCTCTTGGACTCGCTCTCGGACTCGCACTCGGACTGGCACTCGGACTGGCTCTCGGACTCGCACTCAGACTCGCTCTCGGACTCACTCTTGGACTCGCTTTCGGACTCGCTCTCAGACTCGCACGCGGACTCGCTCTCGGACTCTTTCTCAGACTCGCTCTCGGACTGGGACTCGCTCTCGGACTGGGACTCGCTCTCGGACTCACTCTCGGACTCGCTCTCGGACTCGCACTCAGACTCGCACTCGGACTGGCACTCGGACTCGCACTCGGACTCGCTCTCAGACTCGCTCTCGGACTGGCACTCGGACTGGCACTCGGACTCGCACTCGGACTCGCACTCGGACTCACTCTCGGACTGGCACTCGGACTGGCAGTCGGACTCGCTCTCGGACTGGCAGTCGGACTCGCTCTCGGACTGGCACTCGGACTCGCTCTCGGACTCGCTCTCGGACTCGCACTCAGGCTCGCACTCGGACTTGCACTCGGATTCGCTCTCGGACTCGCTCTCGGACTGGCACTCGGACTCGCACTCAGACTCGCACTCGGACTCGCTCTCGGACTCGCACTCAGACTCGCTCTCGGACAAGCTCTCGGACTGGCACTCAGACTCGCACTCGGACTCGCACTTGGACTCACTCTCGGACTCGCTCTCGGACTGGCACTCGGACTGGCACTCGGACTGGCACTCGGACTTGCACTCGGACTGGCACTCGGACTCGCTCTCGGACTCGCTCTCGGACTCGCTCTCGGACTCGCTCTCGGACTGGCACTCGGACTCGCACTCGGACTCGCACTCGGACTCGCACTCGGACTCGCTCTCGGACTTGCGCTCGGACTCGCTCTCGGACTTGGACTCGCTCTTGGACTCGCTCTCGGACTCGCACTCGGACTGGCACTCGGACTGGCTCTTGGACTCGCACTCAGACTCGCTCTCGGACTCACTCTCGGACTCGCTTTCGGACTCGCTCTCGGACTCGCACGCGAACTCGCTCTCGGACTCTTTCTCAGACTCGCTCTCGGACTGGGACTCGCTCTCGGACTGGGACTCGCTCTCGGACTCGCTCTCGGACTCGCACTCGGACTCGCACTCGGACTGGCACTCGGACTCGCATTCGGATTCGCTCTCAGACTCGCTCTCGGACTGGCACTCGGACTGGCACTCGGACTCGCACTCAGACTCGCACTCGGACTCGCTCTCGGACTGGCACTCGAACTGGCACTCGGACTCGCTCTCGGACTCGCTCTCGGACTGGCACTCGGACTCGCACTCAGACTCGCACTCGGACTCGCTCTCGGACTCGCACTCAGACTCGCACTCGGACTGGCTCTCGGACTCGCACTCAGACTCGCTCTCAGACTCGCTCTCGGACTGGCACTCGGACTGGCACTCGGACTCGCTCTCGGACTCGCTTTCTGACTCGCTTTCGGACTCGCTCTCGGACTGGCACTCGGACTCGCTCTCGGACTCGCACTCGGACTCGCTCTCGGACTCGCACTCAGGCTCGCACTCGGACTCGCTCTCGGACTGGCACTCAGACTTGCGCTCGGACTCGCACTCGGACTCGCTCTTGGACTCGCTCTCGGACTCGCACTCAGACTGGCACTCGGACTGGCTCTCGGACTTGCACTCAGACTCGCACTCAGACTCGCTCTCGGACTCGCTCTCGGCATCGCTCTCGGACTCGCTCTCGGACTGGCACTCGGACTCGCTCTCGGACTGGCACTCGGACTCGCTCTCGGACTCACTCTCGGACTCGCTCTCGGACTGGCACTCGGACTGGCACTCGGACTGGCACTCGGACTGGCACTCGGACTTGCACTCGGACTGGCACTCGGACTCGCTCTCGGACTCGCTCTCGGACTCGCTCTCGGACTCGCTCTCGGACTGGCACTCGGACTCGCACTCGGACTCGCACTCGGACTCGCACTCGGACTCGCACTCGGACTCGCACTCAGACTTGCGCTCGGACTCGCTCTCGGACTTGGACTCGCTCTTGGACTCGCTCTCGGACTCGCACTCGGACTGGCACTCGGACTGGCTCTTGGACTCGCACTCAGACTCGCTCTCGGACTCACTCTCGGACTCGCTTTCGGACTCGCTCTCGGACTCGCACGCGAACTCGCTCTCGGACTCTTTCTCAGACTCGCTCTCGGACTGGGACTCGCTCTCGGACTGGGACTCGCTCTCGGACTCGCTCTCGGACTCGCACTCGGACTCGCACTCGGACTGGCACTCGGACTCGCATTCGGATTCGCTCTCAGACTCGCTCTCGGACTGGCACTCGGACTCGCACTCAGACTCGCACTCGGACTCGCTCTCGGACTCGCACTCAGACTCGCACTCGGACTGGCTCTCGGACTCGCACTCAGACTCGCTCTCGGACTCGCTCTCGGACTGGCACTCGGACTGGCACTCGGACTCGCTCTCGGACTCGCTTTCTGACTCGCTCTCGGACTCACTTTCGGACTCGCTCTCGGACTGGCACTCGGACTCGCTCTCGGACTCGCACTCGGACTCGCTCTCGGACTCGCACTCAGGCTCGCACTCGGACTCGCTCTCGGACTGGCACTCAGACTTGCGCTCGGACTCGCACTCGGACTCGCTCTCGGACTCACTCTCCGACTCGCTCTCGGACTGGCACTCGGACTGGCACTCGGACTGGCACTCGGACTGGCACTCGGACTTGCACTCGGACTGGCACTCGGACTCGCTCTCGGACTCGCTCTCGGACTCGCTCTCGGACTCGCTCTCGGACTGGCACTCGGACTCGCACTCGGACTCGCACTCAGACTTGCGCTCGGACTCGCTCTCGGACTTGGACTCGCTCTTGGACTCGCTCTCGGACTCGCACTCGGACTGGCACTCGGACTGGCTCTTGGACTCGCACTCAGACTCGCTCTCGGACTCACTCTCGGACTCGCTTTCGGACTCGCTCTCGGACTCGCACGCGAACTCGCTCTCGGACTCTTTCTCAGACTCGCTCTCGGACTGGGACTCGCTCTCGGACTGGGACTCACTCTCGGACTCGCTCTCGGACTCGCACTCGGACTCGCACTCGGACTGGCACTCGGACTCGCATTCGGATTCGCTCTCAGACTCGCTCTCGGACTGGCACTCGGACTGGCACTCGGACTCGCACTCAGGCTCGCACTCGGACTCGCTCTCGGACTGGCACTCGGACTGGCACTCGGACTCGCTCTCGGACTCGCTCTCGGACTGGCACTCGGACTCGCACTCAGACTCGCACTCGGACTCGCTCTCGGACTCGCACTCAGACTCGCACTCGGACTGGCTCTCGGACTCGCACTCAGACTCGCTCTCGGACTCGCTCTCGGACTGGCACTCGGACTGGCACTCGGACTCGCTCTCAGACTCGCTTTCTGACTCGCTCTCGGACTCGCTTTCGGACTCGCTCTCGGACTGGCACTCGGACTCGCTCTCGGACTCGCACTCGGACTCGCTCTCGGACTCGCACTCAGGCTCGCACTCGGACTCGCTCTCGGACTGGCACTCAGACTTGCGCTAGGACTCGCACTCGGACTCGCTCTTGGACTCGCTCTCGGACTCGCACTCAGACTGGCACTCGGACTGGCTCTCGGACTTGCACTCAGACTCGCACTCAGACTCGCTCTCGGACTCGCTCTCGGCATCGCTCTCGGACTCGCTCTCGGACTGGCACTCGGACTCGCTCTCGGACTGGCACTCGGACTCGGTCTCGGACTCGCACTCGGACTCGCACTCAGGCTCGCACTCGGACTCGCTCTCGGACTGGCACTCAGACTTGCACTCGGACTTGCTCTCGGACTCGCTCTCGGACTCGCACTCAGACTCGCTCTTGGACTCGCTCTCGGACTCACACTCAGACTGGCACTCGGACTGGCTCTCGGACTCGCACTCAGACTCGCTCTCGGACTCGCTCTCGGACTCACTCTCGGACTCGCTTTCGGACTCGCTTTCGGACTCGCTCTCGGACTCGCACTCGGACTCGCTCTCGGACTCGCTCTCGGACTCGCTCTCGGACTCGCTCTCGGACTGGCACTCGGACTCGCTCTTGGACTGGCACTCGGACTCGCTCTCGGACTCGCACTCGGACTCGCTCTCGGACTCGCTCTCGGACTCGCACTCAGGCTTGCACTCGGACTTGCACTCGGATTCGCTCTTGGACTCGCTCTCGGACTCGCTCTCAGACTGGCACTCGGACTCGCACTCAGACTCGCACTCGGACTCGCACTCGAACTCGCTCTCGGACAAGCTCTCGGACTGGCTCTCGGACTGGCAATCAGACTCGTACTCGGACTCGCACTCGGACTCGCTCTCGGACTCGCTCTCGGACTGGCACTCGGACTGGCACTCGGACTGGCACTCGGACTTGCACTCGGACTGGCACTCGGACTCGCTCTCGGACTCGCTCTCGGACTGGCACTCGGACTGGCACTCAGACTCGGACTCGCTCTCGGACTGGCACTCGGACTGGCACTCAGACTTGCGCTCGGACTTGCGCTCGGACTTGCTCTCGGACTCGCTCTTGGACTCGCTCTCGGACTCGCACTCAGACTGGCACTCGGACTGGCTCTCGGACTCAGACTCGCTCTCGGACTCGCTCTCGGACTCACTCTCGGACTCGCTTTCGGACTCGCTTTCGGACTCGCTCTCGGACTCGCACTCGGACTCGCACTCGGACTCACTCTCGGACTCGCTCTCGGACTCGCTCTCGGACTCGTTCTCAGACTCGCTCTCGGACTGGGACTCGCTCTCGGACTGAGACTCGCTCTCGGACTCGCTCTCGGACTCGCACTCGGACTGGCACTCGGACTCGCACTCGGACTCGCTCTCAGACTCGCTCTCGGACTCGCTCTCGGACTGGCACTCGGACTCGC
This sequence comes from Gastrophryne carolinensis, assembly GCA_027917425.1. Taxonomy (NCBI): domain Eukaryota; kingdom Metazoa; phylum Chordata; class Amphibia; order Anura; family Microhylidae; genus Gastrophryne; species Gastrophryne carolinensis. Next base: position 564,274 of record CM051243.1, read on the forward strand.
TCTCGGACTGGCACTCGGACTTGCACTCAGACTCGCACTCGGACTCGCTCTCGGACTGGCACTCGGACTCGCTCTCGGACTCGCTCTCGGACTCGCACTTGGACTGACACTCGGACTGGCACTCGGACTCGCTCTCGGACTCGCTTTCCGACTCGCTCTCGCTCTTGGACTCGCTCTCGGACTCGCTCTCGGACTCGCTCTCGGACTCACACTCGGACTTGCTCTCAGACTCGCTCTCGGACTCGCTCTCGGACTCGTTCTCGGACTGGCACTCGGACTTGCTCTCGGACTCGCTCTTGCTCTCGGACTCGCACTCGGACTCGCTCTCGGACTCGCTCTCGGACTCGCTTTCGGACTCACTCTCGGACTCACTCTCGGACTCACTCTCGGACTCGCTCTCGGACTCGCTCTCGAACTCGCACTTGGATACCTTGGAATGCGCGGGGGGCGCGTCTGGGTCGCAGTAGAGTGATGAGTTGGCGCCAGCTGGCCGCTTCAATTTATAGTAAGCACTTAAAGTGACGACCCGCCATTAAACGGCCAGGAGGGGGTGCGGCGGACATTGAGACATAATTAGCGGCTGGGAGGGGGCACATCTAGGGGGAGCAGTGGGCATTTTTTCTGGCTGTCGGGCGAGTGGTCAGCATTTTCTATTAAGCGGTTACATAGCTTGGCCCGGCACCGGCTCTGGCTTTACAGCACGGACGGACCACGGCGTCACTGTGAAGAGGGTGTAACATACCCGGAGGCAGCGTCTCCAAACCGCAGGATGCGCCCCTACTGATACCTACCCCTACCCCGAAGGGGAAACACTTCATGGGCTGGAACAAGGAGAATGCCGACGCTGCGGTCAGAGGTGTTTTTGGGGTTAGGGTTAGCGGGGCAGTGGCACTGGGTGCTAAGGCCATTGTGTAGGTTGGAGGACACCTTTATCCCGGCCATCCTGGGTGGCCCTGACCACACCCAGGTCCTTCTCCAGAATTGTATGATGGTGGCCCTGACTACACCCAGGTCCTTCTCCAGAATTGTATGATGGTGGCCCTGACCACACCCAGGTTCTTCTCCAGAATTGTATAATGGTAGCCCTGACCACACCCAGGTCCTTCTCCAGAATTGTATGATGGTAGCCCTGACCACACCCAGGTCCTTCTCCAGAATTGTATAATGGTAGCCCTGACCACAACCAGGTCCTTCTCCAGAATTGTATGATGGTGGCCCTGACCACACCCAGGTCCTTCTCCAGACATTGTATGATGGTGGCCCTGACCACACCCAGGTCCTTCTCCAGAATTGTATGATGGTAGCCCTGACCACACCCAGGTCCTTCTCCAGAATTGTATAATGGTAGCCCTGACCACAACCAGGTCCTTCTCCAGAATTGTATGATGGTGGCCCTGACCACACCCAGGTCCTTCTCCAGACATTGTATGATGGTGGCCCTGACCACACCCAGGTCCTTATCCAGCTCTGCTCTTGTATGGAGCCAAGACATTGTATGGTGGTGGTCCTGACCACACCCAGGTCCTTCTGCAGAATTGTGTGATGGTGGCCCTGACCACACCCAGGTCCTTCTCCGGCTCTGCTCTTGTATGGGGCCCAGACATTGTATGATGGTGGTCCTGACCACACCCAGGTCCTTCTCCAGCTCCGCTCTTGTATGGGGCCCAGACATTGTATTGTGGTGATCCTGACCACCCAGGTCCTTCTCCAGCTCCGCTCTTGTATGGGGCCCAGACATTGTATTGTGGTGATCCTGACCACATCCAGGTCTTTCTCCAGCTCTGCTCTTGTATGGGGCCCAGACATTGTATGATGGTGGTCCTGACCACACCCAGGTCCTTCTCCGGCTCTGCTCTTGTATGGGGCCCAGACATTGTATGATGGTGGTCCTGACCACACCCAGGTCCTTCTCCAGCTCCGCTCTTGTATGGGGCCCAGACATTGTATGATGGTGGCCCTGACCACACCCAGGTCCTTCTCCGGCTCAGCTCTTGTATGGGGGCCAGACATTGTATGATGGTGGTCCTGACCACACCCAGGTCCTTCTCCAGCTCCGCTCTTGTATGGGGCCCAGAAATTGTATGATGGTGGTCCTGACCACACCCAGGTCTTTCTCCAGCTCTGCTCTTGTATGGGGCCCACACGCTGTATGATGGTGGTCCTGACCACACCCAGGTCCTTCTCCAGCTCCGCTCTTGTATGGGGCCCAGACATTGTATGATGGTGGTCCTGACCACACACAGGTCCTTCTCCAGCTCCGCTCTTGTATGGGGCCCAGACATTGTATTGTGGTGATCCTGACCACACACAGGTCTTTCTCCAGCTCTGCTCTTGTATGGGGCCCAGACACTGTATGATGGTGGTCCTGACCACACCCAGGTCCTTCTCCAGAATTGTATGATGGTAGCCCTGACCACAACCAGGTCCTTCTCCAGAATTGTATGATGGTGGCCCTGACCATGCCCAAGTCCTTCTCCAGCTCTGCTCTTGTATGGGGCCCAGACATTGTATGATGGTGGCCCTCATCACACCCAGGTCCTTCTCCAGACATTGTATGATGGTGGCCCTGACCACACCCAGGTCCTTCTCCAGCTCTGCTCTTGTATGGGGCCAAGATATTGTATGATGGTGGCCCTGACCACACCCAGGTCCTTCTCCAGCTCCGCTCTTGTATGGAGCCAAGACATTGTATGATGGTGGTCCTGACCACACCCAGGTCCTTCTCCAGAATTGTGTGATGGTGGCCCTGACCACACCCAGGTCTTTCTCCAGCTCTGCTCTTGTATGGGGCCCAGACATTGTATGATGGTGGCCCTGACCACACCCAGGTCCTTCTCCGGCTCTGCTCTTGTATGGGGCCCACACATTGTATGATGGTGGTCCTGACCACACCCAGGTCCTTCTCCAGCTCTGCTCTTGTATGGGGCCCAGACATTGTATGATGGTGGCCCTGACCACACCCAGGTCCTTCTCCGGCTCTGCTCTTGTATGGGGCCCAGACATTGTATGATGGTGGCCCTGACCACACCCAGGTCCTTCTCCGGCTCTGCTGTATCTAACTGCTCCTCTCATACTGCTCTTTTCTCAAAATATCTGAAGTCTATCCAGGTTACTAACTTTCCCCCTAAACTACAGCCGGGGCCATTTCTAGGCGACCCTACTGATCCTATGGTGCCTCTGCTGCCCCCTACTGATCCTATGGTGCCTCTGCTGCCCCCTACTGATCCTATGGTTCCTCGGCTGCCCCCTACTGATCCTATGGTTCCTCTGCTGCCCCCTACTTATACTATGGTTACTCGGCTGCCTCCTACTGATCCTATGGTGCCTCTGCTGCCCCCTACTGATCCTATGGTGCCTCTGCTGCCCCCTACTGATCCTATGGTGCCTCTGCTGCCCCCTACTGATCCTATGGTGCCTCTGCTGCCCCCTACTGATCCTATGGTGCCTCTGCTGCCCCTTACTGATCCTATGGTGCCTCGGCTGCCCCCTACTGATCCTATGATGCCTCTGCTGCCCCCTACTGATCCCATGGTGCCTCTGCTGCCCCCTACTGATCCTTTGGCGCCTTTGCTGCCCCTGACTGATCCTATAGTGCCTCTGCTGCCCCCTACCGATCCTATGGTGCCTCTGCTGCCCCCTACCGATCCTATGGTGCCTCTGCTGCCCCCTACTGATCCTATGGTGCCTCTGCTGCCCCCTACTGATCCTATGGTTCCGCTGCTGCCCCCTACTGATCCTATGGTTCCGCTGCTGCCCCCTACTGATCCTATGGTGCCGCTGCTGCCCCCTACTGATCCTATGGTGCCTCTGCTGCCCCCTACAGATTCTTTGGTGCCTCTGCTGCCCCCTACTGATCCTATGGTTCCGCTGCTGCCCCCTACTGATCCTATGGTTCCTCTGCTGCCCCCTACTGATCCTATGGTTCCTCTGCTTCCCCCTACTGATCCTATGGTGCCTCTGCTGCCCCCTACTGATCCTATGGTGCCGCTGCTGCCCCCTACTGATCCTATGGTGCCGCTGCTGCCCCCTACTGATCCTATGGTTCCTCTGCTGCTCCCTACTGATTCTTTGGTTCCTCTGCTGCCCCCTACTGATCCTATGGTGCCTCTGCTGCCCCCTACTGATCCTATGGTTCCTATGCTGCCCCCTACTGATCCTATGGTGCCTCTTCTGCCCCCTACTGATCCTATGGTTCCTCTGCTGCCCCCTACTGATCCTATGGTGCCTCTGCTGCCCCTTACTGATCCTATGGTGCCTCTGCTGCCCCCTACTGATCCTATTGTTCCTCTGCTGCCCCCTACTGATACTATGGTGCCGCTGCTGCCCCCTACTGATCCTATGGTTCATCTGCTGCCCCCTACTGATCCTATGGTTCCTCTGCTGCCCCCTACTGATCCTATGGTTCCTCTGCTGCTCTTTACTGATCCTATGGTGCCACTGCTGCCCCCTACTGATCCTATGGAGCCGCTGCTGCCCCCTACTGATCCTATGGTTCCTCGGCTGCCTCCTCCTGATCCTATGGTGCCTCTGCTGCCCCCTACTGATCCTATGGTTCCTCTGCTGCCCCCTACTGATCATATGGTGCCGCTGCTGCCCCCTACTAATCCTATGGTTCCTCTGCTGCCCCCCACTGATCCCAAGGAGCCTCTGCTGCCCATACCGATCATATGGTGCCGCTGCTGCTCCCTACTGATCCTATGGTGCCGTTGCTGCTCCCTACTGATCCTTTGGTTCCTCTGCTGCCCTCTACTGATCCTATGGTGCCTCTGCTGCCCCCTACTGATCCTATGGTGCCGCTGCTGCCCCTTACTGATCCTATGTTGCCGCTGCTGCCCCCTACTGATCCTATGATTCCTCTGCTGCCCCCTACTGATCCTATGGTTCCACTGTTGCCCCCTACTGATCCTATGGTGCTGCTGCTGCCCCCTACTTATCCTATGGTGCCTCTGCTGCCCTCTACTGATCCTATGGTGCCTCTGCTGCCCCCTACTGATCCTATGGTGCCTCTGCTGCCCCCTACTGATCCTATGGTGCCGCTGCTGCCCCCTACTGATCCTATGTTGCCGCTGCTGCCCCCTACTGATCCTATGATTCCTCTGCTGCCCCCTACTGATCCTATGGTGCCTCTGCTGCCCCTTACTGATCCTATGGTGCCTCTGCTGCCCCCTACTGATCCTATTGTTCCTCTGCTGCCCCCTACTGATCCTATGGTGCTGCTGCTGCCCCCTACTGATCCTATGGTTCATCTGCTGCCCCCTACTGATCCTATGGTTCCTCTGCTGCCCCCTACTGATCCTATGGTTCCTCTGCTGCTCTTTACTGATCCTATGGTGCCACTGCTGCCCCCTACTGATCCTATGGAGCCGATGCTGCCCCCTACTGATCCTATGGTTCCTTCGGCTGCCTCCTCCTGATCCTATGGTGCCTCTGCTGCCCCCTACTGATCCTATGGTTCCTCTGCTGCCCCCTACTGATCATATGGTGCCGCTGCTGCCCCCTACTAATCCTATGGTTCCTCTGCTGCCCCCCACTGATCCCAAGGAGCCTCTGCTGCCCATACCGATCATATGGTGCCGCTGCTGCTCCCTACTGATCCTATGGTGCCGCTGCTGCTCCCTACTGATCCTTTGGTTCCTTTGCTGCCCTCTACTGATCCTATGGTGCCTCTGCTGCCCCCTACTGATCCTATGGTGCCGCTGCTGCCCCCTACTGATCCTATGTTGCCTCTGCTGCCCCCTACTGATCCTATGATTCCTCTGCTGCCCCCTACTGATCCTATGGTTCCACTGTTGCCCCCTACTGATCCTATGGTGCTGCTGCTGCCCCCTACTTATCCTATGGTGCCTCTGCTGCCCTCTACTGATCCTATGGTGCCTCTGCTGCCCCCTACTGATCCTATGGTGCCGCTGCTGCCCCCTACTGATCCTATGTTGCCGCTGCTGCCCCCTACTGATCCTATGATTCCTCTGCTGCCCCCTACTGATCCTATGGTTCCACTGTTGCCCCCTACTGATCCTATGGTGCCGCTGCTGCCTCCTACTGATTCTATGGTGCCTCTGCTGCCCCCTACTGATTTTATGGTGCCACTGCTGCCCCCTACTGATCCTATGGTTCCTCTGCTGCCCCCTACTGATCCTATGGTACCGCTGCTGCCCCCTACTGATCCTATGGTGCCGCTGCTTCCCCCGTAGCTTCCTGCTGCTGCACACAAAGAAAAGTGGCCGATCCCACCACATCGGGCCCTACTTACCTATTTGGAACTGGCTGCTTTTGGGCCCGATCCTCCGCCCCCCGCCGGCTTAGCCGTCTGTTAATGACTCCCCACCTTGAGAAAGTGGCGTGGGCGGCCACAAAACGCGTGGGTGAGGATATCAGCCGGACACAGTGGGGGTGATTTTGTTCCAGATAGTTTGTCCTGTTCATTTTGTACATTGCTAAATTGCACATTAAGCATTTTATGAACTTGCAGCTATCTTTTTGTCTGCAAATAGCACTTTCCTCTGCATTAGCACTTTATTTAGGATTGTGGGATTATTTTGGGAGTATTGAGCTTTAGACATAGGTTCTGGGTTCTGGGTATAAATGAGGGTTTCCCTGCTGTGTGGGTTTGTGTGTGTTTTTTAAATGTTTGTAGTTGTAATGTAATGATATATGTGTTTTTTAAGATTTTTAATATACTGATGAATTAAAGATGAACATTTTGATCTTATTATATTTGTAATGAAGGATTTTTGAGGGGTAAGTGGTGCCGCCCGGAGCAGTTCCATTTGCGGTGTCCTGGGACCGCAGTTGCTTTTTGATATTGGATTGGATGAGAGGCCGCGCTTGTGCTGCGGGAACGATGGGAAGATGAGATTTTAGGGTGATCTGGAGGGCATCCCAAATCGGCATGTCCCAGGGACCCGGGATCCACTGATGTGTGTGGCATAAAGAAGCGGGGGCAGTCTGCCTATCTGAATAGAGAGGTGAGGATGCAGCCTGGGAGCCCCAGGAAAGGTAAGCAAATGCGGGGGCTCACAATGGGGGGGGGGGCATCCCGAATCAGGATGCTCCAGTATTACATTATCAGCCAGACCTGAAGTGTTTTAGACTCTAGAATAGACACTGTAGGTGTTTGGTCGTCTATAAGGATCCGATCTAACTCAACAATCAGATTGTACAACATGCAGCCACCGATAGCAACTCTATACTGTAATGCTGTATATAATACTATGTATAATGTATATAATTATAATAATAATAGTAATATACTATGTTGTAAATTACAACATATTATAATGTATTTTTGTACTTTTGTATAATGTATATAATAATAATAATGATATTTAATAATATACTATAATGCTGTAAATAATAATAATAATAATAATAATAATAATAATAATAATAATATTATATACATTATACAAAAGTATTATATACAGCATTATAGTATATTATTATTATTATATACATTATACAAAAGTATTATATACAGCATTATAGTATATTATTATTATTATTATTATTATTATTATTATATACATTATACAAAAGTATGATATACAGCATTATAGTATATTATTATTAATATTATTATTATTATTATTATTTTTTAAATGTATATAATAATAATAATATAATATAATGCTCTATATAATACTTTTGTATAATGTATATGATAATATAATAATAATGTAACATGTGTGGCCAAACCACAGAATAATGTCTTGGTAAGATTGTACCACAAATGAACAATCAGGTTGTATGGTGTGTGGCCTTAGACATTATGGGTTGTAGGGTGTATGACCGGCCATAGCGATCATATATATTAATGATTGATGTAGGGTGTGTGACCGGTCACAGTGATCATATAGGACAATGACTGATAAGATTGTACTGAGATTGAACAATCGGGTTGTAGGGTGTGTGACCGGCCATAGTGATCCTATAGGATAATGATTGATAAGATTGTACTGAGATTGAACAATCGGGTTGTAGGGTGTGTGACCGGCCATAGTGATCCTATAGGATAATGATTGATAAGATTGTACTGAGATTGAACAATCGGGTTGTAGGGTGTGTGACCATCCATAGTGATCCTATAGGATAATACTGGATAAGATTGTACTGAGATTGAACAATCGGGTTGTAGGGTGTGTGACCGGCCATAGTGATCCTATAGGATAATGATTGATAAGATTGTACTGAGATTGAACAATCGGGTTGTAGGGTGTGTGACCGGCCATAGTGATCCTATAGGATAATGATTGATAAGATTGTACTGAGATTGAACAATCGGGTTGTAGGGTGTGTGACCATCCATAGTGATCCTATAGGATAATACTGGATAAGATTGTACTGAGATTGAACAATCGGGTTGTAGGGTGTGTGACCGGCCATAGTGATCCTATAGGATAATGACTGATAAGATTGTACTGAGATTGAACAATCGGGTTGTGGGGTGTGTGACCGGCCATAGTGATCCTATAGGATAATGACTGATAAGATTGTACTGAAATTGAACAATCGGTTTTTAGGATGTGTGACCGGTCATAGTGATCCTACAGGATAATGACTGATAAGATTGTACTGAGATTGAACAATCGGGTTGTGGGGAGTGTGACCGGCCATAGTGATCCTATAGGATAATGATTGATAAGATTGTACTGAGATTGAACAATCGGGTTGTGGGGAGTGTGACCGGCCATAGTGATCCTATAGGATAATGATTGATAAGATTGTACAATCAGATTGTAAGCTCTGCGTCCAGCTTGTAGCTCTGGCAGCCAATGTAGTTCGGGTTCCGACTCCCAATGCTCAGAGATATTTTGGGCCGGGGTTTGGCTTTAAGGTTCTCCGAGTCCTCAGCTCACAGCCGCCACCGATTCCCGATCCTAAAATACCACAGCACGACCCCACGGCATCTCCGCAGCTGATTGGTCGGATGGCTCTGGGCTGGAGATAGAGGGGGGAAGGGTCCAGGCTATAAGTGACGCTGCGGGACACTGCAATCAGCACAAACTGCCTGACTATATATGGCCGCTACAATGTAACAGCTGCCAGCCACACGTCACTGCCAGGAGAACTACAAGTACCAGCTGTCTGCCTGGTGTCACACCATCTATTATAAGATAGAGCTTACACTATATAAGGGAGGATACAGGAGGAGAAGAGCTTACACTCTATTAGGGTATAAGGGAGGATACAGGAGGAGAAGAGCTTACACTCTATTAGGGTATAAGGGAGGATACAGGAGGTGAAGAGCTTACACTCTATTAGGGTATAAGGGAGGATACAGAAGGAGAAGAGCTTACACTCTATTAGGGTATAAGGGAGGATACAGAAGGAGAAGAGCTTACACTCTATTAGGGTATAAGGGAGGATACAGGAGGTGAAGAGCTTACACTCTATTAGGGTATAAGGGAGGATACAGAAGGAGAAGAGCTTACACTCTATTAGGGTATAAGGGAGGATACAGAAGGAGAAGAGCTTACACTCTATTAGGGTATAAGGGAGGATACAGGAGGTGAAGAGCTTACACTCTATTAGGGTATAAGGGAGGATACAGAAGGAGAAGAGCTTACACTCTATTAGGGTATAAGGGAGGATACAGGAGGTGAAGAGCTTACACTCTATTAGGGTATAAGGGAGGATACAGAAGGAGAAGAGCTTACACTCTATTAGGGTATAAGGGAGGATACAGGAGAAGAGCTTACACTCTATTAGGGTATAAGGGAGGATACAGGAGGAGAAGAGCTTACACTCTATTAAGATATAAGGGAGGATACAGGAGGAGAAGAGCTTACACTCTATTAAGATATAAGGGAGGATACAGGAGGAGAAGAGCTTACACTCTATTAAGATATAAGGGAGGATACAGGAGGAGAAGAGCTTACACTCTATTAGGATATAAGGGAGGATACAGGAGGAGAAGAGCTTACACTCTATTAAGATATAAGGGAGGATACAGGAGGAGAAGAGCTTACACTCTATTAGGGTATAAGGGAGGATACAGGAGGAGAAGAGCTTACACTCTATTAGGATATAAGGGAGGATACAGGAGGAGAAGAGCTTACACTCTATTAGGGTATAAGGGAGGATACAGGAGGAGAAGAGCTTACACTCTATTAGGATATAAGGGAGGATACAGGAGGAGAAGAGCTTACACTCTATTAGGATATAAGGGAGGATACAGGAGGAGAAGAGCTTACACTCTATTAGGATATAAGGGAGGATACAGGAGGAGAAGAGCTTACACTCTATTAGGGTATAAGGGAGGATACAGGAGGAGAAGAGCTTACACTCTATTAGGATATAAGGGAGGATACAGGAGGAGAAGAGCTTACACTCTATTAGGGTATAAGGGAGGATACAGGAGGAGAAGAGCTTACACTCTATTAGGATATAAGGGAGGATACAGGAGGAGAAGAGCTTACACTCTATTAGGGTATAAGGGAGGATGCAGGAGGAGAAGAGCTTACACTCTATTAGGGTATAAGGGAGGATACAGGAGGAGAAGAGCTTACACTCTATTAGGATATAAGGGAGGATACAGAGGAAGATACAGAAGGAGCTATTCTGCCGAATAGCAGGAAGCATGAGCCCATAAATCCCCTGAACTTCAGGGTGGTCCTGGAATCAGCTGTTACATTAGAGGGCTGGTGACCAGAGGTCTGTCAGGTTGCATGCTGGGTGGGTACAAGGGGGACACTCAGTGATAAGCCGCAGCAGACGCGTGGGCTAGGGGTGGTAGATGATGAGCTCTCTCCTTTGCCATATACTCGGGATCTTCATGCTGCCCCAAGGCCCTTAGATACAATGCCTGAAACGTACATCTATATCAGGAGTCAGGGTACTATTGTTCAGCATCTAAGTAGTCAGGGTACTATTGTTCAGTATCCCAGAAGTGAGGGTACTATTCTTAAGTATCCCAGGAGTCAGGGTACTATTGTTCAGTATCCTAGGTGTCAGGGTACTATTGTTCAGTATCCCAGAAGTCAGGGTACTATTGTTCAGTATTTTAGGAGCCAGGGTACTATTGTTCAGCATCTTAGCAGTCAGGGTACTATTGTTCAGTATCCTAGGTGTCAGGGTACTATTGTTCAGTATCGCAGGAGTCAGGGTACTATTGTTCAGTATCGCAGGAGTCAGGGTACTATTGTTCAGTATTTTAGGAGCCAGGGTACTATTGTTCAGCATCTTAGCAGTCAGGGTACTATTGTTCAGTATCCCAGGAGTCAGGGTACTATTGTTCAGTATCCCAGGAGTCAGGGTACTATTGTTCAGTTTCCTAGGAGTCAGGGTACTATTGTTCTGTATCCCAGGAGTCAAGGTACTATTGCTCAGCATCTTAGCAGTCAGGGTACTATTGTTCAGTATCTCAGGAGTCAGGGTACTATTGTTCAGCATCTTAGCAGTCAGGGTACTATTGTTCAGTATCTCAGGAGTCAGGGTACTATTGTTCAGCATCTTAGCAGTCAGGGTACTATTGTTCAGCATCTTAGCAGTCAGGGTACTATTGTTCTGTATCCCAGGAGCCAGGGTACTATTGGTCTGTATCCCATGAGTCAGGGTACTATTGTTCCGTATCCCAGGAGTCAGGGTACTATTGTTCAGCATTCTAGCAGTCAGGGTACCATTGTTCAGTATCCCAGGAGTCAGGGTAATATTGTTCAGCATCTTAGCAGTCAGGGTACTATTGTTCCGTATCCCAGGAGTCAGGGTATTATTGTTCAGCATCTTAGCAGTCAGGGTACTATTGTTCAGCATCTTAGCAGTCAGGGTACTATTGTTCAGTATCCCAGTAGTCAGGGTACTATTGTTCAGTATCCCAGGAGTCAGGGTACTATTGTTCAGTATCCCAGGAGTCAGGGTACGATTGTTCAGTATCCCAGGAGTCAGGGTACTATTGTTCAGCATCTTAGCAGTCAGGGTACTATTGCTCAGCATCTTAGCAGTCAGGGTACTATTGTTCAGTATCCCAGCAGTCAGAGTATTATTGTTCAGCATCGTAGCAGTCAGGGTACTTTTGTTCAGTATCCCAGGAGTCAGGGATCTAGTGTTCAGCATCTTAGCAGTCAGGGTACTATTGTTCAGTATCACAGGAGTCAGGGTACTATTGTTCAGCATTCTAGCAGTCAGGGTACAATTGTTCAGTATACCAGGAGGCAGGGAGCAGGAGTTAATAGGACATTATGCTTAAAGGGACATGATTGGGACACCTTGGACTCAATTTTAAAAGATTTCTCTGGCTTTCATAGTCCTGATCCTGTTACTTTTCATCCCTTTCCCCTGATTGGGTGTTTGATGTAAGTGACGAGCTCCGGCGCTGCTCAGAAGTCGGTGAGTTAAGTATGAATCATATTCCTAATAAATATACAGAACAGAAGGTAACCAGTGCCGGAGATAATGGGGCCCTTTGCCAGCTCATTGCGATCGCATTCCCCGGATTCCCGCTCTATAATGTCGCGCTCCTGTTTGCGTTGGACTCGCAGCTGAGAATTCTAATTAAGCGGAGGCCGCGGAAATGATTAAAACTTGGCGACGCTGATGTCAGGGACTTTCAAAATAGGGATCAAGGCTGGAAAAGGCCGGCGCGTATTAAATTAGAGAGTGTCTGATTTTGCCCTGAAGAAGTGACGCGCTGACGTCACGCAACGCGTCAGCGGCGAGCGCGGGGGGGGGTGATGCTGACTGGCCATCTGTGATATGTGAGAGCAGCCTGGCACCTTGAGAAAGTGGTACGCCACGGAACGCGTGGGGGATAGTAGGTCTGGTCTCCTTTTGAGGGTGATATTGTTCTTTACAACAGTATATTTTTTACTCTGTGCGCGGCCTATTGGCCTGTTTTATTGTTGTTTGATTTCTCTTTCTCTGATAATGATGATGATTTATGATTAATTTATGCAGGAGCACTTTATTTGCATTTGTTAGCACAACATTAGAGAGCAGATATTTTGAGGGTTAAATTAATTTTTGTGTTTTTTTTGGATGGATGGCACATTTAAAGGAGACATAACCGCTGTGGGGTTTTTAATTTGGAATGTCTTATATGTTATTTGTTGAATGTAGTAGATTATCAGTATACGTGTTTATTAACTTATTGAATAAAATAATGATGATTTAATTATATAGCTTGATTAGTCTTCTATGATCTTGTGGTAACTGGAACCACACTGTGTTGTTGATATGTAACATAGTAACATAGTAACATAGTATATAAGGCTGAATAAAGACTTTACTCCATCCAGTTCAGCCTGTTTATCTCCTTCCAGTGGTCTAGTAGCCATAGCTGGTAATGTTATTACATGCACGGAGGGCATCCCGGCCACTATAGATCTCCTTCCAGTGGTCTAGTAGCCATAGCTGGTAATGTTATTACATGCAAGGAGGGCATCCCGGCCACTATAGATCTCCTTCCAGTGGTCTAGTAGCCATAGCCGGTAATGTTATTACATGCACGGAGGGCATCCCGGCCACTATAGATCTCCTTCCAGTGGTCTAGTAGCCATAGCTGGTAATGTTATTACATGCACGGAGGGCATCCCGGCCACTATAGATCTCCTTCCAGTGGTCTAGTAGCCATAGCTGGTAATGTTATTACATGCACGGAGGGCATCCCGGCCACTATAGATCTCCTTCCAGTGGTCTAGTAGCCATAGCTGGTAATGTTATTACATGCACGGAGGGCATCCCGGCCACTATAGATCTCCTTCCAGTGGTCTAGTAGCCATAGCTGGTAATGTTATTACATGCACGGGGGGCATCCCGGCCACTATAGATCTCCTTCCAGTGGTCTAGTAGCCATAGCTGGTAATGTTATTACATGCACGGGGGGCATCCCGGCCACTATAGATCTCCTTCCAGTGATCTAGTAGTCATAGCTGGTAATGTTATTACATGCACGGGGGGCATCCCGGCCACTATAGATCTCCTTCCAGTGGTCTAGTAGTCATAGCTGGTAATGTTATTACATGCACGGGGGGGCATCCCGGCCACTATAGATCTCCTTCCAGTGGTCTAGTAGCCATAGCTGGTAATGTTATTACATGCACGGGGGGCATCCCGGCCACTATAGATCTCCTTCCAGTGGTCTAGTAGCCATAGCTGGTAATGTTATTACATGGAAGGAGGGCATCCCGGGCCACTATAGATCTCCTTCCAGTGGTCTAGTAGCCATAGCTGGTAATGTTATTACATGCACGGGGGCATCCCGGCCACTATAGATCTCCTTCCAGTGATCTAGTAGTCATAGCTGGTAATGTTATTACATGCACGGGGGGCATCCCGGCCACTATAGATCTCCTTCCAGTGGTCTAGTAGTCATAGCTGGTAATGTTATTACATGCACGGGGGGCATCCCGGCCACTATAGATCTCCTTCCAGTGGTTTAGTAGCCATAGCTGGTAATGTTATTACATGCACGGGGGGCATCCCGGCCACTATAGATCTCCTTCCAGTGGTCTAGTAGCCATAGCTGGTAATGTTATTACATGGAAGGAGGGCATCCCGGCCACTATAGATCTCCTTCCAGTGATCTAGTAGCCATAGCTGGTAATGTTATTACATGCACGGAGGGCATCCCGGCCACTATAGATCTCCTTCCAGTGGTCTAGTAGCCATAGATGGTAATGTTATTACATGCACGGGGGGCATCCCGGCCACTATAGATCTCCTTCCAGTGGTCTAGTAGCCATAGCTGGTATTGTTATTACATGCACGGAGGGCATCCCGGCCACTATAGATCTCCTTCCAGTGGTCTAGTAGCCATAGCTGGTAATGTTATTACATGCACGGAGGGCATCCCGGCCACTATAGATCTCCTTCCAGTGGTCTAGTAGCCATAGCTGGTAATGTTATTACATGCACGGGGGGCATCCCGGCCACTATAGATCTCCTTCCAGTGGTCTAGTAGCCATAGCTGGTAATGTTATTACATGCACGGGGGGCATCCCGGCCACTATAGATCTCCTTCCAGTGGTCTAGTAGCCATAGCTGGTAATGTTATTACATATAAGGAGGGCATCCCGGCCACTATAGATCTCCTTCCAGTGGTCTAGTAGCCATAGCTGGTAATGTTATTACATGCACGGGGGGCATCCCGGCCACTATAGATCTCCTTCCAGTGGTCTAGTAGCCATAGCTGGTAATGTTATTACATGCAAGGAGGGCATCCCGGACACTATAGATCTCCTTCCAGTGGTCTAGTAGCCATAGCTGGTAATGTTATTACATGGAAGGAGGGCATCCCGGCCACTATACATCTCCTTCCAGTGGTCTAGTAGCCATAGCTGGTAATGTTATTACATGCACGGGGGGCATCCCGGCCACTATACATCTCCTTCCAGTGGTCTAGTAGCCATAGCTGGTAATGTTATTACATGGAAGGAGGGCATCCCGGCCACTATACATCTCCTTCCAGTGGTCTAGTAGCCATAGCTGGTAATGTTATTACATGCACGGGGGGCATCCCGGCCACTATAGATCTCCTTCCAGTGGTCTAGTAGCCATAGCTGGTAATGTTATTACATGGAAGGAGGGCATCCCAGCCACTATACATCTCCTTCCAGTGGTCTAGTAGCCATAGCTGGTAATGTTATTACATGGAAGGAGGGCATCCCGGCCACTATATATCTCCTTCCAGTGGTCTAGTAGCCATAGCTGGTAATGTTATTACATGCACGGGGGGCATCCCGGCCACTATAGATCTCCTTCCAGTGGTCTAGTAGCCATAGCTGGTAATGTTATTACATATAAGGAGGGCATCCCGGCCACTATAGATCTCCTTCCAGTGGTCTAGTAGCCATAGCTGGTAATGTTATTACATGCACGGGGGGCATCCCGGCCACTATAGATATCCTTCCAGTGGTCTAGTAGCCATAGCTGGTAATGTTATTACATGCACAGAGGGCATCCCAGCCACTATAGATCTCCTTCCAGTGGTCTAGTAGCCATAGCTGGTAATGTTATTACATGCACGGAGGGCATCCCGGCCACTATAGATCTCCTTCCAGTGGTCTAGTAGCCATAGCTGGTAATGTTATTACATGCACGGGGGGCATCCCGGCCACTATAGATCTCCTTCCAGTGGTCTAGTAGCCATAGCTGGAAATGTTATTACATGCACGGAGGGCATCCCGGCCACTATAGATCTCCTTCCAGTGGTCTAGTAGCCATAGCTGGTAATGTTATTACATGCACGGAGGGCATCCCGGCCACTATAGATCTCCTTCCAGTGGTCTAGTAGCCATAGCTGGTAATGTTATTACATGCACGGGGGGCATCCCGGCCACTATAGATCTCCTTCCAGTGGTCTAGTAGCCATAGCTGGTAATGTTATTACATGCACGGGGGGCATCCCGGCCACTATAGATCTCCTTCCAGTGGTCTAGTAGCCATAGCTGGTAATGTTATTACATGCAAGGAGGGCATCCCGGCCACTATAGATCTCCTTCCAGTGGTCTAGTAGCCATAGCTGGTAATGTTATTACATGCACGGGGGGCATCCCGGCCACTATAGATATCCTTCCAGTGGTCTAGTAGCCATAGATGGTAATGTTATTACATGCATGGAGGGCATCCCGGCCACTATAGATCTCCTTCCAGTGGTCTAGTAGCCATAGCTGGTAATGTTATTACATATAAGGAGGGCATCCCGGCCACTATAGATCTCCTTCCAGTGGTCTAGTAGCCATAGCTGGTAATGTTATTACATGCAAGGAGGGCATCCCGGCCACTATAGATCTCCTTCCAGTGGTCTAGTAGCCATAGCTGGTAATGTTATTACATATAAGGAGGGCATCCCGGCCACTATAGATCTCCTTCCAGTGGTCTAGTAGCCATAGTTGGTAATGTTATTACATGCACGGAGGGCATCCCGGCCACTATAGATCTCCTACCAGTGATCTAGTAGCCATAGCTGGTAATGTTATTACATGCACGGGGGGCATCCCGGCCACTATAGATATCCTTCCAGTGGTCTAGTAGCCATAGCTGGTAATGTTATTACATGCACAGAGGGCATCCCAGCCACTATAGATCTCCTTCCAGTGGTCTAGTAGCCATAGCTGGTAATGTTATTACATGCACGGAGGGCATCCCGGCCACTATAGATCTCCTTCCAGTGGTCTAGTAGCCATAGCTGGTAATGTTATTACATGCACGGAGGGCATCCCGGCCACTATAGATCTCCTTCCAGTGGTCTAGTAGCCATAGCTGGTAATGTTATTACATGCACGGGGGGCATCCCGGCCACTATAGATCTCCTTCCAGTGGTCTAGTAGCCATAGCTGGTAATGTTATTACATGGAAGGAGGGCATCCCGGCCACTATAGATCTCCTTCCAGTGGTCTAGTAGCCATAGCTGGTAATGTTATTACATGCACGGGGGGCATCCCGGCCACTATAGATCTCCTTCCAGTGGTCTAGTAGCCATAGCTGGAAATGTTATTACATGCACGGAGGGCATCCCGGCCACTATAGATCTCCTTCCAGTGGTCTAGTAGCCATAGCTGGTAATGTTATTACATGCACGGAGGGCATCCCGGCCACTATAGATCTCCTTCCAGTGGTCTAGTAGCCATAGCTGGTAATGTTATTACATGCACGGGGGGCATCCCGGCCACTATAGATCTCCTTCCAGTGGTCTAGTAGCCATAGCTGGTAATGTTATTACATGCACGGGGGGCATCCCGGCCACTATAGATCTCCTTCCAGTGGTCTAGTAGCCATAGCTGGTAATGTTATTACATGCACGGGGGGCATCCCGGCCACTATAGATATCCTTCCAGTGGTCTAGTAGCCATAGATGGTAATGTTATTACATGCATGGAGGGCATCCCGGCCACTATAGATCTCCTTCCAGTGGTCTAGTAGCCATAGCTGGTAATGTTATTACATATAAGGAGGGCATCCCGGCCACTATAGATCTCCTTCCAGTGGTCTAGTAGCCATAGCTGGTAATGTTATTACATGCAAGGAGGGCATCCCGGCCACTATAGATCTCCTTCCAGTGGTCTAGTAGCCATAGCTGGTAATGTTATTACATATAAGGAGGGCATCCCGGCCACTATAGATCTCCTTCCAGTGGTCTAGTAGCCATAGTTGGTAATGTTATTACATGCACGGAGGGCATCCCGGCCACTATAGATCTCCTACCAGTGATCTAGTAGCCATAGCTGGTAATGTTATTACATGCACGGGGGGCATCCCGGCCACTATAGATATCCTTCCAGTGGTCTAGTAGCCATAGCTGGTAATGTTATTACATGCACAGAGGGCATCCCAGCCACTATAGATCTCCTTCCAGTGGTCTAGTAGCCATAGCTGGTAATGTTATTACATGCACGGAGGGCATCCCGGCCACTATAGATCTCCTTCCAGTGGTCTAGTAGCCATAGCTGGTAATGTTATTACATGCACGGGGGGCATCCCGGCCACTATAGATCTCCTTCCAGTGGTCTAGTAGCCATAGCTGGAAATGTTATTACATGCACGGAGGGCATCCCGGCCACTATAGATCTCCTTCCAGTGGTCTAGTAGCCATAGCTGGTAATGTTATTACATGCACGGAGGGCATCCCGGCCACTATAGATCTCCTTCCAGTGGTCTAGTAGCCATAGCTGGTAATGTTATTACATGCACGGGGGGCATCCCGGCCACAATAGATCTCCTTCCAGTGGTCTAGTAGCCATAGCTGGTAATGTTATTACATGCACGGGGGGCATCCCGGCCACTATAGATCTCCTTCCAGTGGTCTAGTAGCCATAGCTGGTAATGTTATTACATGCAAGGAGGGCATACCGGCCACTATAGATCTCCTTCCAGTGGTCTAGTAGCCATAGCTGGTAATGTTATTACATGCACGGGGGGCATCCCGGCCACTATAGATCTCCTTCCAGTGGTCTAGTAGCCATAGCTGGTAATGTTATTACATATAAGGAGGGCATCCCGGCCACTATAGATCTCCTTCCAGTGGTCTAGTAGCCATAGCTGGTAATGTTATTACATGCAAGGAGGGCATCCCGGCCACTATAGATCTCCTTCCAGTGGTCTAGTAGCCATAGCTGGTAATGTTATTACATATAAGGAGGGCATCCCGGCCACTATAGATCTCCTTCCAGTGGTCTAGTAGCCATAGCTGGTAATGTTATTACATATAAGGAGGGCATCCCGGCCACTATAGATCTCCTTCCAGTGGTCTAGTAGCCATAGTTGGTAATGTTATTACATGCACGGAGGGCATCCCGGCCACTATAGATCTCCTACCAGTGATCTAGTAGCCATAGCTGGTAATGTTATTACATGCACGGGGGGCATCCCGGCCACTATAGATCTCCTTCCAGTGGTCTAGTAGCCATAGCTGGTAATGTAATTACATGCATGGGGGGCATCCTGGCCACTATAGATCTCCTTCCAGTGGTCTAGTAGCCATAGCTGGTAAGGTTATTTCATGCACGGGGGGCATCCCGGCCACTATAGATCTCCTTCCAGTGGTCTAGTAGCCATAGCTGGTAATGTTATTTCATGCACGGGGGGCATCCCGGCCACTATAGATCTCCTTCCAGTGGTCTAGTAGCCATAGCTGGTAATGTTATTACATGCATGGGGGGCATCCCGGCCACTATAGATCTCCTTCCAGTGATCTAGTAGCCATATCTGGTAATGTTATTACATGCATGGGGGGCATCCCGGCCACTATAGATCTCCTTCCAGTGGTCTAGTAGCCATAGCTGGTAATGTTATTACATGCACGGGGGGCATCCCGGCCACTATAGATCTCCTTCCAGTGGTCTAGTAGCCATAGCTGGTAATGTTATTACATGCATGGGGGGCATCCCGGCCACTATAGATCTCCTTCCAGTGGTCTAGTAGCCATAGCTGGTAATGTTATTACATGCACGGAGGGCATCCCGGCCACTATAGATCTCCTTCCAGTGGTCTAGTAGCCATAGCTGGTAATGTTATTACATGCATGGGGGGCATCCCGGCCACTATAGATCTCCTACCAGTGGTCTAGTAGCCATAGCTGGTAATGTTATTACATGCACGGGGGCATCCCGGCCACTATAGATCTCCTTCCAGTGGTCTAGTAGCCATAGCTGGTAATGTTATTACATGCACGGGGGGCATCCCGGCCACTATAGATCTCCTTCCAGTGATCTAGTAGTCATAGCTGGTAATGTTATTACATGCACGGGGGGCATCCCGGCCACTATAGATCTCCTTCCAGTGGTCTAGTAGTCATAGCTGGTAATGTTATTACATGCACGGGGGGCATCCCGGCCACTATAGATCTCCTTCCAGTGGTTTAGTAGCCATAGCTGGTAATGTTATTACATGCACGGGGGGCATCCCGGCCACTATAGATCTCCTTCCAGTGGTCTAGTAGCCATAGCTGGTAATGTTATTACATGGAAGGAGGGCATCCCGGCCACTATAGATCTCCTTCCAGTGGTCTAGTAGCCATAGCTGGTAATGTTATTACATGCACGGGGGGCATCCCGGCCACTATAGATCTCCTTCCAGTGATCTAGTAGTCATAGCTGGTAATGTTATTACATGCACGGGGGGCATCCCGGCCACTATAGATCTCCTTCCAGTGGTCTAGTAGCCATAGCTGGTAATGTTATTACATGCACGGGGGGCATCCCGGCCACTATAGATCTCCTTCCAGTGGTTTAGTAGCCATAGCTGGTAATGTTATTACATGCACGGGGGGCATCCCGGCCACTATAGATCTCCTTCCAGTGGTCTAGTAGCCATAGCTGGTAATGTTATTACATGGAAGGAGGGCATCCCGGCCACTATAGATCTCCTTCCAGTGGTCTAGTAGCCATAGCTGGTAATGTTATTACATGCAAGGAGGGCATCCCGGCCACTATAGATCTCCTTCCAGTGGTCTAGTAGCCATAGCTGGTAATGTTATTACATGCACGGGGGGCATCCCGGCCACTATAGATCTCCTTCCAGTGGTCTAGTAGCCATAGCTGGTAATGTTATTACATGCACGGGGGGCATCCCGGCCACTATAGATCTCCTTCCAGTGGTCTAGTAGCCATAGATGGTAATGTTATTACATGCACGGGGGGCATCCCGGCCACTATAGATCTCCTTCCAGTGGTCTAGTAGCCATAGCTGGTAATGTTATTACATGGAAGGAGGGCATCCCGGCCACTATAGATCTCCTTCCAGTGGTCTAGTAGCCATAGCTGGTAATGTTATTACATGCAAGGAGGGCATCCCGGCCACTATAGATCTCCTTCCGGTGGTCTAGTAGCCATAGCTGGTAATGTTATTACATGCACGGGGGGCATCCCGGCCACTATAGATCTCCTACCAGTGGTCTAGTAGCCATAGATGGTAATGTTATTACATGCACGGGGGGCATCCCGGCCACTATAGATCTCCTTCCAGTGGTCTATAGATCTCCTTCCAAGCGTCTTTTTTCTAAACTAAATAAGCCTAACTTGGACAATCTTTCCGGGTACTCTCACCCCCGCACTCCTTTTATTAACTTTGTTGCCCTTCTTTGAACGTGCTCCAGTTCTGATATGTCCTTCTTAAGCACAGGTGCCCAGAACTGTACACAGTATTCCATATGGGGTCTGACTAGTGTCTTGTATAGGGGTGAAATGATGCTCTGGTCATGAGCACCTATGCCCCTCCTTATGCCCCCCATATAGAGGGGTCACATGATGCTCTGGTCATGAGCACCTATGCCCCTCCTGATGCCCCCCATATAGAGGGGTCACATGATGCTCTGGTCATGAGCACCTATGCCCCTCCTGATGCCCCCCATATAGAGGGGTCACATGATGCTCTGGTCATGAGCACCTATGCCCCTCCTGATGCCCCCCATATAGAGGGGTCACATGATGCTCTGGTCATGAGCACCTATGCCCCTCCTGATGCACCCCATGATCCTATTTGCCTTGGCAGCAGCTGCCTGGCATTGATTACTACAGTTGAGCTTATTGCCAACTAAAACCCCTAGGTCCTTTTCCATTGTTGTTTTACCCAGTGTTTCTTTATTTAGTGTGTAATCATGACACAGATTTCTCCTTCCCATGTGCATAACCTGACATTTATCTGTGTTAAACTTCATTTGCCATTTAACTGCCCATGCTTCCAATTTATCTAAATCTGTTTGTAGACCATATGTATGTGAGACCATTTACATTGTATCTGCCTGTTTATTGCTCCCTGGCTGTCCTTGTATATATATTGTTTGCACTGTAGCACATGGCACTTTCATTGATATACACTTATACATAACACTGGATTTTTACAAGTTTATTTATTTAGCACAGGATAGATAGTGTTCAGCAGGGATAAATAGGACTTTAAATGAGATTCATTTATTGATTATTGGCCCAAAAGCAGTTTGGTAATTTTTGTGGGTCCCCCCCCCCCCCCCCCCCCACTCCCGTCTCAGGTTGTGTTCATGTGTTTTTTTTTTGTAGTTAACAGTAACATTTTTTTTGTAGCTAACAGTAACTTTTATTTTTTTGTAGTTAACAGTAACATTTTTTTTGTAGCTAACAGTAACTTTTATTTTTTTGTAGTTAACAGTAACATTTTTTTTTGAAGTTAACAGTAACATTTTTTTTGTAGCTAACAGTAACTTTTATTTTTTTATAGTTAACAGTAACATTTTTTTTTGAAGTTAACAGTAACATTTTTTTTTGAAGTTAACAGTAACATTTTTTTTTTGTAGCTAACAGTAAATTTTTTTTTTTTTGTAGTTAACAGTAACATTTTTTTTTGAAGTTAACAGTAACATTTTTTTTTGAAGTTAACAGTAACATTTTTTTAGTTAATATCCATAGAAAGACATTCACAATTTTACTTTATTATTTTAGTAACCCATATATATATATATTATATATTTTACAACAAACTAAACAATACATTTAGGCATATGCAGTGATTTTAAACCCATCCCCCAGGTATTGGTTATAAAATTGGAACAGAATCCCCTCGATTCAAAGAGCAAAAGTTAATTGATTTCGGATCGAGAATGGTAAGTTTGGGTGGGTGTTTGTCATTTTTTCCTGTTTTTTTGGCCATTTCCGACTCGCACGAGCCTACGTACGAATGCGTATATGCTCTTACGATCAGCGGAAGTTCGTTCCTAAATTTTAGGATCAAAACGTAAAACTTAGGATCAAATCCTAAAACTTACGATCAAAACGTAAAACTTAGGATAATCGGATGTGTTTAGGTGTGATTCAGAGAAACCTCTAAACGCGTTTTAAAAGAAAGCCACAGCCGACACCTTTTAGCAGCCGGATTGCTGTTCTTGATCAGGTTTTTTGGCTATGTGGAGGAGTCTGCGCGTCTTGAGCTCCAATGAACTGCATGTATCAGCATGGCCGAGGCCATAAATTGTATGGCAATGCATACCTGATTCATGTATGCCTTATAAAAGCATTTTAATGTGGACCTTAATTAGTCCTTTGCATGTAAACCTTTATTTTGCAATATATTTGCGTTAATTAAAGAAACTTATGTCCTTTGTTATTTTTTTTTAAATTGATGTACTAGAATAATATTTTTAGATTGCATTTATTGGTGTAGTTGTTTACCTTTGCTTTGTTTAATTATTTAAGCACATCTTTGGTCAGATGCATCACACTTACTGAGGAGAGGAGAGCGGGATAAAGTGCAGGATGTGGGTTACTGCTGTATTTTGCCCCCAGAGCTGGGGGCACGGACAGTCACAAGGCCCTTTCTGTTTGCAGGCTGCCCGATAATACCTGAGCCGCCATCTTGCCTGTTTCTAGGCTCATAACATGCAGAAGTTGCTGGGTGTTTTTTAATATTTGAGAGCAATCTGTATGGAGAGGGTGAGGGTAACCACACACAAAAAATTTAAGTTGTACCATTTGAAGCAAAAATATTAAAATTAAATCAACAAGTAAAAAATGCAAGTTAACTAAAAATGAAACAAAGTAAGATTTACTTATGCAAATGCATTCATTAATGGTTGGTTACTACAAAATGAATGAAATAAAGAAAAATAAGACCAAATATTTAGAATGCACTTTAATGAGGTAAGTTTGTAGTGCGCAGCCGCAAGATCAGAAGGATTTACGTCCAGACAAAAAAGGAAAAAGGGCAAAACCAATGTTGCAACCTGAGAAATGAAACGGAAAATTCAGGAAGGAAACTGACATAGGTCTGATTCCCGAACTGCCATACGAACGGACGGACATTTTAGGATAGAAACGTATTTGCTTATAGAATTACTCGCAAGTTCATACGAACGCACGAGCGTTCGGGAAAAATAGGATGATCGTGACCCAAATCCAAGCTGTTACATGTTTCTTTGAATCAACCCAAATGTTCTAAAGTGAACAGCAGAAGCGATTATTCAAAAATAAATAATAATAATAATAAAGACTCACTCCACTAAATAATGATTTTTTTTAAATGGCTGCGTGTCTTTGGTGAATTTATGACGGGTAACTTGTTTTTGCTATTCTGATGTTGTTATAATGCAGGTACATAATTATTAAAGCATTTTATATAACATAGGGCTTTTATCTGGGAGAAGATTTTATATATACATTATATACTATATATATATATATATATATATATATATATATATATATATATATATATATATATATTATATAAACTTGTCTAAACTCCAACTGCATCCTCTCAGCCCCTGGGTATTCAGTTTTCAGATTTCAGTTAATTCCTGGGAACAACCTACTAATAAGGTTCAACAAAAAGTCCCTACTAATTAAATTGAATAAATTTCCCCCCCAAAAAAACTCTTGCCGTCATTAGTGGCAAATTGTGGCTGAACATGTGGGCAGCCCTGGGACTGTATAAGGGCAAGTGCACTGCCCACTGTTCATGTATTTTAACTGTTTTTCAAGTGTCTTTATATATGTACATTGAGTTTTGATCAATAAAGATTTGGGAGTTGTGGGACTCCTTTGCTTCTTTTTTGTAAATTATTAAAATATAGGCGAGACGCAACGCGGCGACGCTGATGTCAGCGGCTTTCTAAATGAGGATCAAGGCTGGAAAAGGCCGACGCTTATTAAAATAGAGATTAAGCCAATTTTTCCCGGGACAACTGAGAATTTATTTCTTATCATTATAGAGTTCCTATATGTCTATAATGTCTGTAAGCTATTACATCACAGACATCACATGGTCATGGTTGGCCTATTACATCACAGACATCGCATGGTCATGGTTGGCCTATAGAGTTCCTATAGTTCTATAATGTCTGTGGGCTATTACATCACAGACATCACATGGTCATGGTTGGCCTATAGAGTTCCTATATGTCTATAATGTCTGTGGGCTATTGCATCACAGACGTCACATGGTCATCGTTGGCCTATAGAGTTCCTATATATCTATAATGTCTGTGACCTATTACATCATAGACATCACATGGTCATGGTTGGCCTATAGAGTTCCTATATATCTATAATGTCTGTGGGCTATTACATCACAGACGTCACATGGTCATGGTTGGCCTATAGAGTTCCTATATGTCTATAATGTCTGTGGGCTATTACATCACAGACATCACATGGTCATGGTTGGCCTATAGAGTTCCTATATGTCTATAATGTCTGTGGGCTATTGCATCACAGACGTCACATGGTCATCGTTGGCCTATAGAGTTCCTATATATCTATAATGTCTGTGACCTATTACATCATAGACATCACATGGTCATGGTTGGCCTATAGAGTTCCTATATATCTATAATGTCTGTGGGCTATTACATCACAGACGTCACATGGTCATGGTTGGCCTATAGAGTTCCTATATGTCTATAATGTCTGTGGGCTATTACATCACAGACATCACATGGTCATGGTTGACCTATAGAGTTCCTATATGTCTATAATGTCTGTGGGCTATTACATCACAGACTTCACATGGTCATGGTTGGCCTATAGAGTTCCTATATGTCTATAATGTCTGTGGGCTATTACATCACAGACGTCACATGGTCATGGTTGGCCTATAGAGTTCCTATAGGTCTATAATGTTTGTGGGTTATTACATCACAGAAATCACATGGTCATGGTTGGCCTATAGAGTTCCTATAGGTCTATAATGTCTGTGGGCTATTACATCACAGACGTCACATGGTCATGGTTGGCCTATAGAGTTCCTATATGTCTATAATGTCTCTGGGCTATTGCATCACAGACGTCACATGGTCATCGTTGGCCTATAGAGTTCCTATATGTCTATAATGTCTGTGGGCACTGAGGCTTTAGATTTGTAAGGGCATATACTGTGCCAGGGTTGGGTATGGCCCCCTGAGGCAATGGTCTGATCTGAGTGGGTATTGGTCCACTTCAAGGTAAGTAATGGCATGATTATATAAGAACTCCAATTTAAATGGCCTTTTATATGTCACAAATGTATTTGCACCTATAATATATGACCCACCTGGTTATGCCAGCGGCTGATTCCTCCGGCACCACTGTGCCTGGGCAATGCTATGCTGTGTAGGTCCTCTTTAATCAGAGTCATTGGGTATGTGTGTGGGTTAGTCACTGTACCCCCGGCATTGACATATTAGTTCCGAGTTGAGTCATTCGTTAAATAAAAGGCTTTAGCGGAATAAAATTCCAATAAAGAAAGACAAATATTGGAACAGCTGCAGATTTCTTCATTGGTTCTGCTAAACAATATATAAAGGATCTGATAAAAAAATGAAACGTTTTCTTGTATTTCACAGGCAGCTTTGTAGCTACTCCGATGTCCTGAAACATTAAAGGGCGCTGTGTCATAGTTCTGGCATCTACATTTTCCCCGAGGGTCAGGCGGCCATTGCTCCTGTAATCCAGGGATAAGGGTCCTGCTGCCCATATTATACCAACAGTCACAATGCCATCAGTATAGTGTTTCATATTCCCAAAGTGACTGGGTGTGATAACTGCGGCTTCCCAAGGATTAGGGTGACATTGTTCTGGCATCTCAAGAGTCAGGGGCCATTGTTTCTGCATCTCAGGGGCCAGGGGCCATTGTTCCAGCTTCTCAGGGGTCAGGGACCATTGTTCCAGCATCTCAGGGGTCAGGGGCCACTGTTTCAGCATCTCATGGGTCAGGGGCCACTGTACCAGCTTCTCAGGGGTCAGGGACCATTGTTCCAGCATCTCAGGGGTCAGGGGCCACTGTTCCAGCATCTCAGGGGTCAGGGGCCACTGTTTCTGCATCTCAGGGGTCAGGGGCCATTGTTTCTGCATCTCAGGGGCCAGGGGCCATTGTTCCAGCTTCTCAGGGGTCAGGGGCCATTGTTCCAGCTTCTCAGGGGTCAGGGACCATTGTTCCAGCATCTCAGGGGTCAGGGGCCACTGTTTCAGCATCTCAGGGGTCAGGGGCCACTGTTCCAGCTTCTCAGGGGTCAGGGACCATTGTTCCAGCATCTCAGGGGTCAGGGGCCACTGTTCCAGCTTCTCAGGGGTCAGGGGCCACTGTTCCAGCATCTCAGGGGTCAGGGGCCATTGTTCCAGCTTCTCAGGGGTCAGATGCCACTGTTTCAGCATCTCAAGAGTCAGGGGCCACTGTTTCAGCATCTCAGGGGTCAGGGACCATTGTTCCAGCATCTCAGGGGTCAGGGGCCACTGTTCCAGCATCTCAGGGGTCAGGGGCCACTGTTCCAGCATCTCAGGGGTCAGGGGCCACTGTTCCAGCATCTCAGGGGTCAGGGGCCATTGTTCCAGCATCTCAGGGGTCAGGGGCCATTGTTCCAGCTTCTCAGGGGTCAGGGGCCATTGTTTCTGCATCTCAGGGGTCAGGGGCCATTGTTTCTGCATCTCAGGGGCCAGGGGCCATTGTTCCAGCTTCTCAGGGGTCAGGGGCCATTGTTCCAGCTTCTCAGGGGTCAGGGACCATTGTTCCAGCATCTCAGGGGTCAGGGGCCACTGTTTCAGCATCTCAGGGGTCAGGGGCCACTGTTCCAGCTTCTCAGGGGTCAGGGACCATTGTTCCAGCATCTCAGGGGTCAGGGGCCACTGTTCCAGCTTCTCAGGGGTCAGGGGCCACTGTTCCAGCATCTCAGGGGTCAGGGGCCATTGTTCCAGCTTCTCAGGGGTCAGATGCCACTGTTTCAGCATCTCAAGAGTCAGGGGCCACTGTTTCAGCATCTCAGGGGTCAGGGACCATTGTTCCAGCATCTCAGGGGTCAGGGGCCACTGTTCCAGCATCTCAGGGGTCAGGGGCCACTGTTCCAGCATCTCAGGGGTCAGGGGCCACTGTTCCAGCATCTCAGGGGTCAGGGGCCATTGTTCCAGCATCTCAGGGGTCAGGGGCCACTGTTCCAGCATCTCAGGGGTCAGGGGCCATTGTTTCAGCATCTCAGGGGTCAGGGGCCATTGTTTCAGCATCTCAGGGGTCAGGGGCCACTGTTCCAGCTTCTCAGGGGTCAGGGACCATTGTTCCAGCATCTCAGGGGTCAGGGGCCACTGTTCCAGCTTCTCAGGGGTCAGGGGCCACTGTTCCAGCATCTCAGGGGTCAGGGGCCATTGTTCCAGCTTCTCAGGGGTCAGATGCCACTGTTTCAGCATCTCAAGAGTCAGGGGCCACTGTTTCAGCATCTCAGGGGTCAGGGACCATTGTTCCAGCATCTCAGGGGTCAGGGGCCACTGTTCCAGCATCTCAGGGGTCAGGGGCCATTGTTTCAGCATCTCAGGGGTCAGGGGCCATTGTTTCAGTATCTCAGGGGTCAGGGGCCATTGTTTCAGCATCTCAGGGGTCAGGGGCCATTGTTTCAGCATCTCAGGGATCAGGGGCCATTGTTTCAGCATCTCAGGGGTCAGGGGCCATTGTTTCAGCATCTCAGGGGTCAGGGGCCATTGTTTCAGCATCTCAGGGGTCAGGGGCCACTGTTCCAGCATCTCAGGGGTCAGGGGCCACTGTTCCAGCATCTCAGGGGTCAGGGGCCATTGTTTCAGCATCTCAGGGGTCAGTGGCCATTGTTTCAGCATCTCAGGGGTCACGGGCCACTGTTTCAGCATCTCAGGGGTCAGGGGCCATTGTTTCAGCATCTCAGGGGTCAGGGGCCATTGTTTCAGCATCTCAGGGGTCAGGGGCCATTGTTCCAGTAACCTAATTGTTAGGCTGTTTTATTTAAAAGTCCATCCAATTCAATTCAATTCAATTTACTTTTCACCAAGTACATGGTGAGAAGAAATTCTATTTGCCATTTACACAGTGCAACAGATAATTACAAAGGACATAGAAATTGGAACAAGAGATACAAACTCCATTGAATACAGAGATACAGGAGCAATTAAAAGCAATTAGAAAACTACCAAACGCGGGTGAGGAGATGGACCAATGAAAAATAACAATACTAATATCTAGGTTTAAACGGCTGGTTTTCATGGTGTATTCAGATTATATAGAGCCATATATTAGGGCATCACTGTAGTGCACCTTGTTCTCTCTTGCACTGTTGCTCTTTTGCACTCTTTTCAAGTTGAGTATATTGCCTCTATATAATCTGAATGCACCATGAAAACCAGCCGTTTAAACCGAGATATTAGCATTGTTATTATTCATTGGTCCATCTTCTCACCCGCGTTTGGTAGTTTTTTAAATTGCTTTTAATTGTGTTTGTCTGTAATGTTTACACGCTCATGTGAAATTCTTTATAATAAAGGTAAGTATAAATTTTTGAATACCTAGATGTAGGGGGTCAGGGGCCATTGTTTCTGCATCTCAGGGGCCAGGGGCCATTGCTGTACCAAGCTGTACACTGTAGATAGCAGGTTTCAGGGATGATCTCACACCCGTGTGTAGCTGACCCATACTGGTCTAAGGGGTGATGCAAGCTGTACACTGCAGATAGCAAGTTGACCCGAATCGGTTTCAGGGTTTTTCTCACACCCGTACATGGCTGACCCATACTGTTCTAAGGGGTGATCCAAGGTGTACACTGTAGATAGCAGGTTTCAGGGATGATCTCACACCCGTACATAGCTGACCCATACTGTTCTAAGGGGTAATCCAAGCTGTACACTGTAGATAGCAGATTTCAGGGATGATCCCACACCCATGTGTAGCTGACCCATACTGGTCTAAGGGGTGATCCAAGCTGTACACTGTAGATAGCAGGTTTCAGGGATGATCCCACACCCATGCGGATCTTGCAAGGCGACCAGTGCTGCTTTGAATGGGGCATTGAATGGGAATTATGGGCAAAAGAAATGGTGCTGTCAGTTGTTACAATGTTCAGGGAATAGGGCCATCCAGGTGGGTATGTGGCCAGGGCTGGTATTTGACATCCCTGGAATGTTTCCTGACTTCCCGCGGCTTGTGGGCTCCGAATAGCCCCTGGAAACACCTTTTGGCTGTGTGCAGGGTCCTGAAGGGGCTTTTTATATAATGTTTACACGCTCCTGTGAAATTCTTTATAATATAGCTAAGTGTAAATTTTTGAATGCCTAGATGTAGTGCGTCCCTCTTCTGTACTGGCGGCCGCGTGTTTTGTAGATAGCATATTGTTACATTGTACTTCGCACATTTTGGTTAGCACGACGTCAGCTGGAGAAACCCGAGAAACTCCCAGAAACTCCCCGAATCAGGCCAATGAATATTTAAATACGGATGAGCTTTATGTCCGAGCTTCACTTTTGGTCGGATGTATCACTCGGGGGCCATTTTGTTTAATTATTGTTACAATGTAACAAATTTAGAAAAGCAATTCGTTCCGCTTTAGTGGCGTTTGCGACAGAAGGTTCCGCTCTAAACACTTTCCCATAAGGTCTTTATACTAAGTTTAGATGAGTGATGGGCGACAAGCCGGCCTCAAGGTCACATCATACGACACCCGCCACCGCCGCTGCTGCCCTCATTTGTGGCTCTGATGTAACAGCAGAAGCGTTTGCACCTTCTGTGGCTCTAGATTTACAGTATCGCTAGACGCTGAGTCCAGGGGCCCCAACGTTATGTTACAGGCTGATTCATTACTAGCGCCAGGTAGCGACAGCTGAGAGTCTGTAGCGAGGATTTCAGAGCGCCCGCTAGTAGTCGCTGTGCTCGGGCGTGGATC
The DNA here is from genome assembly GCA_027917425.1 of Gastrophryne carolinensis. Lineage (NCBI taxonomy): Eukaryota > Metazoa > Chordata > Amphibia > Anura > Microhylidae > Gastrophryne > Gastrophryne carolinensis. The sequence continues at coordinate 595,310 of CM051243.1, forward strand.
ATTGTTTCAGAGCGCATCAGTCGCTGTCCGGCATTGATGAATATATTGTGTGAGTCGCAGTACTACGCTGTATGTGAGCGAACTGTAACGCCAGCTCAGTGCTAGCGACTCACACCACATTCATCAAAAAAACAGCCTCACACAGCGCCGGTGCTCAAAATTATGTAATTGTAGCCCAGAGCGCCAGGCGCTGTGTGATTAAAGTCTGTTTCTGAACATGTATCCACCAGTAACTAAGAGAAAACACATGGAATGACATTGTTATAACACTGTGACATTAACACTTGACGCTATCTGTCGCTACCTGACACTACTTGACGCTATCTGCCGCTATCTGCCGCTAGAGCTTCATGAATAAGGCTTTTAGTCTCCTGTTGCTTTAACAGATGACCCAAATGACTTGCTGGATCTAGAGACTTCACTTGTAATAGTTTATTGAATTATCTAAATACCCCCCCCCCGTCAGAAGCGTACATACCATAGAGGTAGGTACACCTGGGCCCATGGCAAAAGGGGGCCCAACACAAGCTACTTCCACTGGATCTAGAGAATTTACACCTGGTGCCGGTGGCAGCAGAACTTCATACTTATCTATGCCGCCTCCTTCCTCCTGTCCAGCCACACCTAGCCCCGTGCATGCCTCCCCATTGCCTTGCATGCCATCCCCCTACGTATGTGCATGCTTACCCTGCCCTGTGCATGCCTCCCCCTGCCTATGTGCATGCCTCCCCCTGCCCCTGTACACGCCTCCCCCTGCCTATGTGCATGCCTCCCCCTGCCTATGTGCATGCCTCCCCCTGCCCCTGTACACGCCTCCCCCTGCCTATGTGCATGCCTCCCCCTGCCCCTGTACACACCTCCCCCTGCCTATGTGCATGCCTCCCCCTGCCTATGTGCATGCCTCCCCCTGCCTATGTGCATTCCCCCCCTGCCTATGTGCATGCCTCCCCCTGCCCCTGTACACACCTCCCCCTGCCTATGTGCATGCCTCCCCCTGCCCCTGTACATACCTCCCCCTGCCCCTGTACATACCTCCCCCTGCCCCTGTACACACCTCCCCCTGCCTATGTGCATGCCTCCCCCTGCCTATGTGCATGCCTCCCCCTGCCCCTGTACACACCTCCCCCTGCCTATGTGCATGCCTCCCCCTGCCCCTGTACACACCTCCCCCTGCCTATGTGCATGCCTCCCCCTGCCCCTGTACATACCTCCCCCTGCCCCTGTACATACCTCCCCCTGCCCCTGTACACACCTCCCCCTGCCTATGTGCATGCCTCCCCCTGCCTATGTGCATGCCTCCCCCTGCCCCTGTACACACCTCCCCCTGCCTATGTGCATGCCTCCCCCTGCCCCTGTACATACCTCCCCCTGCCCCTGTACATACCTCCCCCTGCCCCTGTACACACCTCCCCCTGCCTATGTGCATGCCTCCCCCTGCCTATGTGCATGCCTCCCCCTGCCCCTGTACACACCTCCCCCTGCCTATGTGCATGCCTTCCTCGCCCCTTACACATGCGTGCCTGAGGTTGCCCTGTACCAGTGAGTATTTGCTTTGGGGGGTGCTGATGGGACTCATGCTGATGGGGGCCCTGCCATGGGGCCCCATCAGGGCCATGTCTACCCCTCCCCCCTGTATAAAGCTTGTTGATCAGTATTGGTTTAGTAGATGACACCCTGTATCTAGCAAGTCCAGTGGCCCCCTATATCTAGAGTACTAGATGACCGTTTAAAGCATAACTTCAATGACATCCTGTAGCAAGTGGATCATTGCTGGTATAAGAGGCGATCCCTTTACTGGTTGTATTATATGTTCCTAGTGTCCCCCCGTGTATAGAGGAAGTCGGGCAGCACTGGACATAACGATGGTCAAAATGGTCCCCTCTATAAAGCAAGTTGTTCAGTAGTAATTTACGAGGTAATCCAAACGCCATCCTTTATAAGGCTGACCCATACTGGTCTAAGAGGTAATCCAAGCTGTACACTGCAGATAACAAGTTGACCTGAATCGGTTTCAGGGATGATCCCACACCCGTGCGGTTTTTGCAAGGTGACCAGCGCTGCTTTGAATGGGGCATTTTATGGACATTCCTCTAGCCAGTCTATTACAAGAGAAATGGCGCCGCCACAATGTTCAAGGAACAGGGCCGTCCAGGTGGGTCAGCGGCCAGGGCTGGTATTTGACATCCCCGGAATGTTTTCTGATGCTTTATAGACTTCCCGCGGCTTGCAGGCTCTGAATAGCCCTTGGAGACACCTGTTGGCTGTGTGCAGGGCCCTGAGGGGACTTTTTATGGCATCTCCGGGTCCTATTTCATGGAACATTCTGCGGTGGGAGAACATTTGTATAAATTCCAGCCAACAAGAGGCCTGCAAATGTTTATGGGCCATTTGTAATTGTCCCGTAATATGTTCACTCGGCACCTCAAAATGCCTGTTGTTACAAAGCCATGTGGCTTGTTGTTGCCCTTATATTTTACCGGACATAAATTGAGCACCCAAATGCGTGAGTGCGGTTTTGATACTACCACAAACGTCATTGTAATGGGAGGGTTGTGTTAACTGTTCTGCTGCCTTTGTGTGTTTCTTGGCATTCGCACAGGCTTTGTGAGTCAAAGTTTTGATTTGTTGTTGTTGGTAGGTCCATATGGTGGACATGGCAGTGCATGTGGTTACACTTTTTATAGTGTGTATTGTATTGAGATGCCTTTATTAATACGGGGTTGGCTCTTCCGTTGTAGTTCCTCTGTTGGGAAGTTTTAGGGACTGGGACTTATGGGATGCTTTACTGCTCACAATAGAGCTTCTCTGACGTCCTATATTCTTTGTGTCGGCTCTAACCAGGGTCTCATGAACAAGGCCACTGTATGTATGGAGTTACCTGTTCCCTGGGCTATAAAACATCTCATATGGATATATATTCATTCACTTCTGGGGCATAGCTAGGGGGGGAGCAGGGGGTGCCCAGGTGCAGCAGGTCAGGTGGGCAACAAAGGAGGGGCCTGGGAACAGGTCAGGAGCACCATTTCGAATGTTGCTCCGGGTGCCAGAAAGCCCAGCTATGCCCCTCACAGAGGAAAAGCTAGGGGGGAGCAGGGGGGCACTTGTCCTGGGTACAGCAGGTCAGGGGGGCCTGGGAACAGGTGAGGGGCCCTATTTTTAATCTTTGCCAAGGGTGCCAGAAAGCCTAGATACTCCTCTACCAGGGGCATAGCCAGAGTGGGCACATACCCTGGGTGCAGCAGGTCAGAGGCGCGCCAAAGAGGGGCCTGAGCACAGGTGGGGGCACCATTCCGAATCTTTGCCCCGGGTGCCAGAAAGCCTAACTACGCCTCTGCCAGGGGCATAGCTAGAGGGGGCAGGGAGGCCCTTGCCCCAGGTGCAGCAGGTCAGGCGGGCACCAAAGGAGGGGCCTGGGAACAGGTGCGGGGCACCATTTTGAATCTTTGCCCCGGGTGCCAGAAAGCCCAGCTACTCCTCTGCCAGGGGCATAGCTAGAGGGGGCAGGGAGGCCCTTGCCCCAGGTGCAGCAGGTCAGGCGGGCACCAAAGGGGGGCCTGGAATAGGTGCAGGGCACCATTTTGAATTTGTGCCCCGGGTGCAGCAGGTCAGTGGGGCGCCAAAGGGGGGCACCATTTTGAATCTTTGCCCCCGAACCAGAAAGCCTAGATACGCCTCTGCCATGGGGCATAGCTATGGAGGGGCACTTGCCCCCGGTGCAACAGATCAGGCATGCACCAAAGGGAGGCCTGGGAACAGGTGTGGGGCACCATATTGAATCTTTGCTCCAGGTGCCAGAAAGCCTAGCTACTCCTCTGCCAGGGGCGCAGCTGGGGGGGCAGGGGGGCACTTGCCCTGGGTGCAGCTGGTCAAAGGGGCCTGGGAACAGGTGTGTGGCACCATTTCCAATCTTTGCCCCGGGTGCCAGAAAGCCCAGCTACTCCTCTGCCAGGGGCATAGCTATGGAGGGGCACTTGCCCTGGGTGCAGCAGGTCAGGGGGCACCAAAGGCGGGGCCTGGGACTAGTTGCAGGCACCATTTCGAATCTTTGTCCTGGAACCAGAAAGCCCAGCTACTCCTCTGCCAAGGGCATAGCTAAGGGGGAGCACATGCCCCGGGTGCAGCAGGTCAGGAGGGTGCCAAAGGGGGGCCTGAGCACAGGTGTGGGGCACCATTTAGAATCTTTGCCCCGGGTGCCAAAAAGCCCAGCAACTCCTCTGCTAAGGGGGGCAGGGGAGGGGCACTTGCCCCGGGTGCAGCAGGTCAGGTGGACGCCAAAGGGGCCAGAAAACAGGTGAGGAAGCCTAATTACCCCTCAGTCCACTTTAAGGAAGCTCCATTTACCCTTGCGTAGAGCAGACGCACCAGAAATGTTGTCCCGCTGATCGCAGTGTCGCTCGGCCTCGGCTCTGCAGCCGCAGCATTTGTATTTCTGCCCCCGGAGTCTTTTCTAGAATCTCTGGGTATAAAAGTGGTTCCCATGTTATCTTTCACACGCGGCTTCCAGGGCCATAATTGGCGTTACCCGGTTATTTAAGGCAGTGGAGGCTCAGGTTTCAGCATTTCAGGAATGTCTAAGGACGCGTTCCCGCCGTGCCGCAGAATGTTTACCATAATCCCCCCCAATAATTCCCCCCCCCCCCGATAATTCCCCCCCCCCCCGATATCCCCCCCCGCGGGAGCAGAGATATTTCTGTAGAAACGTGACGCCGCTTTTTTGCTTCGCTCAATTTCTATAATGTCTGTCGGCCCCTTTATAAGGACGGAGAAGCGGCCGGCGGTGTATACTTAGCCTGGGCCAATGGCCCGAGAACATATGGCCCGCGCACCTGCCCGTTCACTGCTCGGCGTCTAAGATTTCACCTTTATTAAGAGGAAACGGGCATGAAACCTTGTCTATAAAACACATGACAGCTGCACATTACACTACTCGCTATTACTGGAGGAAATTTATATTTATACTTTATATTTATAATTTACATTATAATTTATATTTATTATTATATATTTATATTATATACATATATTTATATTTATATTATATACATATATTTATATAAACCTCGTCTATAAAGCACACGGCAGCTGCACATTACACCACTCGCTATCACTGGAGGAAATTTATATTAATAATTTTTATTTAAAATGTATATTTATATTTATTATTATATATTTATATTATATACATATATTTATTTAAAAAATTATCTATAAAACACATTATAAATTATATTTATTATGATATTTATATTTATTATGATATACATATATTTATATATATATATATATATATATATATATAATCATTTATTAACATATTTATTATTATGTATTTGTATTATATACATATATTTATATATGTAAATATATATTTAAATCTATATGTTATATATATTTAAAAAAAAAAAAAAATATATATATATATATATATATATTATATATGTGTGTATATATATATATATATATATATATATATATATATATATATATATATATATATATATGTATTTATAGATTTTATAATTTATACTAATAAATATAATTTATATGTATTATTTATATGTGTATATGTCAATATTTATTTACTTACATTCTCCAAAATGTCACTAGATTTCCATTCCTCCTTATATACATACAAACTTCCCAAGTGTCCCTGATTTGCAGGGACTGCCCCTCTTTTGAGTCCATGTCCCCCTGTCCCTCGTTGTTCTCATTTGTCCCTCTTTGAGGTGTAACATGCAGATCTGCAGCAATAAATGATTCATTTGCCTATTCAAAATGTTTCTATTGTTGTAACTGTTACAATGTATCTCCTATCCATCCCTCAATGAGGGGGCGTGGCTTCACCCATCCCTCAATGAGGGGGCGTGGCTTTATCAATCCCTCAATGAGGGGGCATGGCTTCATCCATCCATCCCTTAATGAGGAGGCGTGGCATCATCCATCCCTCAATGAGGGGGCGTGGCTTCATCCATCAACCAATGTGGGGGCGTGGCTTCATCAATCCCCCAATGAGGGGGCGTGGCTTCATCCATCCCTCAATGAGGGGGCGAGACCTCATCAATTCCTCAGTGAGGGGGCGTGGCCTCATCCATCCCTCAATGAGGGGGCGTGGCCTCACCCATCCCTCAATGAGGGGGCGTGGCTTCATTTGACAATTGTCCATATTGCTCTAGTGTGGTGTATGGTTAACAGTTTAATGAGCAGGCTCGTGGTTCGTACACGTTCAGTCTTCTGGGCTATAGGACTTGTCCCCTGGACTAGTTAGTCTAATAGCCCCCCGTTATCTGGGCCCCATAGCGGCAGCATCACATCTAGGCTACACATAATAGATTCTCTACATTCTATTAGAGACTCCTCAGATAATAATATATTGTGGGTGGGGCTGTGATATTCCCATTTTCAAATTATTATTAATACAAAAATATCCAGGGCCTGGGACCAAGTTTAACCCTCTCATCACTATATAATATTCAGCAAACAGGCTTATGAATCAGAAACGAGGGGCCTTAGTTTGCAATCACATGTGTTAAACCCCGCGCCACAATAATCCGGACCTTCATCCTGAATAAGAGCCTATCGCATATGTTCCTCCTGTCCTGTACATACAGATCCCCACATTAAATATCATCCTACTGCATTTTCTGAGCCTTTAAACATCCAACATGGAGTCTCAGGCTACCTGCAGATAGGAAGTGTCATCTAACTGTGCTGCTCTGCATTCAGGGATTGCTGACCTTTTTCTGACCCCAGCTCTGCTCTGTCTGTGCAAAGCACAGCTATAACCCCGCCCCCCTGAACTTTACCCCCCTCTCCTCAGTATGTGATGCATCTGAGGCAAGATGGCGGCACCCGTATCCTAGAGTCCTGAACAGAGCTGCATCCCAGCGGGGAAATAATAATAGTGACACAAAATATGAGTGACACACACACATATATATATATATATATATATATACATACATACACTTATATATATATATATATACATGCATGCATATGTATAAATATGTACATATATACATGTACATATATATGAGTGACAAAAATTTTAGATGCTGGGGAATTGTTTTTAAGGGTTTGGGCTTTTCATTAAATGATGCTGAAGGTCCGGGTAAGGTGTCCCTTTTGATAAGGTCCCTACTCCTATTTTTGAGTCCTCGAAGTTGAGACATGCATTGCACTCAAATAGAGCTACTCACCTGGAAAACTGCCAGTGGCACGCATGGGGGCTGGTGTCTACCCGACACTAGCAGGCTTCGACCCTTCCCCTGTGTAGTGCACCAAATGCGAACGGCTCTCGATAAGTTGCTTTGTAGCTTACTAGCTGCGGTGAATGTCCCAACTACAGGGCTTATACACATAAGGGCCGATTCACGGTCATGGGCAAATTAATTAGCGGCGTTTTTGGAGCGTCAAGTTGCGCCTGGGCTTCTGTCTCATTCATGGTGATCAAAATGGGATGCGCGTTTGTTTTTTTTGCGCCAATTTGCACACTAGTGTTCGCCAATTTGCACCTGAAATTTTCTGCTAGCACCATTTTGGTGCAGCAAACTGTCTCCGGCGCCTGATTTATGAGATGTTTAGAGGGCAGAAAAGCGTGCAGCGCAAATGTGGCAATTTGCAGAGTAAATTCCACCAGCAAATAAGTGGAGGAAATTGCCGATTCCAATTAGTAACAGGCTTGTTTCATTCCGAAAACACACGGCGGCGTCCTGCATGTTTTTGAACAATGAAAGTGTCAGCCGCGAGTTCTTTTTAGGGATTGAACCCTTTTTTTTGTTTTTTGTTGGGAAAAAAAATTATAAAAAGATGTCAAAAATCACAAAAATGAAGGTTCAAGCAACAAAAATGTATTGGGCCCTAAGGTTTAGCATAGAAAAAGATAGTTATATTATTAATAATTAATATGCAAACCAAACAGGGGAGGGTTAACAAGAGCATATGGGGCAAAACATTGGGCAAAAAACGTTAAGGGTTAACTGGAATCAGAATATTCCCCAAAAAATGTAGAACATGGATTCTCCAGAAAAAACACTCAGAAATGGCGAATAGAGCTTTACAGGAAACACAGAAGCTGGAGAGATCAAATCGCTATAGAGAAACAGTAAAGGAAAGGGGAGAAACCATCAGGACCAGGGGCTTAGCCGGCCAAATGCGCAGGGGGCAGGGCCATTTACGCTTCGAAACAGCAGATTTTCCTTGCAGGAGACGTGTCTGTTGCTTCATACTCTTCTATTAGTAAGGGGCGGTTTAAGCATTATTAAGCATTAATATGCAAACCAAACAGGCCAGGGAGGGTTAACAAGAACATTGGGCCAAAACATGGATTAACTGGAATCAGAACACGGGTTCTCCAGAGAATACGCTCAGAAATGGCGAATAGAGCTTCACAGGAAACACAGAAGCTGGAGAGATCAAATCGCTATGTAGAAACAGTAAAGGAAATGGAAGAAACCATCGGGACCAGGGGCTTTGCCTGCCAAATGTGCATGAGGCTTAAAAACATCAGAAAATTTCTTGTGAGAGGCGGAAATTGGTGCAAGAATCCCTATTACACATACACTCATACTCATCTATAGGAAGGGGTGGTCCCACTAGGTCCCTCCCACACCATTTCCCACAGCAGATTGCCATTTCTTTCAGTTCTCTATCCAGGCAAAGTAAAGCAATTGTATTGGCCGCATCCTTGTTGGCGCCATCACCAGCATTGCGCCCTGTGGTTTTAATCTGTACGTCTGATTTTTCTTAGGACAACGCATGCCAAGGCCAAAGCAGAAACAGCGGAGCAAGCGGCTCAGGCTGCGAACAACGAGTCCAGCATCGCAAGGACTATGGCCCGAGAGCTGTCACCTGACTTCTATCAGCCAGGTAGGTGTTACCCGCCACTACTCGCATTACACTTAAAGCAGACCTAAAACCAAAACCGCCCCCAAGGCCGATCTGTGCCTAAACTGTCCGGATGTCCAAACTTGGTCCCAAAATGTCCCACTTTGCTGACATTAGTGGGAGGACTGTCCTAACCAATCCATGACATCTGGTCAATTTACAGCTGGGGCATTGATCCAGCTCATTGGCTGAATGGCAGTAGAGGAATGCATGGATTGGCTGAGCATTATAGTGGACCAAAACCCAGGATTTTGACTATCCTGGGTTTTGGTCCTTGCCCCTCCGGGCACGATTGGAGATGCCCCGCTGTGTGAACCCCCTAGGTCGCCCGATCTCACCCACCCTTCCTACGGCGCATGTGTAGCCTTTTGTCTGCTCCCACCCCTTCATCCTAGATCTCATCTAATGCGAGCAGATCTGAGCGCGCTGGCGACCGCATCCCCCGCTTCCCTCTAACAGGGAGCGTGCTGGCCATTCACAAATGCTGGGTGCAGGCACGCGCCCTGCTAGGGGGATAGCGGGGATGTGTAGGATAAATTAATAGTAGGAACATTTAATAAATAAATAACTCAGAAACAGGAACAACAATTCCTACTAAAACCGTGCTACAATATATTATTATATTTAACCACATTTAAATTTGTGCTCAAATTAATCAAATAAACGCAAGAAGTAAATAACCTCTGTCTCATCGGTTCATCAATTAACAATCAACTAGAATTGATTGAATATGAACAAACCTTTGGATCCCAAATGATCCAAAAAGAACCTAATCCCGCGCTCAGTAATCTACTAAACAGTTTTTTAAAATGATATGAAACAATAACCTACTTAATATATTGCTCGTGAATCTGTAGCAAACAAAGAGGAGCTAAAGGCGTGATCTATGCTTCCAAGCCGCTACGTGCAACCTTATGCCCTGATGGCTAGGAATCACGTGTGATATGTGGTGAAAATTCAGATTCACAAGGAAGGAAGAACGAACGTGTTTCCTATTTGTGAATGGACTTTATTCTATAATATATTAAGTAGATTATTATTTGTTTCATATTATTAAAAAAAACTGTTTAGAGTAGATTACTGAGCCAGGGATTAGGTTTATTGGATCATTTGGGATCTAAAGGTTTGTTCAAATATTTGTTAATTCCACTGGCAGGAATTTCTTATCCCAGCTCTGAATTTGTTCATTTTGTTTTGAAAATATTACCAATAGAGTCTGTTATGAATACACTTGTGCGGCCCCATATGATCTCTCGATCGATTTGTTATCTTATAATTGATTGAACATTAATAAATACATGAAGTCACCGGAGAACACACATATAGCAAAACAGTATACGTCAGCCAAATATACACCCGGCTCGGATGGTTTGTTCTGAAATAACAAGATCCCAGTTTCCCGTTAGGAGCTGCCAACTGGATAAACCTCCGGAGAGTCCCATACTTAAAACACTGCCATAATTACCTACCTGACGAAGGCGTTTTCCGAAACCTTGAGGGTTCTGGTTGTCATCCTTATTAGGCATACTGTATCCTTGATTGCATTTCATGCTTCACTTACTGCCAGCAGATTATATGCCATGCTGCTCATGTTTATGCATTGCTGCTTGTTTTTTTTTTTGGTTAATGTTACTGTGTCTTTTTAACATCTCTGCAGTCAGGGTTAATTCGGCCAGCCTAAGCTTGTTCTATTTAGAGATGACACAGGCTCTAATGATATGTATAGCATAGCGCCATCTTCTGTTCTCTTTGGGAAATACCTCACACTCTCTGCCTTTATTATATTTATTGCCAATCGTATCATTTGTGTATTCTATGTCACATTGTCCCATTGGCCATTTGTGTATTCTATTTCATAAAAAAGGGGGTGCCGGCACTTACCTAGTGCCTAGGGCAGCATGAACCCCAAATACAGCCCTGACTCTTTGCCTTTGCTACATTTATCATTTGTGTATTGTCACATTGTCGCCTATATTAAAAACTTGTTACTTTTTGCATAACATTGAGCGTTGAGTGTTCATAAGCTATAGCCTATTGGTCCACAGTCCACCCACCTACCTATTCATGTCGCCTCCTTCCTGAAAGCTGAGTGCACCGTGCCTCTGCCACCTCCATCATATGCCTCTCTTGTTGCTGTGGCACTCGCGTCCTGCACGGAAGGACCTGGCCGATGAGGGGGCCCCCGCTATGAGGCTCCATCAGAGCTATGTATGCTGGAGCTTCGGTGTCCACTGTGCCCGGGAAATATTTGGGGGTTAGATGTGGATTCCTTTTACCACTAGGCCATGGCTACCCCTGTAGTTGGCAATCACAATGCAATGGATGTTATTTATGAGATAATGTATCCTTTAGACATAAGTGGTTATGAAAAGTCCCTGAAAAGTGAATCCTAGGGGTCAGCACTTCACAAGGGGTTGGCGTGTGGATGGGGCATCAGTGACAGTCATTATAATAAGACATTCTATGATAGCCAGGGGTGATGTTGTGTGTTTGTGACATCACGCATCTTTATAATAAGTTATAATATGGCAGCAGCGCTAGGCCGATATATTCCCTGCCCATTATCCTCACCTTCACTGGCCAAAGCATTGGGCCTTTCTTTCTAAGTTTCTAAGTAGTTCTGTTATTCCTGTTTCTGAGTTATTTATTCATTCATTGTTCCTACTATTAATTAATTAATTAGGAATTGTGGTTCCTGTTTCCTGTTTATTTATTTATTTATTAACTTTTAATACAGGTCCAGAGTATATCAAGAGAAAACTGATGCAGGAAATCCTAGAAAACCCCGAGCCAATGGACCTGAAAGAAGAATCACCCGCAGCCAAGGAACAACCGGCAACACCATTGCCAGAGAGCCCTCCCCTCAATGACAAGCAACTTGCCTCCAGAGATGTTTCACCGGTTAGAACCCCGTCACCTCCTCCCGGGACCCCGCCCGAAACGAAGAAGCTCAGGACCAGCTCGCAAAAAGAGAGGATGCTGGCCGGGAATTGGAACAGAGAGAAACGCGGCGGGAGCCAAACCGCCACCCCATCAGGCAGCCCAACCAAATCCGCCAACCGCGCCGCCGCTGACCTAAGCGACAAATACGAGACCCAAATGAAACCGCTTTTGAGGTTAGACAACAAGTCATCCAATTCGGATGTCGAGTTCCACAAAGGCTATCACAGCTATGCTGTGCGGACCTCTCCAGTGACCCCGCCACTGGACTATGAAGAATCATTCCCATCATCCAAACCCACCAGCAAGACCGGAACGCCCGAACCCAAAGAGGAGCCGAAAGAAGTTTTACCAGTGGAAAAGCTCCAGGAACAGACGGCGAAGGTAGAACCACCAAAAAGGGAATTGAAAGCGAAACCGAGCGAAGACGCGAAGGACGTCAAGGCGGAAAAGCCCAGCGTCGAAGCCAAAATGGAGGCCAAGGTCCTCCAGAAAGCTGAGCCTAAGACTGTCCAGAAAGCTGAACCAAAGGTTGTTCCGAAACCAGCAGCCCCCAAAGCGGAGCCCAAAGCGATCGTCAAAGCCGCTCCTCAGAAAGCCGAACCCAAAGTGGCACCGAAGGCGGAGTTTAAGGCCTTGGCCAAGTTCGAAACCAAAAGCCTGGTGAAGAAGGGAGCCCAAGTTGTAGAAGCCAAAGCCGAAGAGGAAGTTGAAACGGTCTGTATAGGTTTTCATCTTTGTTTTGTTTAGAGTGGGGTCCTAGTCAATATTAGGTTTGTCATCATGTGATTAAAGTGGACCAAAACCTAGGGTTTTGACTATCCTGGGTTTTGGTCCTTGCACCCCGATCGGGGGAGTCCCGCTGTGTGAAACTCCCCGGGTCGCCGAAACACACACACCTCTTCCTGGTCCTACCGGGTATACGCAGCCGCTTGTCCAATCAGAGCGCTCGAATCTGCTGAGGTCCCTTCGCCTAAGCCTAAGGCATCCAAAATTGCCCATACACCTTCCAACGGCAGATGCACGATCCACGGTCGCATTCCCCGGCTTCCCTCTAACAGGGAATGTGTCCGCACCAGCCATTCACAAATGCCTGGCGCGGTCACACACCCTGCTAGAGGGATAGCGGGGATGCAGCCGCATCATGCGTTGTTGGACCTGGAAAGAAAGTGAGTTTACAGACAACCTGGGGGGTATCACATAGCGGGGCATCCCAATTCTGGATGCCCCGGGGGGGGGGGACCAATCGGCTCAGGAATCTTAGATTCCTGGGCAGTTCCCCGTGGGTTTTGTTCCACTCTAAGTCTGAGATCTACATCTGTTTCACACAGCGGGGCATCCAGATTTTAGATGCCCCGGGGGGGGGGTAATTGATTGCCATGGGTTTTGTTTAAGTCTCACTTCTGAAGTGACCAAACAGGAACTTATCTTACCATGGGACACGCATCGAGCCATGGGTGTCACAAGTGATAAGGAAACCGTGGGCAGACCCCTCGCTGCTCTGCACAGTTCAGTGATTTCTCTGGTGTCGTTCGGTCTTCCAAAATAATCTAAGGGAGTGAAATATCCGCGTAACGAAGGAAACAGACATAACTGCATGTGCTCGATACTACATTGGAAAGCGCGTTCTGCTCACTCCGCCCAGCGACACTTTAACACAGCACACGTCATCTATTGGACATCATCATATAAGGAAAAATCTAATTACTGGCTCAATGATTGGTCATCACAGCCACAGATCATATTCTTAGGAATGTGAGTGAGGCCTGAGGGCCGGACATAATAAGGTGTTATCCGGCTCCCCAGCGCCATCTTGTTCACAGTAATATGTTACTAGCAGCGTGCTTCATTAACTTTATTGCTCCAATTCAGTACAAGCAAAGGAAGGAATCAGCGCAGATAAGTGGCTTACTGAGGGTTTATTTCACCTTTATTAGCCACTAAGCTTACAATGCAAAGATAGGAATCTATTTTAATGGAGAGAGGGATGTTCATATATATATATATATATATATATATATATATATTCATTTTATTGATTCTGACCTCCATCCATCACACAGGGACCCAAAGTGTATCTGACAGAGGAACACTGCTTTTTGTGTCCCAATTTCTAGAACATAAAGTTCATTTACGCGCAGCAAAAAGAGCATTAAAGAGGACCAATACCCACCCTGGAGTCTATGGTGGCCTACTCGAAACCCGCCGAAAACTCACCTTCGTTCCCAGTCCAACGTTGCATGTGCAAGAAGCAGCCGCATCCCCATTATCCCTTTAGCAGGGCGCGGGCCCGCGCCAGGCATTTGTAAATGGCCGGCATGCTCCCTGTTAGAGGGAAGTGGGGGATGCGCCCGCCAGCTTGCATGTGCCTTAGGAAACGGAAAGAGGTTAGTTTGATCGGGCAACCTGGAGGGTTTCACACAGCGGGGCTCCCCCGATTGGGGATAGTCAAAATCCTGGGTTTTGGTCCACTTTAACTTCTTCCCCAACCAAAAGTAGGTGACCAACCAAAAGTCAGTATGAGACTCTCTCTGGCTTTATACATTCTTGCCACATGCTCCTGTGTGTCCCATGGTAAGTTACTATCGTCCATTATGAAGGTCCTCTGCACTTTTTACCCCATCATTTCAGGGTTTAGGACCACCATAGATTATGAAGGTCCTCGGGCACTTTTTACCCCATAATTTCAAGGTTTAGGACCACCATCCATCATGAAGGTCCTCTGCACTTTTTACCCCATAATTTCAAGGTTTAGGACCACCATCCATTATGAAGGTCCTCTGCACTTTTTACCCCATAATTTCAAGGTTTAGGACCACCATCCATTATGAAGGTCCTCGGGCACTTTTTACCCCATTATTTCAAGGTTTAGGACCACCATCCATTATGAAGGTCCTCAGGCACTTTTTACCCCATAATTTCAAGGTTTAGGACTACCATCCATTATGAAGGTCCTCGGGCACTTTTTACCCCATTATTTCAAGGCTTAGGACCACCATCCATTATGAAGGTCCTCTGTACTTTTTACCCCATAATTTCAAGGTTTAGGACCACCATCCATTATGAAGGTCCTCGGGCACTTTTTACCCCATTATTTCAAGGTTTAGGACCACCATCCATTATGAAGGTCCTCTGCACTTTTTACCCCATAATTTCAAGGTTTAGGACCACCATCCATTATGAAGTTCCTCTGCACTTTTTACCCCATAATTTCAAGGTTTAGGACCACCATCCATTATGAAGTCCTCGGGCACTTTTTTCCCCATTATTTCAAGGCTTAGGACCACCATCCATTATGAAGGTCCTCTGTACTTTTTACCCCATAATTTCAAGGTTTAGGACCACCATCCATTATGAAGGTCCTCGGGCATTTTTTACCCCATTATTTCAAGGTTTAGGACCACCATCCATTATGAAGGTCCTCTGCACTTTTTACCCCATAATTTCAAGGTTTAGGACCACCATCCATTATGAAGGTCCTCGGGCACTTTTTGCCCCATTATTTCAAGGTTTAGGACCACCATCCATTATGAAGGTCCTCGGGCACTTTTTGCCCCATAATTTCAAGGTTTAGGACCACCATCCATTATGAAGGTCCTCGGGCACTTCTTGCCCCATAATTTCAAGGTTTAGGACCACCATCCATTATGAAGGTCCTCTGCACTTTTTACCCCATAATTTCAAGGTTTAGGACCACCATCCATTATAAAGGTCCTCGGGCACTTTTTACCCCATAATTTTAAGGTTTAGGACCACCATCCATTATAAAGGTCCTCGGGCATTTCTTACCCCAAAATTTCAAGGTTTAGGACCACCATCCATTATGAAGGTCCTCGGGCATTTCTTACCCCAAAATTTCAAGGTTTAGGACCTTCCATGAGTAGTTACAGTGGTCTGTAGTGGTTCCAAAATATCGCACCTGAAATTTTGAAATAAGAGATGTGCCAGAGGACCCTCCAAATAATGCCACTATAGGGTTGTGCGCTTGTGCATTTGCACACATTTTTTGGAGCGCCAAGTCGCACAAGGGCTTTCTCCTGATTCATAGTCATCTAATTTAGAAGCACATTTTTTAGAGCGTAAAGTTTAGGGCACCTATGTGGAAACGCGGAATTTTGCACTTGCCCCTAGTTCATGAAATTTGGTGAGATCCGCACGTGCGCCCAGCTTGCACACGAAGCCACGAATCATGCGCCTCGGCGCATACCGAATCTCTTGCCCTTGGTTTGGGTTTTTGGGATTTTTTAATGTTTTTGCATTTATTAATCTCTCATCCCACCCTAGTATTAGCACTGGCTGGGCCACATTGCCTCCTTCAAATCTAACGTACCATTAACTTCCCTAGATACAGGGTATCTTTCATGTTCAATAGTTTCATTGATACAAAATAACAGCAACATTGTATCTTAGTAGCAGGATAGAGATCGACCAACGCTGAATATGTAGCTGCAAGGTCAGTCCATTTTATAACTGGTTGTCCAATTCTCATTCTGTTTGCACAACCAAGATCAAACAGATGTAGATCTCAGTCTTAAAGTGGACCAAAACCCAATAAGATTCTTGGGCCTATCAATAGTCAAAATCCTGGGTTTCGGTCCACTTTAAAAGCTCACTTGAATTGGGGTAGATTTGGTTGCCATCGGGACATAAGAAGACGGCAACATCTATAGTTTAATCTATCGATGTGTTCAGGATTAGCTGACATACTTGGAATTTATTGTGTTTTTGTATTTCAGAGACCAGATACCATCATGATTTGTATGGTCATCTTACTGAATATTGGCCTATCCATCTTATTTGTCCATCTACTGACCTGAGGAATTACAGTAAGTGCTGCTAACGTTGTGAAAATGGAACATTACATTGTAACAATTAGACTTAAAATGGAGACTCCAATGTTAGATAGTAAAGGTGACCATAGAGTTCAGTGTGTGGTCACAGCCGGGGCTCCGATCCCCAGTTTCCTCTCTCTGATCTCTGTGTCCCTCTTGCAGGGTTAATGGTTTGCTTTGCTTTGTAGACGTTCTTCTGATATAATCTCGGCTCAGTCCTAAACGTTTTTGAGGGTTTCCAATATTTTCAACTGTGTCCCGATCACCCCAAATGAAAGTACTTTGATTGGTCCAAACATTATAAAGATAAAAAGCCGATGAGGATCTGAGGAACATGAACAAATGTGGGAATAATTCAGATATTGTAAACGGCAAAATTACTTTCGAGCTACGAGATAAAATTGGCTGAAAAATGTTTGGTCTTGGTCCACGAACATCTGCAGAAGAAGCTGAAGCTGCATGTTACACCTCAAAAAGCCACATATGTAAATTAAGCCACACCCCCTCATTGAGGGATAGATGAAGCCACCCCCCCTCATTGAGGGATAGATGAAGCCACGCCCCTCATTGAGGGATAGATGAAGCCACGCCCCCTCATTGAGGGATAGATGAAGCCACGCCCCTCATTGAGGGATAGATGAAGCCACGCCCCCTCATTGAGGGATAGATGAAGCCACGCTCTCTCATTGAGGGATAGATGAAGCCACGCTCTCTCATTGAGGGATAGATGAAGCCACGCCTCCTCATTGAGGGATATATGAAGCCACGCCCCCTCATCGAGGTATGGATGAAGCCATGCCCCCTCATCGAGGGATAGATGAAGCCACGCTCTCTCATTGAGGGATAGATGAAGCCACGCCTCCTCATTGAGGGATAGATGAAGCCACGCCCCCTCATTGAGGGATAGATGAAGCCACGCCCCCTCATTGAGGGATAGATGAAGCCACGCTCTCTCATTGAGGGATAGAGGAAGCCACGCTCTCTCATTGAGGGATAGATGAAGCCACGCCCTCTCATTGAGGGATAGATGAAGCCACGCCCCTCATTGAGGGATAGATAAACCCACGCCCCCTCATTGAGGGATGGATGAAGCCACGCCCCCTCATTGAGGGATAGATGAAGCCACGCTCTCTCATTGAGGGATAGATGAAGCCACGCTCTCTCATTGAGGGATAGATGAAGCCACGCCCCCTCATTGAGGTATGGATGAAGCCACGCCCCCTCATCGAGGGATGGATGAAGCCACGCCCCCTCATTGAGGGATAGATGAAGCCACGCTCTCTCATTGAGGGATAGATGAAGCCACGCTCTCTCATTGAGGGATAGATGAAGCCACGCCCCCTCATTGAGGTGTGAATGAAGCCACGCCCCCTCATCGAGGGATGGATAGGAGATACATTGTAACAGTTACAACAATAGAAACACTTTGAATAGGCAAATGAATCATTTATTGCTGCAGATCTGCATGTTACACCTCAAAGAGGGACAAATGGGAACAACAAGGGACAGGGGGACATGGACTCATAAGAGGGACAGTCGCTCCAAATCAGGGACAGTTGGGAGGTATGCCTCTGTGAGGTGCAGTCCTAACTATAACCTATGAGCGCCCCCTTTGGGACATACAATGCAATAGATACATTGGGGGCAGCTTACCTGAGGTGTTGTCCTATAACCTTGAGTCCAGCACATGGGGTGAATCCTTATCGCCCTGCTCACATGCACCTCCCAGTTAAGTTCTAAATTGGTCGGGGCGGCTGCCGCCACTTCTTTGCTTCCTTTGACTTTGTGCCAGTGCATGGAGTGCAGGGGTCTGAAGTCACTACAAGGCTTTCGACCCTTCCCCCCCAATGTGCTGGACTCGAGGTTATAGGGCAACACCTCAGGTAAGCTGCCCCCAAAGTATCTATTGCATTGTATGTCCCAAAGGGGGCGCTCATAGGTTATAGTTAGGACTGCACCTCCCAAGTGTCCCTGATTTGGAGGAACTGTCCCTCTTATGAGTCCATGTCCCCCTGTCCCTTGTTGTTCTCATTTGTCCCTCTTTGAGGTGTAACATGCAGATCTGCAGCAATAAATGATTCATTTGCCTATTCAAAGTGTTTCTAATGTTGTAACTGTTACAATGTATCTCCTATCCATACCTCAATGAGGGGGCGTGGCTTCATCCATCCCTCAATGAGGGGGCGTGGCTTCATCCATCCCTCAATGAGGGGGCGTGGCTTCATACATCCCTTAATGAGGGGGCGTGGGTTCATCATCAACCAATGAGGGGGCGTGACTTCATAATCAACGAGGGGGCGTGGCTTCATCCATCCTCAATGAGGGGCGTGGCTTCATCCATCTCTCAATGAGGGGGCGTGGTTTCACTCATCCCTCAATGAGGGGGCGTGGCTTCATCCATCCTCAATGAGGGGGCGTGGCTTCATACATCCCTTAATGAGGGGGCGTGACTTCATAATCAACGAGGGGGCGTGGCTTCATCCATCCTCAATGAGGGGCGTGGCTTCATCCATCCTCAATGAGGGGGCGTGGCTTCATCCATCCCTCAATGAGGGAGCGTGGCTTCATCCATCCTCAATGAGGGGGCGTGGCTTCATCCATCCCTCAATGAGGGAGCGTGGCTTCATACATCCCTCAATGAGGCGGCGTGGCTTCATTCATCCCTCAATGAGGAGGCGTGGCTTCATCCATCCCTCAATGAGGTGGCGTGGCTTTATTCATCCCTCAATGAGGAGGCGTGGCTTCATCCATCCCTCAATGAGGCGGCGTGGCTTCATTCATCCCTCAATGAGGAGGCGTGGCTTCATACATCCCTCAATGAGGCGGTGTGGCTTCATTCATCCCTCAATGAGGAGGCGTGGCTTCATACATCCCTCAATGAGGCGGCGTGGCTTCATTCATCCCTCAATGAGGAGGTGTGGCTTCATTCATCCCTCAATGAGGAGGCGTGGCTTCATACATCCCTCAATGAGGCGGCGTGGCTTCATTCATCCCTCAATGAGGAGGCGTGGCTTCATCCATCCCTCAATGAGGGGGTGTGGCTTCATCCATCCACCAACGAGGGGGCGTGGCCTAATTTAATAAATGCCCCTCTTTCCCACCCTGAAAAGTTGGTAGGCATGACAGAGGCACAGTGGTGTTTGGTGGTGCAGCGTTACCAGACCTCTGCAGATGTGTGTAGACCAAGACCTCTGTTTTTTACCCGATTTAGGGACAAATTATAGGTTTGGCTTCAAGCTAACAGGGTTAAGAGCTGTGGCCTCTTTTAGACTAATATATATATAAAGAGAGAGAGAGAGAAATATATATACATTTAGAAATATATTCTTTATATATTTAGAAAAAAAAAAAAAATATATATATATATATATATGCCGAGATCCCGCGACCTGCATGGCCCCAGAATGGATATAAACATGTCTCAGGTCACGTAGGTCATGCGAATATGTTGAATGTCCTTTACTTTGTCATTTCCTCGCTCTGTATGCATTGCAGATTGTTAAAGCATCAGCATGATCTATGTGTAACCTTATGCAATTCAAAATGTTAGCTTTTCTTTCACCTCCCCTGCGCGGGATGGCGTTATAATGCATAAGCTTCAAATATCTGTAATGTTGAAAACTTAAAGCTTTAATAAAGAAATATAGAAACAAAAAAAAAAATATATATATATATATATATATATATATATATATATATATATATATAATTTCAGCAGCAGAGTAACAATCCAATTCTGAGCCTTTTTTGTTGTTTTGCAGGAATGTTACGCTGTGAATCTTTGGATTTTCCCGTCAGCCTTTCTGATAAGAAGTCGCAGGAAAGGCCGTTTTTTTTTTGGCCGCCTGGACGGGCGTTGAAGAAGCCGGGAGACAATGAACGTATCTTCACTGAATGTTACTTGCCTGTTGTATATAAAGCGATGACAGCAGCGGATTTGAGCTGCTGTCACCCGTCACACAATGCACCGGGATGTGAAACTGTAAATCTAAAGTTTGCAATGAAAGAATGTAGCGCTGGGGTCTGTCAGTACGATGTAACAAGCCACAGCGATAGTGTCCGTTTCTGTCCGCGGAGAGTCGCGGCGCCAGGTCACCGCCGTCGCCCGAGAGTCGCTCGGATGGACAGAACGGGCATCATCCGAGAGGTCGCTCGCTGTGAGGATATTTAGATGCTTCTGGAAACGTGATGTTATTATTTATTATTTTACGTGTGCGGGATTATCGGTTGGCGATCGACTGTCGCGAGGAACCAGACAGCAGATATGTTTACATGTTTTTCAGGATAGAAAACGACCACAATCCGAGCCCATGTCTTAAGCTAGGATCGCTTAGATAGATTTTATGCATGTGTGGGGGCGTTTGTTCTAGACGGGTTTGTTCTCATGCTTATCAAAGTTGCACATCAGTCATAAGAGTATCTGTAATTTGTTGCGTTGTAGACACGTGTGTGCCCGAAAAAAAACAATACAAAAATAAATTTCATCTAAAAACTAAGAACAGCTTCGTGGTGTCTTCTCTCCAGTCCCTGGTTTCTGGCCTAATAGGCGCGGCGTCCTTCCATGCGGAATACGGTTGCTGATCTTCAGCACAATTCATTTATGTTATGTGATGTAATCTCATAAAAACAGCAGGTAAAAAGACTGTAGACTGCAGGAGGGAGCAGCACCTGTGATGTAACCCCATAACAGCAGCAGGTAAAAAGTTTGTAGACTGCAGGAGGGGGCAGCACCTGTGATCTAACCCTTAACAGCAGCAGGTAAAAAAGTCTGTAGACTTCAGGAGGGAGCATCAGGTGTGATGTAACGTCATAACAGCAGCAGGTAAAAATTCTGTAGACTGCAGAAAGGGGCTGCACATGTGATGTAACCCCATAACAGCAGCAGGTAAAAAGACTGTAACCTGCAGGAGGGATCAGCGCATGTGATGTAACCCCATAACAGCAGCAGGTAAAAAGACTGTGGGCTACAGGAGGGAGCAGAATGAGTGATGTAACCCCATAACAACAGCAGGTAAAAAGACTGTAGACTGCAGGAGGGAGCAGCAGCTGTAATGTAGACACGCGTGTGCCCGAAAAAAACAATAGAAAAATACATTTCATCTAAAAACAGCTTCGTGGCGTCTTCTCTCCAGTCCCTGGTTTCTGGCCTAATGGCCGCGGCGTCCCTCCATGCGAAATACAGCTGGTACCTTATAACAGCAACAGGTAAAAAGACTGTAGACTGCAGAGGGAGCAGCACGTGTGATGTAATCCCATAACAGCACCAGGTAAAAAGTCTGTAGACTACAGGAGGGAGCAGCACGTGTAATGTAACCCCATAACAGCAGCAGGTAAAAAGACTGTTGACTGCAGGAGGGAGCAGAATAAGTGATGTAACCCCATAACAGCAGCAGGTAAAAAGACTGTAGACTGCAGGAGGGAGCAGCAGCTGTAATGTAGACACGTGTGTGCCCGAAAAAAACAATAGAAAAATAACCAAAAAAAATAACCGAGAACCAGTCCCTGGTTTTCGGCTTAATGACCGCGGCATCCTTCCATGTGAAATACGGCTATGGATCTTCATGTCAGGCTTCCTGGCTTCAACCAAGGTAAAGGTAGACATCTGGCAAGAAGTGAGGGCTGGGCAGAGCTTGGCGAAGCATGGAAATGAAGGTCAAATGAGACAGAACAGAGTTAATTGGTTTAATAAAGACCGAAAACAGATACAAATTCCAGGGCTGGCAGCAGACAGGCAAAGTCTATTAAGCAATCTATGTTCAGAGGCTGGCAACATATCAAATACAGATTCCAGGGTTGTTGGCAGACAGGCAAAGTCTATTAAGAAATCTGTGTTCAGAGGCTGGCAACAAAGCAACAAGCAGCAGGTAAAAAGACTGTAGACTGCAGGAGGGGGCAGCACCTGTGATCTAACCCTTAACAGCAGCAGGTAAAAAGACTGTAGACTTCAGGAGATAGCATCAGGTGTGATGTAACCCCATAACAGCAGCAGGTAAAAATACTTTAGACTGCAAGAGGGAGCAGCACGTGTGATGTAACCCCCATAACAGCAGCAGCTAACAAGAATGTAGACTGAAAAATAATTCTTAAGCGGGGCATCCCATCTGAGCCCACAATTCATATACACTTAACAATATTACTGTGACATAAAGAACAATGATTTAGATTCATATTCCAACTCTCCTCCAAAAACCCTAACCCTCATAACCTATAATGTGATGGCTGGGCCCCTAATAACCTATAATGTGATGGCTGGGCCCCTCATAACCTATAATGTGATGGCTGGGCCCCTATACCCTATAATGTGATGGCTGGGCCCCTATAACCTATAATGTGATGGCTGGGCCCCTCATAACCTATAATGTGATGGCTGGGCCCCTATAACCTATAATGTGATGGCTGGGCCCCCTATAACCTATAATGTGATGGCTAGGCCCCTATAACCTATAATGTGATGGCTGGGCCCCCTATAACCTATAATGTGATGGCTGGGCCCCTATAACCTATAATGTGATGGCTGGGCCCCTATAACCTATAATGTGATGGCTGGGCCCCTATAACCTATAATGTGATGGCTGGGCCCCTATAACCTATAATGTGATGGCTGGGCCCCTATAACCTATAATGTGATGGCTGGGCCCCTCATAACCTATAATGTGATGGCTGGGCCCCTCATAACCTATAATGTGATGGCTGGGCCCCCTATAACCTATAATGTGATGGCTGGGCCCCCTATAACCTATAATGTGATGGCTGGGCCCCTATGACCTATAATGTGATGGCTGGGCCCCTATAACCTATAATGTGATGGCTGGGCCCCTATAACCTATAATGTGATGGCTGGGCCCCCTATAACCTATAATGTGATGGCTGGGCCCCTCATAACCTATAATGTGATGGCTGGGCCCCTATAACCTATAATGTGATGGCTGGGCCCCCTATAACCTATAATGTGATGGCTGGGCCCCTCATAACCTATAATGTGATGGCTGGGCCCCCTATAACCTATAATGTGATGGCTGGGCCCCTATGACCTATAATGTGATGGCTGGGCCCCTATAACCTATAATGTGATGGCTGGGCCCCTATAACCTATAATGTGATGGCTGGGCCCCTATAACCTATAATGTGATGGCTGGGCCCCTCATAACCTATAATGTGATGGCTGGGCCCCCTATAACCTATAATGTGATGGCTGGGCCCCTATAACCTATAATGTGATGGCTGGGCCCCTATAACCTATAATGTGATGGCTGGGCCCCTATAACCTATAATGTGATGGCTGGGCCCCTCATAACCTATAATGTGATGGCTGGCCCCCCTATAACCTATAATATGATGGCTGGGCCCCTATAACCTATAATGTGATGGCTGGGCCCCTATAACCTATAATGTGATGGCTGGGCCCCTATAACCTATAATGTGATGGCTGGGCCCCTATAACCTATAATGTGATGGCTGGGCCCCTATAACCTATAATGTGATGGCTGGGCCCCTATAACCTATAATGTGATGGCTGGGCCCCTATAACCTATAATGTGATGGCTGGGCCCCTCATAACCTATAATGTGATGGCTGGGCCCCTATAACCTATAATGTGATGGCTGGGCCTCTATAACCTATAATGTGATGGCTGGGCCCCTATAACCTATAATGTGATGGCTGGGCCCCTATAACCTATAATGTGATGGCTGGGCCCCTCATAACCTATAATGTGATGGCTGGGCCCCTCATAACCTATAATGTGATGGCTGGGCCCCCTATAACCTATAATGTGATGGCTGGGCCCCCTATAACCTATAATGTGATGGCTGGGCCCCTATGACCTATAATGTGATGGCTGGGCCCCTCATAACCTATAATGTGATGGCTGGGCCCCCTATAACCTATAATGTGATGGCTGGGCCCCCTATAACCTATAATGTGATGGCTGGGCCCCCTATAACCAATAATGTGATGGCTGGGCCCCTATAACCTATAATGTGATGGCTGGGCCCCTATAACCTATAATGTGATGGCTGGGCCCCTATAACCTATAATGTGAAGGCTGGGCCCCCTATAACCTATAATGTGATGGCTGGGCCCCTCATAACCTATAATGTGATGGCTGGGCCCCTATAACCTATAATGTGATGGCTGGGCCCCCTATAACCTATAATGTGATGGCTGGGCCCCTCATAACCTATAATGTGATGGCTGGGCCCCCTATAACCTATAATGTGATGGCTGGGCCCCTATGACCTATAATGTGATGGCTGGGCCCCCTATAACCTATAATGTGATGGCTGGGCCCCTCATAACCTATAATGTGATGGCTGGGCCCCCTATAACCTATAATGTGATGGCTGGGCCCCTATAACCTATAATGTGATGGCTGGGCCCCTATGACCTATAATTTGATGGCTGGGCCCCTATAACCTATAATGTGATGGCTGGGCCCCTATAACCTATAATGTGATGGCTGGGCCCCTATAACCTATAATGTGATGGCTGGGCCCCTCATAACCTATAATGTGATGGCTGGGCCCCCTATAACCTATAATGTGATGGCTGGGCCCCTATAACCTATAATGTGATGGCTGGGCCCCTATAACCTATAATGTGATGGCTGGGCCCCTATAACCTATAATGTGATGGCTGGGCCCCTCATAACCTATAATGTGATGGCTGGCCCCCCTATAACCTATAATATGATGGCTGGGCCCCTATAACCTATAATGTGATGGCTGGGCCCCTATAACCTATAATGTGATGGCTGGGCCCCTATAACCTATAATGTGATGGCTGGGCCCCTATAACCTATAATGTGATGGCTGGGCCCCTATAACCTATAATGTGATGGCTGGGCCCCTATAACCTATAATGTGATGGCTGGGCCCCTCATAACCTATAATGTGATGGTTGGTAGCTGGGCTTACCAGCAATACGAGAGGAAGGATTAGAACATTACAAATTTGGGTCCACTTTAAATCCTAAATGCATTTGGTGCCAGATAATGCGTCCGCTTCAGCACATGTCAGTTAATGTCAGTTTCTTGCCCTAAAAATCCAATCAATCCCTTTGATGTTTTAGCGGCAGACGCGGCATATTTCCAGCGCGCCCCCGTCACCTCCTCCTCCCAGAAATCAAACCATAAAGGTGAAATTCCGGCCACAAATTATATTTATTGCCATTGACGAGCATCCGAGGCGCCCGGGGAACCCGCTAAGGTTAAGGGGGGACTAAAACCATCAGGGATTTGATTTAGAAACCTGCCAGACTGGGTGACCCGGGGTCAGAGGGGTCCCAATAATCCAAACTCTGCCTGGAAGCCCTGGAATCCCTCATTGCGTGGGCACTGCTCTGCCGGAATAGGTAACGTACACATGCATGTGCTTAGCTAACGCATGATTTTAGAGTGGACCTAAACCCAGGATTTTGGATCGAGGATGCCCCGCTGTGTGAAACCCCCCAGATCGCCCCAAACAAACTCACCCCTTCCCTGGTCCTAGGACGCATGTGGGGCCACCCATCCAATCAGCACGCTCGGATCTGCTTCCGACCCTTCATCGTGGTCAGTCACCTAAAACTGTCATCAAAACACACAAAACAGCCATTTAAAGTGTATGACTCACACAAAAATGGGGCCCTTTTTACCATTTATGGTGCACTTGAGTGATGTATAGATGGCGTCAGATCACGTTGGGGAACAGGTAGGTCTGCGGCCATGAGGTCCTCTCAAGTGGTGGAGTGTCCAGTTTCTTCTACAGGCGGTACTAGTACCAGTGGTGGTCCTTGAGGTCCTCTCAGGTGGTGGAGTGTCCAGCTTCTTCTACAGGCGGTACTAGTACCAGTGGTGGTCCTTGAGGTCCTCTCAAGTGGTGGAGTGTCCAGTTTCTTCTACAGGCGGTACTAGTACCAGTGGTGGTCCTTGAGGTCCTCTCAGGTGGTGGAGTGTCCAGCTTCTTCTCCTGATAAAATGTAACTTTTATTCTAGTCTATTCAATCTAAGCAGCATTGGAAAAGTCCCCGGTATATATAATGGGCAGGTTCCCTGCTGTAGGGATCCCAGAGGCAGAGGAGCAATCTCAGAGATATATCATAACTTGGCCTCAAGGGGTCCGGACACATGTCAATCCTATACCAAAAATTGGCACCATGAACTGTGTAGGGAGATGGATCAAGAAAAATGGCGGAGGATGTGGAACGCTTCCTTTGGTTGCTCGGCGTTTGTGACTTTGAGGCTAACGTGAAACTAATGGCAAGATGGTCCTAGAGAGAATGAAACACTTTTCCACTGAGTCCCAGGCGAACTGCTTCCAGGGGCCTCTCACCGGGGTCGTCCCGGCATGTGTGGTGGGATTGGCCAGTAGTTAGGGGATTTTGGTCAAGAATTTTTAGAATTCTCCGCAAGATATGTGCTAGATCTGTGGTCAGAGACCCTTGGGTAGCTCTCCTCAACGCTCCAATCCCCCACAGTTCTAGACCTTGTATTATATCCTATCAGGGGCAAAGCTGGTGATAGCTGGGGCTTGGAGCTCCCCCACCTTGTATTATATTCTATCACAGGCAAAGCTGGTGATAGCTGAGGCTTGGAGCTCCCCCACCTTGTATTATATCCTATCAGGGGCAAAGCTGGTGATAGCTGGGGCTTGGAGCTCCCCCACCTTGTATTATATTCTATCACAGGCAAAGCTGGTGATAGCTGAGGCTTGGAGCTCCCCCACCTTGTATTATATCCTATCAGGGGCAAAGCTAGTGATAGCTGAGGCTTGGAGGTCCCCCACCTTGTATTATATCCTATCAGGGGCAAAGATGGTGATAGCTGGGGCTTGGAGGTCCCCCACCTTATATTATATTCTATCACGGGCAAAGCTGGTGATAGCTGGGGTTTGGAGGTCCCCCACCTTGTATTATATCCTATCAGGGGCAAAGATGGTGAAAGCTGGGGCTTGGAGGTCTCCCACCTTGTATTATATCCTATCAGGGGCAAAGCTGATGATAGCCGGTGCTTGGAGGTCCCCCACCTTGTATTATATCCTATCAGGGGCAAAGCTGGTGATAGCCGGGGCTTGGAGGTCCCCCACCTTGTATTATATCCTATCAGGGGCAAAGCCGGTGATAGCTGGGGCTTAGAGCTCCCCCACCTTGTATTTTATCCTATCAGGGGCAAAGCTGGTGATAGCTGGGGCTTGGAGGTCCCCCACCTTGTATTATATCCTATCAGGGGCAAAGCTGGTGATAGCTGGGGCTTGGAGGTCTCCCACCTTGTATTATATCCTATCAGGGGCAAAGCTGGTGATAGCTGGGGCTTGGAGGTCCCCCACCTTGTATTATATCCTATCAGGGGCAAAGATGGTGATAGCTGGGGCTTGGAGGTCTCCCACCTTGTATTATATCCTATCAGGGGCAAAGCTGATGATAGCCTGTGCTTGGAGGTCCGCCACCTTGTATTATATCCTATCGGGGCAAAGCTGGTGATAGCTGAGGCTTGGAGCTCCCCCACCTTGTATTATATCCTATCAGGGGCAAAGCTGGTGATAGCTGGGGCTTGGAGTTCCCCCACCTTGTATTATATCCTATCAGGGGCAAAGCTGGTGATAGCTGGGGCTTGGAGGTCTCCCACCTTGTATTATATCCTATCAGGGGCAAAGCTGGTGATAGCTAGGGCTTGGAGGTCCCCCACCTTGTATTATATCCTATCAGGGGCAAAGCTGGTGATAGCTGGGGCTTGGAGGTCCCCCACCTTGTATTATATCCTATCAGGGGCAAAGATGGTGAAAGCTGGGGCTTGGAGGTCTCCCACCTTGTATTATATCCTATCAGGGGCAAAGCTGATCATAGCCGGTGCTTGGAGGTCCCCCACCTTGTATTATATCCTATCAGGGGCAAAGCTGGTGATAGCCGGGGCTTGGAGGTCCCCCACCTTGTATTATATCCTATCAGGGGCAAAGCCGGTGATAGCTGGGGCTTAGAGCTCCCCCACCTTGTATTTTATCCTATCAGGGGCAAAGCTGGTGATAGCTGGGGCTTGGAGGTCCTCCACCTTGTATTATATCCTATCAGGAGCAAAGCTGGTGATAGCCGGGGCTTGGAGGTCCCCCACCTTGTATTATATCCTATCAGGGGCAAAGCCGGTGATAGCTGGGGCTTAGAGCTCCCCCACCTTGTATTTTATCCTATCAGGGGCAAAGCTGGTGATAGCTGGGGCTTGGAGGTCCCCCACCTTGTATTATATCCTATCAGGGGCAAAGCCGGTGATAGCTGGGGCTTAGAGCTCCCCCACCTTGTATTTTATCCTATCAGGGGCAAAGCTGGTGATAGCTGGGGCTTGGAGGTCTCCCACCTTGTATTATATCCTATCAGGGGCAAAGCTGATGATAGCCTGTGCTTGGAGGTCCGCCACCTTGTATTATATCCTATCGGGGCAAAGCTGGTGATAGCTGGGGCTTGGAGCTCCCCCACCTTGTATTATATCCTTTCAGGGGCAAAGCTGGTGATAGCTGGGGCTTGGAGGTCCCCCACCTTGTATTATATCCTCTCAGGGGCAAAGCTAGTGATAGCTGGGGCTTGGAGGTCCCCTACCTTGTATTATATCTTATCAGGGGCAAAGCTGGTGATAGCTGGGGCTTGGAGGTCCCCCACCTTGTATTATATCCTATCAGGGGCAAAGCTGGTGATAGCTGGGGCTTGGAGGTCCCCCACCTTGTATTATATCGTATCAGGGGTAAAGCTGGTGATAGCTGGGGCTTGGAGGTCACCTATCTTGTATTATATCCTATCAGGGGCAAAGCTGGTGATAGCTGGGGCTTGGAGGTCCCCCACCTTGTATTATATCCTATCAGGGTCAAAGCTGGTGATAGCTGGAGCTTGGAGTTTCCCCACCTTGAGCTTCAACGCCTTTAAAAACAAGGTTAACTGCATTATGGCCATGGAAAAAATGTCGGCCATTCACAATGGGACTTTGGACCTGTTCAGGGAGGTGTGGAATCCTTGGGTTTGGAATATTCTGCCTACAGATTTTGATGTAAGCCTAATGAGAATTTGAGCCTTCCGCGATCCCTTCCTTTACTCCCCCCCCCCTTACCTCCTTAATCCCCCTTATAGGGGTTGTTATGTCTAGAGTTCCTCCTTAGCCTTCAGCTGCTCCTTTCTGGGACTTTTCTCCGCTGTATGCTGCCTGACCAGCAGATGGCGCTGTTCTGCAGAGTTCCTGGAAATCAGCTTGCACCTGTGACATTCCCTGGCCGATTTAAGCTGATCCACACATGGCCTCAGTGGATCAGCATTAAATCTGTCTTCTGAACTGTCTACCCGGACTCTGTCTTTGGACTCCTGAACCTGAACCTGAATCTGAACCTGAACCTGTATTTTGTATGTATGCACATACTCCACATGTATATATATGTACAGCAGCCTGTTTGATGTGTGTGTTGTTCACTTGGTATCACAATTAAACACAGTTTGCTGCATATTCATAGTCTCTCTGTCTTCCAGTTCTCGAATTTCTGGTCACTCTTTAATAGAGGATTTCTCCATTGAGAAATCTGTGACATTTTTGTTTCTTTAGTTTATTTGAATTGAACTTCTTTAGTAACTCTTGAATCTTATTGGATTTTCTTGTCTGCAGTGAATAAGCTTCTGATTGTGACTTAAGTTGTCCGTAATCTTTAAATTCTGTGTATGAACATTATTATGCTTCTAAAATAAGGTTCCCAATATACACAATAAAAAGATTGATAAGGAATAATGTTCCCAATATACACAATAAAATGATTGATAAGGAATAATGTTCCCAATATACACAATAAAATGATTGATAAAGAATCATGTTCCCAATATACACAATAAAATGATTGATAAAGAATCATGTTCCCAATATACATAAAATGACTGATAAAGAATCATGTTCCCAATATACACAATAAAATGATTGATAAAGAATCATGTTCCCAATATACACAATAAAATGACTGATAAAGAATCATGTTCCCAATATACACAATTAAATGATTGATAAAGAATCATGTTCCCAATATACACAATAAAATGATTGATAAAGAATCATGTTCCCAATATACACAATAAAATGATTGATAAAGAATCATGTTCCCAATATATACACAATAAAATGATTGATAAAGAATCATGTTCCCAATATACACAATAAAATGATTAATATATAATCATGTTCCCAATATACACAATAAAATGATTGATAAAGAATCATGTTCCCAATATACACAATAAAATGATTGATAAAGAATCATGTTCCCAATATACACAATAAAATGCTTGATAAAGAATCATGTTCCCAATATACACAATAAAATGATTGATAAAGAATCATGTTCCCAATATACACAATAAAATGATTGATAAAGAATCATGTTCCCAATATACACAATAAAAAGATTGATAAGGAATCATGTTCCCAATATACACAATAAAAAGATTGATAAAGAATCATGTTCCCAATATACACAATAAAATGATTAATATATAATCATGTTCCCAATATACACAATAAAATGATTGATAAAGAATCATGTTCCCAATATACACAATAAAATGATTGATAAAGAATCATGTTCCCAATATACACAATAAAATGATTGATAAAGAATCATGTTCCCAATATACACAATAAAAAGATTGATAAGGAATCATGTTCCCAATATACACAATAAAAAGATTGATAAAGAATTATGTTCCCAATATACACAATAAAATGATTAATATATAATCATGTTCCCAATATACACAATAAAATGATTGATAAAGAATCATGTTCCCAATATACACAATAAAATGACTGATAAAGAATCATGTTCCCAATATACACAATAAAATGATTGATAAAGAATCATGTTCCCAATATACACAATAAAATGACTGATAAAGAATCATGTTCCCAATATACACAATTAAATGATTGATAAAGAATCATGTTCCCAATATACACAATTAAATGATTGATAAAGAATCATGTTCCCAATATACACAATAAAATGATTGATAAAGAATCATGTTCCCAATATATACACAATAAAATGATTGATAAAGAATCATGTTCCCAATATACACAATAAAATGATTAATATATAATCATGTTCCCAATATACACAATAAAATGATTGATAAAGAATCATGTTCCCAATATACACAATAAAATGATTGATAAAGAATCATGTTCCCAATATACACAATAAAATGCTTGATAAAGAATCATGTTCCCAATATACACAATAAAATGATTGATAAAGAATCATGTTCCCAATATACACAATAAAATGATTGATAAAGAATCATGTTCCCAATATACACAATAAAAAGATTGATAAGGAATCATGTTCCCAATATACACAATAAAAAGATTGATAAAGAATCATGTTCCCAATATACACAATAAAATGATTAATATATAATCATGTTCCCAATATACACAATAAAATGATTGATAAAGAATCATGTTCCCAATATACACAATAAAATGATTGATAAAGAATCATGTTCCCAATATACACAATAAAATGATTGATAAAGAATCATGTTCCCAATATACACAATAAAAAGATTGATAAGGAATCATGTTCCCAATATACACAATAAAAAGATTGATAAAGAATTATGTTCCCAATATACACAATAAAATGATTAATATATAATCATGTTCCCAATATACACAATAAAATGATTGATAAAGAATCATGTTCCCAATATACACAATAAAATGACTGATAAAGAATCATGTTCCCAATATACACAATAAAATGACTGATAAAGAATCATGTTCCCAATATACACAATTAAATGATTGATAAAGAATCATGTTCCCAATATACACAATAAAAAGATTGATAAGGAATAATGTTCCCAATATACACAATAAAAAGATTGATAAGGAACAATGTTCCCAATATACACAATAAAATGACTGATAAAGAATCATGTTCCCAATATACACAATAAAAAGATTGATAAAGAATCATGTTCCCAATATACACAATAAAATGATTGATAAAGAATCATGTTCCCAATATACACAATAAAATGATTGATAAAGAACCATGTTCCCAATATACACAATAAAAAGATTGATAAGGAATAATGTTCCCAATATACACAATAAAAAGATTGATAAGGAACAATGTTCCCAATATACACAATAAAATGACTGATAAAGAATCATGTTCCCAATATACACAATAAAAAGATTGATAAAGAATCATGTTCCCAATATACACAATAAAATGATTGATAAAGAATCATGTTCCCAATATACACAATAAAATGATTGATAAAGAATCATGTTCCCAATATACACAATAAAATGATTGATAAAGAATCATGTTCCCAATATACACAATAAAATGATTGATAAAGAATCATGTTCTCAATATACACAATAAAATGATTGATAAAGAATCATGTTCCCAATATACACAATAAAATGATTGATAAAGAATCATGTTCCCAATATACACAATAAAATGATTGATAAAGAATTATGTTCCCAATATACACAATAAAATCATTGATAAAGAATCATGTTCCCAATATACACAATAAAATGATTGATAAAGAATCATGCTCCCAATATACACAATAAAATCCTTGATAAAGAATCATGTTCCCAATATACACAATAAAATGATTGATAAAGAATCATGTTCCCAATATACACAATTAAATGATTGATAAAGAATCATGTTCCCAATATACACAATAAAATGATTGATAAAGAATCATGTTCCCAATATACACAATAAAATGATTGATAAAGAATCATGTTCCCAATATACACAATAAAATGATTGATAAAGAATCATGTTCCCAATATACACAATAAAATGATTGATAAAGAATCATGTTCCCAATATACACAATAAAATGATTGATAAAGAATCATGTTCTCAATATACACAATAAAATGATTGATAAAGAATCATGTTCCCAATATACACAATAAAATGATTAATATATAATCATGTTCCCAATATACACAATAAAATGATTGATAAAGAATTATGTTCCCAATATACACAATAAAATGATTGATAAAGAATCATGTTCTCAATATACACAATAAAATGATTGATAAAGAATCATGTTCCCAATATACACAATAAAATGATTGATAAAGAATCATGTTCCCAATATACACAATAAAATGATTGATAAAGAATTATGTTCCCAATATACACAATAAAATGATTGATAAAGAATCATGTTCCCAATATACACAATAAAATGATTGATAAAGAATCATGTTCCCAATATACACAATAAAATGATTGATAAAGAATCATGCTCCCAATATACACAATAAAATGATTGATAAAGAATCATGTTCCCAATATACACAATAAAATGATTGATAAAGAATCATGTTCCCAATATACACAATAAAATGATTGATAAAGAATCATGTTCCCAATATACACAATAAAATGATTGATAAAGAATCATGTTCCCAATATACACAATAAAATGATTGATATATAATCATGTTCCCAATATACACAATAAAATGATTGATATATAATCATGTTCCCAATATACACAATAAAATGATTGATAAAGAATCATGTTCCCAATATACACAATAAAATGATTGATAAAGAATCATGTTCCCAATATACACAATAAAATGATTGATAAAGAAATGACTATTCTATAGCCACAATGAAAAGGGATCAGCTATGAGCACCTAATGCAAAACAGAGCAAAGTCTCTTTGACAATCAGAAAATATTTGACGCCATTTGAAACTCAAGATAGAAAATAGTTTAAATAAATGAGTTGAACTCTGTGATGGAAAACTTTTTTTTTTCCTGTGAGCAGTTGTTGTTGCTTCTTCTTATCTGCAGCCGACAGTCCAGGCGAAACCCTTTCTGCGAGCTGATTTAGCAATGGGCATTATGAGATATTTCCAGGGCTCACCTGGCCTCATTTCATGCAGGAAAATGACTTTCTTTCTGGACCCCAACTCCAATGACTTATCTAAACGCTGAAAGTGACGCTAATGACATGGTTATTAATTTCATTCCAAGGAAGGTTGGCCAAGGAAGCACTTCTTCAATATGTGATTTCATTAGGTTTGCACACATGAGGACAGGACGTCAGCTGGGTCAGCTGCCGGGAGCCCTCACCCTCCACAGGGCCCTCTGACAGGGCCAGACGGACCACAGAAGTGTGAGTGAGATCAGGTGACCTGGGGGCAAGGACCATAACCCAGAATAGTCAAAATTATGCATTTTGGTCCACGTAAGCACCCCACTGCATGTGCTAAGATGCGCTGGAAGTCACTTGCCCTTTGCCTCTATGATGCCATAACCGGCCACTGACCACTATACTGTGGTCGTGCTCCTCTCCTCTTTAAAAAATCATATTAAAGTGGACCAAAACCCACCGCGATCGGCCCGGGAATCTATAAGCATTTGTGAATGGCCTGCGCGGGCACGCTCCCTGTTAGAGGGAAGCCGGGGATGCGGCTGTCAGCACGCTCGGAGCTGCTGGCCTTAGATGCCGGCCTAGACGACGTGACGTCAGCGGATCCGAGCACGCTTATTGGATGAGCGGCCGTACATGCACCGTAGGACCGGGAAGAGGCGTGTCCTTTTTACTGATCTGGGGTGTTTCACACAGTGGGGCATCCCTGATCGGGGGGAAAAGGACCAATATCCAGGATAGTCAAAAACCCGGGTTATGGTCCACTTAAGCATGGCACTGCATGTGATCAGATGAGCTGGAAGTCCCTCGCCCTTTGCCTCTATGATGTCATAACCGGCCACTGACCACTATACTGTGCAACAACAGGCCAATAGCCGGAGGGGTCGCGCTCTAACAAATCATATTAACGCTCTTTATGGAGCAGTGTCTATGACCAATTCTCTCCAGTCAGTATTTCGGGGATGGTTACGGAACTAAATTAAAACCGCGCTTTTGGGTTGTTGGCGCTGCGTTACGCTTTATAAATAGCTAAATAACTGTTGTTACGCTAATCACATCAATTACTGGGATGACAATCATCTCATCAAATCTGCTCTATAAACCATTTATAGAACATGATGATGTACTTACCATAGAGAAGACGCGCAGAGGAAGAAACTTAGAAACTTACACAATACACAAGCCCCACGTGCCGAGACCTTAAAGCGGACCCACACTCGCACAGTCTGGGGCGATATCTAGGGATGAGCGAATCGATCCGGACGAACCCGGATTCGATCCGAATTTCAGGAAAAATTCGATTCGGACCGAATCCGAATTTCCCCGCGATTCGATCGCTCGAAGTTTTCCTTTAACATCCATTCATTTACATTACAGGCATTCTAAGATGGCGGACGGGACATGTCCAGACATGTAAGCTGGGGCAGTGTATGCTGGGACAGTCACATGCAGCCTATCAGCAGCCAGCAAGCCCGGTGACGTCACAGCTGTATTTAAGGCCGGCCATCTTGCTTTCCAGCCTCATTTCTCTATTGCATTCGTGAGAGACAGAACGCTGTAGTGAGGGAGAGAGGCAGTTAGACAGGCAGGGACAGACAGGGACAGGCTGGAGACAGGCAGGAGACAGACAGGAGACAGACAGAAAGTCAGCGGAAAACAGGGAAAGGAAGGGAAAATCGGAGGCTGTCAGTTTTTTTTTTTTTTTTCATCCAGCCCGACAGCCAGGCTTTGTTAGCGTTTTCAGGCTGCTTATACTAACTAACTGTGCATATATACTGAACTGATCTTAAGTCTGCTGTGAGGCATCCCATTCTGTGACTAAAGCAGCCTCTGTTTAAGACCATATAAGCATTTGCTCTTATCATATTTGAAATTAGCCTGATAAAGACACTTTTGCTGGGCATAGTACTACTGCATCTTTTTTGGGGGGCATCCCATTCTGTGACTAAAGCAGCCTCTGTTTAAGACCATATAAGCATTTGCTCTTATCATATTTGAAATTAGCCTGATAAAGACACTTTTGCTGGGCATAGTACTACTGCATCTTTTTTGGGGGGCATCCCATTCTGTGACTAAAGCAGCCTCTGTTTAAGACCATATAAGCATTTGCTCTTATCATATTTGAAATTAGCCTGATAAAGACACTTTTGCTGGGCATAGTACTACTGCATCTTTTTTTGGGGGGCATCCCATTCTGTGACTAAAGCAGCCTCTGTTTAAGACCATATAAGCATTTGCTCTTATCATATTTGAAATTAGCCTGATAAAGACACTTTTGCTGGGCATAGTACTACTGCATCTTTTTTGGGGGGCATCCCATTCTGTGACTAAAGCAGCCTCTGTTTAAGACCATATAAGCATTTGCTCTTATCATATTTGAAATTAGCCTGATAAAGACACTTTTGCTGGGCATAGTACTACTGCATCTTTTTTGGGGGGCATCCCATTCTGTGACTAAAGCAGCCTCTGTTTAAGACCATATAAGCATTTGCTCTTATCATATTTGAAATTAGCCTGATAAAGACACTTTTGCTGGGCATAGTACTATTGCATCTTTTTTGGGGGGCATCCCATTCTGTGACTAAAGCAGCCTCTGTTTAAGACCATATAAGCATTTGCTCTTATCATATTTGAAATTAGCCTGATAAAGACACCTTTGCTGGGCATAGTACTACTGCATCTTTTTTGGGGGGCATCCCATTCTGTGACTAAAGCAGCCTCTGTTTAAGACCATATAAGCATTTGCTCTTATCATATTTGGAATTAGCCTGATAAAGACACTTTTGCTGGGCATAGTACTACTGCATCTTTTTTGGGGGGCATCCCATTCTGTGACTAAAGCAGCCTCTGTTTAAGACCATATAAGCATTTGCTCTTATCATATTTGAAATTAGCCTGATAAAGACACTTTTGCTGGGCATAGTACTACTGCATCTTTTTTGGGGGGCATCCCATTCTGTGACTAAAGCAGCCTCTGTTTAGGACCATATAAGCATTTGCTCTTATCATATTTGAAATTAGCCTGATAAAGACACTTTTGCTGGGCATAGTACTACTGCATCTTTTTTGGGGGGCATCCCATTCTGTGACTAAAGCAGCCTCTGTTTAAGACCATATAAGCATTTGCTCTTATCATATTTGAAATTAGCCTGATAAAGACACTTTTGCTGGGCATAGTACTACTGCATCTTTTTTGGGGGGCATCCCATTCTGTGACTAAAGCAGCCTCTGTTTAAGACCATATAAGCATTTGCTCTTATCATATTTGAAATTAGCCTGATAAAGACACTTTTGCTGGGCATAGTACTACTGCATCTTTTTTGGGGGGCATCCCATTCTGTGACTAAAGCAGCCTCTGTTTAAGACCATATAAGCATTTGCTCTTATCATATTTGAAATTAGCCTGATAAAGACACTTTTGCTGGGCATAGTACTACTGCATCTTTTTTGGGGGGCATCCCATTCTGTGACTAAAGCAGCCTCTGTTTAAGACCATATAAGCATTTGCTCTTATCATATTTGAAATTAGCCTGATAAAGACACTTTTGCTGGGCATAGTACTACTGCATCTTTTTTGGGGGGCATCCCATTCTGTGACTAAAGCAGCCTCTGTTTAAGACCATATAAGCATTTGCTCTTATCATATTTGAAATTAGCCTGATAAAGCCACTTTTGCTGGGCATAGTACTACTGCATCTTTTTTGGGGGGCATCCCATTCTGTGACTAAAGCAGCCTCTGTTTAAGACCATATAAGCATTTGCTCTTATCATATTTGAAATTAGGCCTGATAAAGACACTTTTGCTGGGCATAGTACTACTGCATCTTTTTTGGGGGGCATCCCATTCTGTGACTAAAGCAGCCTCTGTTTAAGACCATATAAGCATTTGCTCTTATCATATTTGAAATTAGGCCTGATAAAGACACTTTTGCTGGGCATAGCACTACTGGACCCTGCCAGGTCCACTTCTGTTGGGGCATCCCATTCTGTGACTACAGCAGCCTCTGTTTAAGACCGTATAACCATTTTCACTTATCATATTTGAAATTAGGCCTGATAAAGACACTTTTGCTGGGCAAAGCACTACTGGACCCTGCCAGGTCCATTCCTGTTGGGGCATCCCATTCTGTGACTAAAGCAGCCTCTGTTTAAGACCATATAACCATTTGCTCTTATCATATTTGAAATTAGGCCTGATAAAGACACTTTTGCTGGGCATAGCACTACTGGACCCTGCCAGGTCCACTTCTGTTGGGGCATCCCATTCTGTGACTAAAGCAGCCTCTGTTTAAGACCATATAACAATTTGCTCTTATCATATTTGAAATTAGGCCTGATAAAGACACTTTTGCTGGGCAAAGCACTACTGGACCCTGCCAGGTCCATTCCTGTTGGGGCATCCCATTCTGTGACTAAAGCAGCCTCTGTTTAAGACCATATAAGCATTTGCTCTTATCATATTTGAAATTAGGCCTGATAAAGACACTTTTGCTGGGCATAGCACTACTGGACCCTGCCAGGTCCACTTCTGTTGGGGCATCCCATTCTGTGACTACAGCAGCCTCTGTTTAAGACCGTATAAGCATTTGCTCTTATCATATTTGAAATTAGCCTGATAAAGACACTTTTGCTGGGCATAGCACTACTTGTCCCTGCCAGGGCATCCCATTCTGTGACTAAAGCAGCCTCTGTTTAAGACCATATAAGCATTTGCTCTTATCATATTTGAAATTAGCCTGATAAAGACACTTTTGCTGGGCATAGTACTACTGGATCTTTTTTGGGGGCATCCCATTCTGTGACTAAAGCAGCCTCTGTTTAAGACCATATAAGCATTTGCTCTTATCATATTTGAAATTAGGCCTGATAAAGACACTTTTGCTGGCCAAAGCACTACTGGACCCTGCCAGGTCCATTCCTGCCCAGGGCATCCCATTCTGTGACTAAAGCAGCCTCTGTTTAAGACCATATAAGCATTTGCTCTTATCATATTTGAAATTAGCCTGATAAAGACACTTTTGCTGGGCATAGTACTACTGCATCTTTTTTGGGGGGCATCCCATTCTGTGACTAAAGCAGCCTCTGTTTAAGACCATATAAGCATTTGCTCTTATCATATTTGAAATTAGCCTGATAAAGACACTTTTGCTGGGCATAGTACTATTGCATCTTTTTTGGGGGGCATCCCATTCTGTGACTAAAGCAGCCTCTGTTTAAGACCATATAAGCATTTGCTCTTATCATATTTGAAATTAGCCTGATAAAGACACCTTTGCTGGGCATAGTACTACTGCATCTTTTTTGGGGGGCATCCCATTCTGTGACTAAAGCAGCCTCTGTTTAAGACCATATAAGCATTTGCTCTTATCATATTTGGAATTAGCCTGATAAAGACACTTTTGCTGGGCATAGTACTACTGCATCTTTTTTGGGGGGCATCCCATTCTGTGACTAAAGCAGCCTCTGTTTAAGACCATATAAGCATTTGCTCTTATCATATTTGAAATTAGCCTGATAAAGACACTTTTGCTGGGCATAGTACTACTGCATCTTTTTTGGGGGGCATCCCATTCTGTGACTAAAGCAGCCTCTGTTTAGGACCATATAAGCATTTGCTCTTATCATATTTGAAATTAGCCTGATAAAGACACTTTTGCTGGGCATAGTACTACTGCATCTTTTTTGGGGGGCATCCCATTCTGTGACTAAAGCAGCCTCTGTTTAAGACCATATAAGCATTTGCTCTTATCATATTTGAAATTAGCCTGATAAAGACACTTTTGCTGGGCATAGTACTACTGCATCTTTTTTGGGGGGCATCCCATTCTGTGACTAAAGCAGCCTCTGTTTAAGACCATATAAGCATTTGCTCTTATCATATTTGAAATTAGCCTGATAAAGACACTTTTGCTGGGCATAGTACTACTGCATCTTTTTTGGGGGGCATCCCATTCTGTGACTAAAGCAGCCTCTGTTTAAGACCATATAAGCATTTGCTCTTATCATATTTGAAATTAGCCTGATAAAGACACTTTTGCTGGGCATAGTACTACTGCATCTTTTTTGGGGGGCATCCCATTCTGTGACTAAAGCAGCCTCTGTTTAAGACCATATAAGCATTTGCTCTTATCATATTTGAAATTAGCCTGATAAAGACACTTTTGCTGGGCATAGTACTACTGCATCTTTTTTGGGGGGCATCCCATTCTGTGACTAAAGCAGCCTCTGTTTAAGACCATATAAGCATTTGCTCTTATCATATTTGAAATTAGCCTGATAAAGACACTTTTGCTGGGCATAGTACTACTGCATCTTTTTTGGGGGGCATCCCATTCTGTGACTAAAGCAGCCTCTGTTTAAGACCATATAAGCATTTGCTCTTATCATATTTGAAATTAGCCTGATAAAGACACTTTTGCTGGGCATAGTACTACTGCATCTTTTTTGGGGGGCATCCCATTCTGTGACTAAAGCAGCCTCTGTTTAAGACCATATAAGCATTTGCTCTTATCATATTTGAAATTAGGCCTGATAAAGACACTTTTGCTGGGCATAGTACTACTGCATCTTTTTTGGGGGGCATCCCATTCTGTGACTAAAGCAGCCTCTGTTTAAGACCATATAAGCATTTGCTCTTATCATATTTGAAATTAGGCCTGATAAAGACACTTTTGCTGGGCATAGCACTACTGGACCCTGCCAGGTCCACTTCTGTTGGGGCATCCCATTCTGTGACTACAGCAGCCTCTGTTTAAGACCGTATAACCATTTTCACTTATCATATTTGAAATTAGGCCTGATAAAGACACTTTTGCTGGGCAAAGCACTACTGGACCCTGCCAGGTCCATTCCTGTTGGGGCATCCCATTCTGTGACTAAAGCAGCCTCTGTTTAAGACCATATAACCATTTGCTCTTATCATATTTGAAATTAGGCCTGATAAAGACACTTTTGCTGGGCATAGCACTACTGGACCCTGCCAGGTCCACTTCTGTTGGGGCATCCCATTCTGTGACTAAAGCAGCCTCTGTTTAAGACCATATAACAATTTGCTCTTATCATATTTGAAATTAGGCCTGATAAAGACACTTTTGCTGGGCAAAGCACTACTGGACCCTGCCAGGTCCATTCCTGTTGGGGCATCCCATTCTGTGACTAAAGCAGCCTCTGTTTAAGACCATATAAGCATTTGCTCTTATCATATTTGAAATTAGGCCTGATAAAGACACTTTTGCTGGGCATAGCACTACTGGACCCTGCCAGGTCCACTTCTGTTGGGGCATCCCATTCTGTGACTACAGCAGCCTCTGTTTAAGACCGTATAAGCATTTGCTCTTATCATATTTGAAATTAGCCTGATAAAGACACTTTTGCTGGGCATAGCACTACTTGTCCCTGCCAGGGCATCCCATTCTGTGACTAAAGCAGCCTCTGTTTAAGACCATATAAGCATTTGCTCTTATCATATTTGAAATTAGCCTGATAAAGACACTTTTGCTGGGCATAGTACTACTGGATCTTTTTTGGGGGCATCCCATTCTGTGACTAAAGCAGCCTCTGTTTAAGACCATATAAGCATTTGCTCTTATCATATTTGAAATTAGGCCTGATAAAGACACTTTTGCTGGCCAAAGCACTACTGGACCCTGCCAGGTCCATTCCTGCCCAGGGCATCCCATTCTGTGACTAAAGCAGCCTCTGTTTAAGACCATATAAGCATTTGCTCTTATTATATTTATATTATAAGACACTTTTGCTGGGCATAGGCTTACTGCTGCCTGCCAGGTGCACTTCTGTTGAGGCATCCCATTCTGTAACATAGCATACCCCTCTTTATTTACACTAAGCAGCTCTCTTATTTACACTAAGCAGGCCTGTTGGAGGCTGAGTGTTACTGCTCACTTTTGG
Source organism: Gastrophryne carolinensis (assembly GCA_027917425.1). NCBI lineage: Eukaryota > Metazoa > Chordata > Amphibia > Anura > Microhylidae > Gastrophryne > Gastrophryne carolinensis. The sequence continues at coordinate 637,806 of CM051243.1, forward strand.
TGTGCATTATATTCTGTTTCATATAGACCCACCGCTGCCCGGGGGATCTTAAAATATCACCTACTCCCACGCCAGTTAGACTATGTCGGGCAGACAAGTGCCTGGAAGTGAAAAGAGGAGTGGCAGAGGCCAAGATTCCGCAGGCAGAGCTCGCATCAGACTGGGGGCCAGTAGCAGCAGGAGTCACGCTGAGAGACCTAATCTGCCAGTATCTGCTAGCGGTCGGGTCTCCACCAGTAACGCATCTGCCGTGGTAGATTGGTTGACGCGCTCATCAACAACATCATCACAACTTACGTCTGAGACCCCCAGTCTAGGGTCGGTAGGTTCCTCTGACACAACCCTGAGTTGGCATGCCCCGAGAGCAGTCCCTGTCCTCCCATTGCCTCTGTCCTACGCCGTTCCCTCCCCCAGCGACGTATCCTGTGCTTTGGGTTCAGCTCCACTCTTTAGTGAGGAGGACCATCAGATAGAGGACAGTCAGCAGCTACTGCCCAGCCAAGAAATGGAGGTGGCTTCTCTAGCTAGGCAGACAGATAGTGATGTGGACAGTGTCGTGGGTGCTGCGAGCGTTCCAGCTCCTGCGCCAGACACTGTTGACGAATCCACGAACATCAGTGACGTACAGCCACAACTCGGTGATGATGATGATGACGATGAAGCCGATCGCACTTGGGAGCCGGGTGATGAAGGGGCTTCATCGTCATCATCAGGAGAAGAGGGGCGCAGGTTGCCCCGGAGTCAGCAGCTGAGGCAGCAAGGTGGTAGCAGTCAGCATGGGGGCACAATTCCAAAGGCTGGAGCCGGCCGGGGCCGGGGCCGGGGTAGAGCACCTGCTGTGCGGCAGTCTACCTTATCGGGAGGTAGTGGAGCAGGGGTTCCTGGAGTTGGCAACAGCAGCAGTGAATCAGTGAGGCCAGGGGGTGGGAAAAGTAGCTACTCGGCAGTGTGGCAGTTTTTCCTGAGGCATCCGCAGGAGGGTAACATGGCCACATGCAAGATATGTAGGCAAAAGGTGAAGCGTGGCCAGGGTCCAAATGTTGGCACCACGGCCCTGCGTCAACATATGATGCGTCACCATAAAACGACCTGGGAGAACCGAGGCTCCCAAGGGGTGGTCCAGTCTGCTTCCTCACCAAGTGAGCTCCCAATTTCTGCCAGCCAAGGCTCCAGCACCTCAGCCGAAGGCAGCTGTGCGTCATACCCATCCTCTGTCGCTCCTGCTCCTCCTCCTCCTCCTCCAAGTCATGCATCCCGCCAGCAATCCATCAGCGAAGCCATGTCCAAGAGACAGCAGTATGCGCCCACTCATCCTACGGCGCAGAAGCTGAATGTGCTCCTGTCCAAGTTGCTGGTGCTGCAGTCGCTCCCTTTTCAGGTGGTGGAATCTGCACCTTTCAGAGAACTGATGGCTTGTGCCGAGCCGAGGTGGAGAGTCCCAAGCCGTCATTTCTTTGCCAAGAAGGCAGTACCAGCGCTGCACACTTTTGTTGAACAGAAGGTGGGCCAGTCCTTGAGCCTGTCGGTGTGTAGCAAAATACATGGCAGCGCCGACATCTGGAGCTGTAACTACGGTCAGGGGCAGTACATGTCGTTTACGGCCCACTGGGTGAATGTGGTCCCTTTGCAGCAGCAACTTGGACAGGTCACGCCGCTTCGGCCTCCGCGCTCTCTGCCCATTGGGCCTGTGACACCGTGCGACTCGGCCTCCTCATCCTCCGCCATCTCCTCACCCTCCACTGTAGGCTCAAGTCTCAGTGCCCCTCCAGTCTACCATGTGTGCAGGGCACGGAGGTGTCACGCAGTGCTTCACATGGTTTGTCTTGGCGAACGGAGTCACACAGGGGAGGAACTGCTTAAATGTATTCATCAGGAAATCCAAACATGGCTTACTCAGAGAAAACTTAAAATGGGAATCATGGTTACCGACAATGGGAAGAACATTTTGTCTGCGCTGCGCCAAGGAAGCCTGACCCATGCCCCCTGCATGGCTCACGTCTTCAATCTGGTTGTCAAGCGGTTTCTGAAGTGTTCCCCCCATCTGCAGGACATCCTAACAACTTCACGGAAACTTTGCATGCACTTCAGCCACTCCTACACCGCCAAACACACCCTTCTTGAGCTACAGCGTCAGAATGGTATCCCCCAACATAGTCTGATTTGCGATGTTTCCACCCGTTGGAATTCCACCCTTCACATGTTGGACCGATTATATGAACAGAGAAAAGCCATCACGGATTTCCTGATGATCCAAGCAGATAGGGGGACTCCCCTGTGTAACTTCAATGTCAACCAGTGGCAGCTCATACGTGACACCTGCCGTTTGCTCAGGCCCTTTGAGGAAGCCACTTTATTTGTCAGTCGGCAGGATTACGGGATGAACGACGTGATTCCACTGCTTCATGTACTACAGCACATGTTGGAAACCATGGCTGGTCAGGGCACTGGAGACATGGCGTTTACATCTTACGGCCACATGAACCCCGTTGGAGCTGAACTGGAGGAGGAGGAAGAGGAGGAGGAGGAGTTGCCCAGCGAAACACAGTTTAGGCTTGGCGAAATGGCTGGTTTATCTAGTCAGCGGACAGGAGAGGAGGAGCAGGAGCAGCCAGAGGAGCTAGAGGTTTTTGAGGAAGGAGAGACAGAGGACCCGGGCACACCGTGGCAGTATGCAGTGGAGATGGAGACAGGTAGTCCATCCGAGTCACTTGCGCAAATGGCACGAAGCATGCTCACATGCTTGCGTAGTGACCCCAGAATTGTTTCCATCTGTCGGCGGGATGACTTCTGGCTGTCCACCTTATTGGACCCTCGCTTCCGGCACAAAATGGGGGCATTTTTTAAACCCACCGAGAGGGAGGACAAACTCAACTACTACAAAGACATTCTACGTAGGCAGTTGGCCGATGCCTATCTGCGCCATGGTCCATACTCTCGCAGGTCTGACTCGAGGGGACCTCTGCGCTCACCTTCCACTGCCATGGCCGCTGGGGGGATTGGCAGCAGCAGCAACAGAAGCTCCATCAGCAGCAGCAGCCTCAGTCTTCAGTCGCTAATGAGTAGCTTTCTACACCCGCATAGTGAGGCTACTCATGAGCAGCAGGAAGACCTGGAGCAGGACCTGAACCAGCAGGTCATGTCATACTTTGACATGACCATGCCAACACACCTTGAGGATCCGCTGGACTTCTGGGCAGCCAAACTTGATTTGTGGCCGCAACTAGCAGAGTTTGCCCTGGAAAAGCTGTCCTGCCCGGCAAGTAGCGTGCCATCTGAGCGGGTGTTTAGTGCGGCGGGGGCCATAGTTACGGCGAGGAGAACTCGTCTGTCAACTAAAAATGTGGAGAGACTCACCTTTGTCAAAATGAATCAGGGATGGATCAGCCAGGATTTCCACCCACCAATGCCTGATGCATGCGACTAGATTCAGCATGGTGCCACGTTTTACACTTTCCAAATGGTGCAAAACATATTTATGTCTTTAGGCCATTTTTTGGGCTCCTGCTGCTGCTACTGTCAACTCCTGCCAACTCCAGGGTGTGATTCATCCAATTTTTGGGCTCCTGAAGCCAACTCCAGTGTATATTTGGGCTCCTGCTGCTGCTGCTGCCAACTTCTGCCAACTCCAGGGTGTGATTCATCCAATTTTTGGGCTCCTGAGGCCAACTCCAGTGTATATTTGGGCTCCTGCTGCTGCTGCTGTCAACTCCTGCCAACTCCAGGGTGTGATTCATCCAATTTTTGGGCTCCTGAGGCCAACTCCAGTGTATATTTGGGCTCCTGCTGCTGCTGCTGCCAACTTCTGCCAACTCCAGGGTGTGATTCATCCAATTTTTGGGCTCCTGAAGCCAACTCTAGTGTATATTTGGGCTCCTGCTGCTGCTACTGTCAACTCCTGCCAACTCCAGGGTGTGATTCATCCAATTTTTGGGCTCCTGAAGCCAACTCCAGTGTATATTTGGGCTCCTGCTGCTGCTGCTGCCAACTTCTGCCAACTCCAGGGTGTGATTCATCCAATTTTTGGGCTCCTGAGGCCAACTCCAGTGTATATTTGGGCTCCTGCTGCTGCTGCTGCCAACTTCTGCCAACTCCAGGGTGTGATTCATCCAATTTTTGGGCTCCTGAAGCCAACCCCAGGGTCTCTTTAAAGTAATGTTTGGGCTCCTGCTGCTGCTGCCAACTCCAGGGTGTGATTCATCCAATTTTTGGGCTCCTGAGGCCAACTCCAGTGTATATTTGGGCTCCTGCTGCTGCTGCTGCCAACTTCTGCCAACTCCAGGGTGTGATTCATCCAATTTTTGGGCTCCTGAAGCCAACTCCAGTGTATATTTGGGCTCCTGCTGCTGCTACTGTCAACTCCTGCCAACTCCAGGGTGTGATTCATCCAATTTTTGGGCTCCTGAGGCCAACTCCAGTGTATATTTGGGCTCCTGCTGCTGCTGCTGCCAACTTCTGCCATCTCCAGGGTGTGATTCATCCAATTTTTGGGCTCCTGAGGCCAACTCCAGTGTATATTTGGGCTCCTGCTGCTGCTGCTGCCAACTTCTGCCAACTCCAGGGTGTGATTCATCCAATTTTTGGGCTCCTGAGGCCAACTCCAGTGTATATTTGGGCTCCTGCTGCTGCTGCTGCCAACTTCTGCCAACTCCAGGGTGTGATTCATCCAATTTTTGGGCTCCTGAAGCCAACCCCAGGGTCTCTTTAAAGTAATGTTTGGGCTCCTGCTGCTGCTGCCAACTCCAGGGTGTGATTCATCCAATTTTTGGGCTCCTGAGGCCAACTCCAGTGTATATTTGGGCTCCTGCTGCTGCTGCTGCCAACTTCTGCCAACTCCAGGGTGTGATTCATCCAATTTTTGGGCTCCTGAAGCCAACTCCAGTGTATATTTGGGCTCCTGCTGCTGCTACTGTCAACTCCTGCCAACTCCAGGGTGTGATTCATCCAATTTTTGGGCTCCTGAGGCCAACTCCAGTGTATATTTGGGCTCCTGCTGCTGCTGCTGCCAACTTCTGCCATCTCCAGGGTGTGATTCATCCAATTTTTGGGCTCCTGAGGCCAACTCCAGTGTATATTTGGGCTCCTGCTGCTGCTGCTGCCAACTTCTGCCAACTCCAGGGTGTGATTCATCCAATTTTTGGGCTCCTGAGGCCAACTCCAGTGTATATTTGGGCTCCTGCTGCTGCTGCTGCCAACTTCTGCCAACTCCAGGGTGTGATTCATCCAATTTTTGGGCTCCTGAGGCCAACTCCAGTGTATATTTGGGCTCCTGCTGCTGCTGCTGCCAACTTCTGCCAACTCCAGGGTGTGATTCATCCAATTTTTGGGCTCCTGAAGCCAACCCCAGGGTCTCTTTAAAGTAATGTTTGGGCTCCTGCTGCTGCTGCCAACTCCAGGGTGTGATTCATCTAATTTTTGGGCTCCTGAGGCCAACTCCAGTGTATATTTGGGCTCCTGCTGCTGCTACTGTCAACTCCTGCCAACTCCAGGGTGTGATTCATCCAATTTTTGGGCTCCTGAAGCCAACTCCAGTGTATATTTGGGCTCCTGCTGCTGCTGCTGCCAACTTCTGCCAACTCCAGGGTGTGATTCATCCAATTTTTGGGCTCCTGAAGCCAACTCCAGTGTATATTTGGGCTCCTGCTGCTGCTGCTGTCAACTCCTGCCAACTCCAGGGTGTGATTCATCCAATTTTTGGGCTCCTGAGGCCAACTCCAGTGTATATTTGGGCTCCTGCTGCTGCTACTGTCAACTCCTGCCAACTCCAGGGTGTGATTCATCCAATTTTTGGGCTCCTGAAGCCAACTCCAGTGTATATTTGGGCTCCTGCTGCTGCTGCTGCCAACTTCTGCCAACTCCAGGGTGTGATTCATCCAATTTTTGGGCTCCTGAGGCCAACTCCAGTGTATATTTGGGCTCCTGCTGCTGCTGCTGCCAACTTCTGCCAACTCCAGGGTGTGATTCATCCAATTTTTGGGCTCCTGAGGCCAACTCCAGTGTATATTTGGGCTCCTGCTGCTGCTGCTGCCAACTTCTGCCAACTCCAGGGTGTGATTCATCCAATTTTTGGGCTCCTGAGGCCAACTCCAGTGTATATTTGGGCTCCTGCTGCTGCTGCTGCCAACTTCTGCCAACTCCAGGGTGTGATTCATCCAATTTTTGGGCTCCTGAAGCCAACTCCAGTGTATATTTGGGCTCCTGCTGCTGCTGCTGCCAACTTCTGCCAACTCCAGGGTGTGATTCATCCAATTTTTGGGCTCCTGAAGCCAACTCCAGTGTATATTTGGGCTCCTGCTGCTGCTGCTGCCAACTTCTGCCAACTCCAGGGTGTGATTCATCCAATTTTTGGGCTCCTGAGGCCAACTCCAGTGTATATTTGGGCTCCTGCTGCTGCTACTGCCAACTTCTGCCAACTCCAGGGTGTGATTCATCCAATTTTTGGGCTCCTGAGGCCAACTCCAGTGTATATTTTGGCTCCTGGTGCTGCTGCTGCCAACTTCTGCCAACTCCAGGGTGTGATTCATCCAATTTTTGGGCTCCTGAAGCCAACTCCAGTGTATATTTGGGCTCCTGCTGCTGCTGCCAACTTCTGCCAACTCCAGGGTGTGATTCATCCAATTTTTGGGCTCCTGAAGCCAACTCCAGTGTATATTTGGGCTCCTGCTGCTGCTGCTGTCAACTCCTGCCAACTCCAGGGTGTGATTCATCCAATTTTTGGGCTCCTGAGGCCAACTCCAGTGTATATTTGGGCTCCTGCTGCTGCTACTGTCAACTCCTGCCAACTCCAGGGTGTGATTCATCCAATTTTTGGGCTCCTGAAGCCAACTCCAGTGTATATTTGGGCTCCTGCTGCTGCTGCTGCCAACTTCTGCCAACTCCAGGGTGTGATTCATCCAATTTTTGGGCTCCTGAGGCCAACTCCAGTGTATATTTGGGCTCCTGCTGCTGCTGCTGCCAACTTCTGCCAACTCCAGGGTGTGATTCATCCAATTTTTGGGCTCCTGAAGCCAACTCCAGTGTATATTTGGGCTCCTGCTGCTGCTGCTGCCAACTTCTGCCAACTCCAGGGTGTGATTCATCCAATTTTTGGGCTCCTGAAGCCAACTCCAGTGTACATTTGGGCTCCTGCTGCTGCTGCTGCCAACTTCTGCCAACTCCAGGGTGTGATTCATCCAATTTTTGGGCTCCTGAAGCCAACTCCAGTGTATATTTGGGCTCCTGCTGCTGCTACTGTCAACTCCTGCCAACTCCAGGGTGTGATTCATCCAATTTTTGGGCTCCTGAGGCCAACTCCAGTGTATATTTGGGCTCCTGCTGCTGCTGCTGTCAACTCCTGCCAACTCCAGGGTGTGATTCATCCAATTTTTGGGCTCCTGAGGCCAACTCCAGTGTATATTTGGGCTCCTTCTGCCCCTCATAGTGATGCCACTTCAACTCTCTGCAATTGTGCCGCTCTGCGATTCTATTAGCGATGCCTCTGATCTGCATGTGATATTTCTTCAAAGTATTATTTAACTAACCCAGCACGCATCCTGTGCGTGTTACAGCAAGGCTGAATGGTTTACAACCCTATTGAGGCTCTAGGAGGCTCAGAAATAGCCGTTTTTAATAGCGATTCGTCGCGAATTTATTCGGGTCGAAACGATTTTTGTCGGAAAATTCGGCGAATCAGTCGAATCGAATTTTTCAAAAGTTCGCTCATCTCTAGCGATATCCACATAACCCCCCGGAACGCCCTTAAATCTCATCTTAAGAATCCACTCTGCACTGTGTGTCTGGAGCCACCAATGGAAACACGGTTTTGGAAGTGTTTTCTATTTCACTAGAACTGCATACCTCCCAAGTGTCCCTGATTTGGAGGGACTGTCCCTCTATTGAACCCATGCCCCCCTGTCCCTCGTTGTTCTCATTTATCCCTCTTTGAGGTGTAACATGCAGATCTGCAGCAATAAATGATTCATTTGCCTATTCAAAGTGTTTCTATTGTTATAACTGTTACAATGTATATCCTATCCATCCCTCAATGAGGGGGCGTGGCTTCATCCATTCCTCAATGAGGGGGCGAGGCTTCATCCATCCCCCAATGATGGGGTGTGGCTTGATCCATCCCTCAATGAGGGGGCGTGGCTTCATATATCCCTCAATGAGGGGGTGTGGCTTTATCCATCCCTCAATGAGGGGGCGTGGTTTCATCTATCCCTCAATGAGAGAGCGTGGCTTCATCCATCCCTCAATGATGGGGTGTGGCTTCATCCATCCCTCAATGATGGGGCGTTGCTTCATCTATCCCTCAATGATGGGGCGTGGCTTCATCCATCCCTCAATGATGGGGTGTGGCTTCATCCATCCCTCAATGAGGGGGCGTGGCTTCATCCATCCCTCAATGAGGGGGCGTGGCTTTATCCATCCCTCAATGAGGGGGCGTGGCTTTATCCATCCCTCAATGATGGGGCGTGGCTTCATCCATCCCTCAATGATAGGGTGTGGCATCATCCATCCCTCAATGATGGGGCGTGGCTTCACCCATCTCTCAATGAGGGGGCGTGGCTTTGTCCATCCCTCAATGAGGGGGCGTGGCTTCATCAACCCACTCCTCACCGGCTCTGAAGTCTATAAGATTCAAGGGCAGCTGGATTTCCTCCCCCGGGGTCATTCAGAATCATGATGCCCCGCTGTGTGACACCCCCAGGGCGCCCAGAAACTCACCTTTTCCCCCGGTCTAACGACACATTTGCAAGCTGCGGCCGCATCCCAGCTATCCCAGCAGGGCCAGGCATGTGAATGGCCGGAGTGGGCACCCTGATAGAGAGTAGTGGGGAATGCGGCCGCCAGCGTGCTTGGATCCACCCGCATTAGACAAGCTCCTGGACAAAAGGGGCGGGAGCCGATCCGAGCGCACTGATTGGACAAGAGGCTTCACATGCACCATTGAACCGGGAAAGCGTGAGTGAGATCAGGCGATGTGAGGGGTGTGATACAGTGGGGCATTCCCGAAGTGCCCCGGGGGGCAAGGACCAAAACCCAGGATAGTCAAAAATACTGGGCTTTGGTCAGTGGCATAGCTAGGGGGGAGCAGAGGGGGCCCTGGGTGCAGCAGGTCAAGGGGCGCCAAAGGGGGGCCTGAGAACAGGTGGGGGGCACCATTTTGAATCTTTGACCTGGGTGCCAGAAATCCTAGCTACGTCTCTGGTTTCGGTCCTCTTTAATTGTCACCATATGTGTAATTTCTTATAGCCATTCTTTATTGATTCCTCGCTGACTCTGCTACTCGCTGTGGAGCTGTTGCTTTGTCCTCTGTATTGGTGGTATTCATTAATACGGGTAATTTCCAGGGTCTAATGTTCCGTGGGGTTGACTTTCCCCATTGCATTGTCACCGACTCTTTGTTTACTACCTTCCCCTATTGCGTCCGAGTATTTTCCCGGGTTTAGATGTATTAGTGCCCATCCCGTCTCTACTACCTCTTTACCTTATCCCATATACTTTGTCCCATCCCACACTGCCAACAAATATCAGCAGCATAGCTAAAGGGGAGAAGTGCCCCGGGTGCAGCGGGTCACAGGGGGCGCCAAAGAGGGACCTGAGAACAGGTGGGGGCGCCATTTAGAATTTTTGCCTCGGGTGCCAGAAAGCCTAGCCATGCCTCTTCTCCTGTCTACACCACCAGCATCTGAACTCTGGAAAATGATTATTGTAGTCCGTCGTATAGTAAAATCCAGAGAAAAATGTGATCCCCAACGTACATCCATACTTAGTTTGACCATTTAGTCTTTTTCCTGCTGAGTCTGGGACGGGGCTTTGAGTGAAATGTATAAATTACATTATTTTCTGCACTATAAGACGCACTAGAAAGTTTTAGAAAGTTCTGTTTGATGTGTATAAATACTGAATAAATAAAGAGCAGATCACTTTTTGAAACTGTGCATTGTGTGCGTGTCAGAGTTTCTTAAAGACTGGTCTCTGGTGCTGAAAAGGGTTCGAAGGACACTCCATGAGACCAGACCAGGCTAGCCCCAAGAAGTGTACCTACCCCCCCAACAATGACCTGTTGGTGGACCTTGAGAACAGGGTTGGGGGCTTTCCCCACTGCATTGTCAATGCCTTTTTGGTTACCCCCCAAAAATCCTACAAAATATTGTGTATTTTCCCAGGTTTAGATGTATTAGTGGCCATCCCGGTGATCTCCAATTACCGACACTACTACCTGTTTAACCTTATCCCGTATTCTTTGTAACATCCCACGCACAGGGAACATAGACTCAAAAGAGGGACAGTCCTTATAAATCAGGGACACTCGGGAGGTGTGCTGTTGTACTAACAAACCATGACAAGTATTAGAGGCGAGGTCCCCTTTAAGCGCAGTGGTCCCGTCTGTTGGGTGCTCGGGATTTTCAGGCTGCGCTTCCTAAATAATTCAGCAGACGTCACTTAGCTCCTCGCAGCCCCCTCGCGGCTCTTCCTCCCTCCCTCCGCTCCATCTGACAGCCTCTGGATTTTTAATGTCTTCTAAGCTGCGATAATATAAAGAGAAATATATAATAATAATAACTGCTGACAGCTTTCCAGCTGAGCATGTGATTCAATTAAATCACCATTGATCTGCTTAATTATAGATGTTTGTCATCTGCAATCGCTTCTCCTTCTTTATTAATTCATATTAACTGCAAAACTCCAGCGCAGCATAAATCCTTTACTGGGCTAGTAAACCTCCCCCGTGGGCAAGCTAGCGGCCGGCCCTGGAGTCTTCTATATTCCAGGGCCCGGCCCCTTGGTTTTTAACCCATGATTCATTTGCCTATTCAAAGTGTTTCTATTGTTGTAACTGTTACAATGTATCTCCTATCCATCCCTCAATGAGGAGGCGTGGCTTCATCCATCCCTCGATGAGGGGGCGTGGCCTAATTCGTCCCTCATTGAGGGGTGTGGCTTTATCCATCCCTCAATCAGGTGGCATGGCTTCATCCATCCCTCAATGAGGGGGCGCGGCTTCACATCCCTCAATGAGGGGGTGTGGCCTAATTGAACACATGTCCCTTTTTTCCACCCTGAAACTTTGGTAGGTACGGGCTAGTGCGCTATATACTCAGTTACCCCCCACCAAATACAATCTCCAGCCCACCATTTATTTGGAAAGATTACGTTTAATAGGTCACAGCCCAACATATCATAATAACAAGGAAATTCAGGCCCTCCTGTTCTGGGTCTGAGGACCCCAAAGCTACAAAAGGGGAGGGGGAAAAGATTGTTGACAGGGGGCAGAAGGCCGAAAAAATGACCTTGCGACCATCCATAAAGCAGAAGGCGATTTAAAATGTACGAAAATTTTTTTGACTATCCTGGGTTTTGAAGCATGCCCAAGCCGGCCATTCACAAATGCCTGGCGTGGGCATGCACCCTGCTAGAGGGATAGTGGGGATGCGGCCGCAGCTCACCCATGCGCTGTTGGACCGGGAAACAAGTTAAGTGTATGGGGCGACCTAGATGCCCCAGGGGGCCAACAGCACCTCTGCTGCCACCCTCGGCTACTACTAGGTCTACACAAAAGCAGGTCTACGCCATGATGCACAAAATGGGCACATTTATCAAAGCTCGTAACAAAAAAAAACATTGTTTAGTCTTCTTCGACTAAGTGGTCAAGATGCCAATCCCGCTGCTACGGCCATAAAAATAGGTTCATATTTAGAGGGCTTGCCCGCTACTACCAGGCCTACACAATCACAGGTCTACCCCCTTGTGATGGGTGAATGGGTAAATCTTTCAACGCTTGTAAAAAGCCATAACTTCTTTTAACTTTCCAGGAATGCAAACCCTGTTGCTTCTCCCTGGTTTTTAAAAATGTGCTTTAAACTATCAAAGACAGACGTGAGCTATTGAAATGCTTATCAGGTTCAGGTGATTCATATGCTAATTGAATATGCTAAAATATGCTGCAGTCAATTATAATGCTAATTACTCCACTAAAACATTATACAGCCTTGTACATTGTATAGTTTTTATACAGCCTCGGGTGACTTAGGAGTGTTACAAAGGACTTTTAGGGCTGTTTTCCATGTGTTTCATCCCGAACTAGTTTGGTCCGAACAAACTTTTTGGGAAAAGTTCGGTAAGTTGGCGAACTGAACTTTTGAAGAGTTTGCTCATCTCTAGAGATGGAAGGAACATAAAAAAAGTGTAATAAAGCGAAAGTGTAAAAAAGAAAAAGGAGAAAGAAGAAGGGGATGTGAGAGAAGAGAGGATACAAGGTGAAAAAAAGGGAAAGAAGGACAAGAGAAAGACATGAATGTGGAAGAGAGGTGGAAATGTAAAAAGAGGTTCAGGGAGTTCAAAAAGAAAAGAAGGAATCACAGGTCTGGCACTCATCCAGGGGAGCCTCCAACTCAACCAGACCCAGGACAATGGGCTTAATGCTCTTCCACACCCTCCTGGCTGCTGGGAATTAGGGTTATTTGGATGGGGGAAGCAGGAGACGCATGGAAAACAATGTCCGACAGCCCTAAAAATCCTTTACAACAATTTTAAGTCACCCAAGGCTATATAAAAACATGTTTTAGTGGACTAATTAGCATTTTTATTGTCTGTGCATATGAATCCCCAGCAGCCTAATTAGAATTTCAATAGTCCGTTGCTATCTTTGATAGTTTAAAGCACATCAAAAACAGGGGAGAAAAAAACAATACGATTCACCAGCAACCTAATTAGCATCTCAATAGTCTGTCGCTGTCTTTGATAATTTAAAGCACATCAAAAACAGGGGAGGAAAAACAGGGTTTGCTTTCTTGGAAAAAAGTATTGGCGTTGAAAAACGTACCCATTTTGGGCATCACAGGGGGGTAGACCTGTAATTGTGTAGGCCTGACAGTCACGGGAAAGCCCTCTAAAAACGAACCCACTTTTACGGCGGTAGCAACGGGATTGGCATCTTGACAACTTAGTTGAAGAAGACCAAGCAATGTGTTTTTTTGTTTTTGCCTTGATAAATGTACCCCTATTGGGCATCACGGCGTAGACCTGCGGTTGTGTAGGCCTAGTAGTAGCAGAGGGCGGCAGCAGAGGGACTGTTGGTGGTGGTAGTGGCATTAGCAGTACTGAAAGACTAGACAGAGGGACAGGACACCTGTGGTGGTTGTGTAGGCCTAGTAGTAGTAGTGGGTGGCAGGGACCGCGTTTAAAGGTAGGCCAAGGAGACGAGAACAGGGTCACTTCTGGGGGAGGTCATGCTGCAGCGTGCTGGAGGTGCCCATCAATAAGCTTGCCACTTACCTCTATTTGGCAGCTCTTCATCATCACTACTCTGCAACTGCATCTTAAGGTAACTGACTGTTTTATCTCTGTGTAACTCAATGTAAATTTGATTGGGTCCCTCCCTGAACAACGGGGAGTTGCACCCTTTGGTTGCTTGACCCTCCACTTGAACCAATCGAATGATATTGTGGTGTGATGATAAATTGAAATCCTAGTAAGGGAAAGAGAGATAAGGGCTGGTTGAGCTGGGGGCCCCCTACAGACCATTGAAAAGATTAAACTAGGGTGTTATGGACCATGCCCCTAGTCCATGAAGATTGAAATGGGGCTCCCCAGTCACCTCGCCTCAATACATCAATCAATACATTTAAAAAATAAAATCACATTTTATTGCTTCATCCCTAAAAGATACACAGTTTAGTAACAAAAATGTTGCATCATTTCCGTACTTTTGTCATCTTCAATTTCTAGTATAACATCAATGCTTGTCACAGAAATATAAAAAATGATTCCTATTGTCCTGCATTGCATACATTTATGCTGTCAGAGAACAAATATGATACATTATATGAGACATTCATAGCACTTGTCCTGCATCGCAGACTAGTTTCGCTTCTCATTGCGAGCTTCCTCAGTGCTTGCTAGGACAAAAATATTTTCTGTGTAAAAAAGACAAATGTATGTTTGTATGGCTTGTATGGGAGAGGATAATACATATCATAACATACACATGTATTTTCCAGAAGGTTGTTACCTGCATGTGAAAGGCAGCTGCTTCTCATTATTGGGCAGTCCATATGGCGTTTAGATGAGTAGACTGGGTCGGTGAAAGAATTTGGTCATTATAACGAGTTGATAAGAAACCCTCTTCCACTATAGGTGGGATTGTTATGGAAGAATGAACATATAAAAGTTTATTATTTTTGGCCCAACCGGGGGGACCCTGCAGCCAAGATTCACCCTGTACACAGGGAAAGAAGGGGGGGCCTGATAATGGGGTCAAGGATGGTGAGGGCTGGGGGCGTGGGATAGGAGAGAATAAACAAGAATATCTGAAGAATGTGATTATGTAAGAAGGTTCCAGAGGAATAAAATGTTTATGATCTCAATTATTAATTAATTATTATTAAATCATTAATATTACTGAAAAATAGGTAACTTGGATGAATGGAGTCTGTGGATTTTTACCTGGTTATTATGATTCTGATCCAGGGCTGGCTGATGCACATATAATGTAATATAATATAAGGTTTATTTTGGTGAATTGCCTCAATGTTCATTATATATATATGTGTGTGTATGTAGAGATATATGTATATGTGTATACACAGGCTCAAGTAATGTTTGGGTTAGTTTTCCCTTAGTAATTATTTTAACTTCAACTATTTAAGTGAATCCATATATAAGGCATAGTGTTACATGCCTCTCCCTTGGGGGGAGGGGAAAAGGTATGGCGAGAGAGGATAACACTTTAAGGACAAAGGACGGAGTCTTGCGCTCTCTTTGCTTTGGGTCTCTGAACAGACAACATGTGAGACATGTAGGAGATCGCTACATGGCCAGTATGGTGGGGGTTGGGCGAGAGAGACAAAGACCCTAGTTTGATTAGCCTGAGAGGGAAAGATTGCTGCATTTTCCTATGGACACTATTTACATTTCTGCTTTGTAACTTCATATCATATTTACACCATTCATATTATTATTTCCCTGTAATGTAATCAGCTCTATTTTATATTAAATCCATTTATTGATTTTTGGTTTTGACCAATACTTGAAGCACGATAGCTGAGATCATTTTTGGATGGCCCAGTCCTTGTTAAAAAGTCAAACAAGGAAAAAAAGAAATATCACAAATAATGATATTTTACAGATTACACTAGACATTCACTTAATTTGATCAACAGTCAGTGATGTCACAATAATAAGAGCTTATTAGTAAGGCAGGTACCTTGGAAGAGTAAATAATGGTGAGCAGTGTGGCTAAGAGACATGCACGATACGTTATGGTACCTGAAGGCTGAGAGGTGTCCTGGCCACTGTTGTCCACCCCCAGCCCTTTAGCGGGTGCCTCGTGCCATGTCCCCAACCTTTCCCTGGCCGGTGCTGGCTGATCAAAGGGTTCCGGGTGGTGTGGGAACGGGGGCGTGAAGATCGCAGCGCGCCGCCACCTACATGACCCGGCTCACCGCCGCTTGTGTGAGGCGGCTTGAGAGACCGGAGGATGATAGCGGCGAAAGCGCTGTCGTCAATTCCGGCGGCTGGAACGCATCATTGCTAACCGGAAGTGTCCGGGGCTTCGATGCATTTCAACCAGCTGGCGGAAGTGACGTGGCACCCGGCCGCTCAGGATAGCTAAGAAGACGGCCAGACTCCATCTTGGTGGAGACATTGAGAGATACCGGAGCATCATTTATGGAAAGTAAAGCGAAATATATTTCAATATAGTGGAGGTCATATTAAAAATTATAATACTTGAAATTTGAACAGTAATGTGTGGTTTAATTTAGTTATCAATTTGAAAGCAAATTGATAACTAAATTAACTCACTGTAACCTGTAACCCACTACTCAGAATGACAATTGTATTCATTTATATTCCATCATATCCAAATGTTTGTCATCACTGCCTAGTGTGCGCTCATTGCATTAAACCTATATTTAACTTGCCTTAGCCAAGAATTTGTGTGTCCGAAGGCTTTGGGCCTGGTAGTCCCGCTAGACGGGCTCGGACGAGGGTTTGGGAAAGCAGTCTGTGTCTTCAGAGGTCCCTGATTGATAGTTGGATCACGTGACCCGCGGAGTTCCCTGACAGCTTCCAAACCAGGTAGACCCCTGTCCAGCTCATTCCTATTGGTCAGTGTCTCTTACCAAGAAGCCAGTTCCCATTTGTGTAAACCGTAATTGTTTAAAGATAATTCTGGAAAAGCGAATTAGAGTCATCAGACTTTGAGACGTCTCCACGTCAATTGTCTCTAATCAAATCCCATGAGGCTTCCCGACCTCCTGCTAGACCTTTATTACTCCTAAACTGCCCCCCCCCCCCCCCCGCCCCCGCAGGGTTCTGGTAAACTGAGCATATTTATCATCTGCTTATAGTAAATATGTCATAAAAATAGTATCAGCAAAATGATTTCCAACCATTTCAGTGTTCGACCACCAACGCTTGTATCTGTGAAGGAAAAACACTGGCTGGAAACCAATGATGGGCCCCAGAGGAGTAGATAGGCTTTCTGGCACACGGGGCAAAGATTCAAAATGGTGTCCCCTACCTGTGCTCAAGTCCCCCTGACCTGCTGCACCCGGGGGGAACGTGCTCCCCAAGCCACAACCCTGGCAGAGGCGTAGCTAGGCTTTCTGGCACCTGGGGCAAAGATTCGAAATGGCGCCCCCTACCTGTGCTTAGCCCCCCCCCCCTTTGCCGCTCTCCTGACCTGCTGCACCCAGGGCATGTGCCCCCCTGCTCCCCCCCCCCAGCTACCCCCCTGATGAACCCGACCAGTGTTACATTACGAGAGCTGCAGGACTTGAGGTTAGAGTTGCCACCTTTCCCAACAACAAATACAGACCTTTTTATGGGTACATGGGCGTGGTCGTGTAAGGGGCGTGGTCTTGTAAAATGTAAGTTTAACCATACTTTTTCACTTATTTTGCACTTTCCAAAGTGCAACAGCCAACAAACACAAAGAGAGATCTAAAGTAACAGACTGGCTGGGATTCGACCCATGGTCGTGTTGCTTAATGGTAACAAAAATCCTGACAATTTCCAAAAACTTAGTGGCAGGTTACCAAATATACCGACAATTACCAAAAACTTACCGGCGATTTCTATAAACTTACCGGCAGGTTACCAAAAAAAAATCGGCAATTGCCAAAAACTTACCGGCAGTTTACCAAAAATCCTGACAATTACCAAAAATTTACCGGCAATTTCCCAAAACTTATCATAAGGTTACCAAAAATACCGGCTGTGCCGGTAAAATACCGGTAAGGGGGAAATCTTATTTGAGGTGCAGAGCTTTATAGGGGAACTATAAGACCCCTCTGCCAGGCTATGAGGAGCGAGGGGGGACTCATGGACCTCGGGGTTTCATACAGCGGGGCATCCCGCTTTGCGATGCCCCAGAACAAATTCAGCGTCCAGTTGGGGAATCTTTTAAATTCCAGGCCGGCTGCTGGTGGGTTTTGTTCCACTTTAATTTACCGATTCTATTCCTTTGCTTATGGGGCATCTAGTGGCCTCCTTAACAAAATGGGAAAGTCAAATTCAGGTAGGCTGGAATGGAAGCGTGCGCACATCCGGGGATGCAGGGGATGCAGGGGATGCAGGGGATGTGGGTTCACATGCTCCCCATTGGATTTCTTAAAGCGGCGCCGCCAGCTCGGGAGCATGGGACCACTTAAAGCACCATACACACCGCCAGTCGCCCTGGGACTCAACACAGCGGCACGGGACAATGGGACAAGGGCCCCAAAGCGGGATTGTCCTGTGCAAATCAAGACACTTGGCGGTATGGCATACATAGCTATAATGGGGCCCCATAGATGGATATTGGGGATGTGGCTGCAGATCGCGCATGCGCCGTTGGACTGTAAAAGAAGGTATATGGGGCGACCTGGGGGGATTCACACAGTGGGGCATCCCGGTTTTGGATGGCCTGGAGGAAGGGAATCGATCAGCCGGGGAATTTTATAGATTCCTGGGCCGATCGCTGTGGGTTTTGGTCCACTTTAACTTAAAAAAACACTGCAGACCTCTTATAGAGAAAAATAAAGTGATACAGCGAAGGAGGTTAAACACAATGCGACGCGTACGTCTCGCCGCTCTCCGCATCTTCCTGGAGTGGCTCTCGAGGGCCCTTTCACTGCATTTCCTTTGGTAACAGCAAAACACTCCACAGATTCCTCGTCTGTATTCCCTGCACTTATCTGTGAGCGCAGCATTAATAGCGACTCCGACATGCGCTCTGCTGCGCCCCCGCCATGCGTTCTACCACGTCCCCGCCATGCGGTCTGCTGCGCCCCCGCCATGCGTTCTACCATGCCCCCGCCATGCGTTCTCCCACGCCCCCGCCATGTGTTCTACCACGCCCCCGCCATGCGGTCTGCTGCGCCCCCACCATGCGCTCTGCCGTGCCTCCGCCATGCATTCTACCACGCCCCCGCCATGCGGTCTGCTGCGCCCCCACCATGCGGTCTGCTGCGCCCCCACCATGCGCTCTGCCGCGCCCCCGCCATGTGGTCTGCTGCGCCCCCACCATGCGCTCTGCCGCGCCCCCGCGACTCCGACATGCGCTCTGCTGCGCCCCCGCCATGCGTTCTACCACGTCCCCGCCATGCGGTCTGCTGCGCCCCCGCCATGCGTTCTACCATGCCCCCGCCATGCGTTCTCCCACGCCCCCGCCATGTGTTCTACCACGCCCCCGCCATGCGGTCTGCTGCGCCCCCACCATGCGCTCTGCCGTGCCTCCGCCATGCATTCTACCACGCCCCCGCCATGCGGTCTGCTGCGCCCCCACCATGCGGTCTGCTGCGCCCCCACCATGCGCTCTGCCGCGCCCCCCGCCATGTGGTCTGCTGCGCCCCCACCATGCGCTCTGCCGCGCCCCCGCCATGCATTCTACCATGCCCCCGCCATGCGTTCTACCACGCCCCCGCCATGCGGTCTGCTGTGCCCCGGCCATGCGGTCTGCTGCGCCCCCACCATGCGTTCTACCACCCCCTCATGCGGTCTGCTGCGCCCCCACCATGCGTTCTACCACCCCCCCCCATGCGGTCTGCTGCGCCCCAGCCATGCGTTCTACCATGCCCCCACCATGCGTTCTACCACGCCCCGCCATGCGGTCTGCTGTGCCCCCACCTTGCGCTCTGCCGTGCCCCCTCCATGCGTTCTACCACGCCCCCGCCATGTGGTCTGCTGCGCCCCCACCATGCGCTCTGCCACGCCCCCACCATGCGCTCTGCCACGCCCCCGCCATGCGTTCTACCACGCCCCCGCCATGTGGTCTGCCACGCCCCCACCATGCGGTCTGCCGCGCCCCCGCCATGCGTTCTACCATGCCCCCGCCATGCGGTCTGCTGCGCCCCCACCATGCACTCTGCCGCGCCCCCACCATGCATTCTGCTGCACCCCCGCCATGCTCTCTGCCGCGCCCCCGCCATGCGCACTGACGCGACCCCTGCCATGCGCTCTGCCGCGCCTCCGCCATGCGCTCTGCCGCACCCCCGCCATGCACTCTGCCGCACCCCCACCATGCTCTCTGCCGCGCCCCCGCCATGCGCTCTGCCGCACCCCCGCCATGCACTCTGCCGCACCCCCACCATGCTCTCTGCCGCGCCCCCGCCATGTGCTCTGCCGCGCCCTTGCCATGCATTCTGCCGCGCCCCCCGCCATGCCCTCTGCTGCGCCCCCGCCATGCGCACTGACGCGCCCCCGCCATGCGCACTGACGCGCCCCCACCATGCGCTCTGCTGCGCCCCCGCCATGCGCTCTGCCGCGCCCCCGCCATGCATCCCTCTCATAGGCTGAAAACATCTGGCGAAAGGTCTGTAAGGCTGCGGCCAGCATCAGAGATGGGGAGACTCAATGGAGGTCGGGCGAGGATTCAGCGGGTTATTCATTGTCCAGAAGTTAGGGTTTAGGGTTAGGAGTTAGGGTTAGGAGTGCGGGACAATGCTCGAGAATGAGGACATTGCCCATCACCGAGACAGGGATGGAGGTTAGGATTAGGAGTTAGGGTTCAGGTTTAGGGTTATGAGTTAGGGTTTAGGGTTAGGGGTGTGGGACAATGCCGGATGATGAGGACATCGCCCAGCTCTGGAACAGAGACGGAGGTTAGGGTTAGCAGTAAGGGGTTAGGGTTAGGAGTTAGGGATAGAGTTTAGGGTTAGGGTGTGGGACAATGCTGGAGGGTGAGGACATCGCCCATTGCTGGAATAGGGATGGGGGTTAGGTTTAGGAGTTAAGGTTAGGGTTTAGGGTTAGGGTTAGGAGTTAGGGTTCATGGTTAGGAGTTAGGGGTTAGGGTTAGGAGTTAGGGTTTAGGGTTAGGAGTTAGGGGTTAGGAGTTAGGGTTAGGGGTACAGGACAATGCTGGAGGAGGATCTTAGGGTTAGGGTTTGGAGTTAGGGTTCAGGGTTAGGCATTTGGGGTTAGAGTTAGGAGTGCGGGACAATGCTGGAGGATGAGGACATCGCCCATCACTGGGACAGGGATGGAGGTTAGGGTTAGTAGTTAGGGTTTAGGGTTCAGGTTTAGGATTAGGAGTTAGGGGTTAGGGTTCAGGTATAGGGTGACAATGCCAGAGGATGAGGACATTGCCCATCACTGGGACAGTGGTTAGGGTTTGTAGTTAGGGTTTAGGTTTAGGGTTTAGGGTTAGGAGGTAGGGTTAGGGTTCAGGTTTAGGGTTAGGAGTTAGGGTTCAGGGTTAGAAGTTAGGGGTTAGGGTTAGGAGTGCGGGACAATGCTGGAGGATGAGGACATCGCCCATCAGTGGGACAGGGATGGAGGTTAGGGTTAGTAGTTAGGGTTTATGGTTTAGGTTTAGGGTTTAGGGTTAGGAGTTAGGGGTTAGGGTTCAGATTTAGGGTTTAGGGTTAGGAGTTAGGGTTTAGGGTTAGGAGTTAGGGTTTAGGATTAGGAGTTAGGGGTTAGAAGTACAGGACAATGCTGGAGGAGGATTTTAGGGTTAGGCGTTTGGGGTTAGGGTTAGGAGTGCGGGACAATGTATAACTTAGGGTTATATAACTATATAACTATGTAACTACTATATAACTATGTAACTATATAACTATGTAACTATATAACTGTATAACTATATAATTATGTAACTATATAACTATGTAACTATATAACTATGTAACTATATAACTATATAACTATATAACTGTATAACTATATAATTATGTAACTATATAACTATGTAACTATATAACTATGTAACTATATAACTATGTAACTATATAACTATATAACTATATAACTATGTAACTATGTAACTATATAACTATGTAACTATATAACTATGTAACTATATAACTATATAACTATGTAACTATATAACTATATAACTATGTAACTATGTAACTATATAACTATGTAACTATATAACTATGTAACTATATAACTATATAACTATGTAACTATGTAACTATATAACTATGTAACTATATAACTATGTAACTATATAACTATGTAACTATATAACTATGTAACTATATAACTATGTAACTATATAACTATGTAACTATGTAACTATATAATTATATAACTATGTAACTATATAACTATGTAACTATGTAACTATATAACTATGTAACTATGTAACTATATAACTATGTAACTATATAACTATGTAACTATATAACTATGTAACTATGTAACTATATAACTATGTAACTATATAACTATATAACTATGTAACTATGTAACTATATAACTATGTAACTATATAACTATGTAACTATATAACTATGTAACTATATAACTATATAACTATGTAACTATATAACTATATAACTATGTAACTATGTAACTATATAACTATGTAACTATATAACTATGTAACTATATAACTATATAACTATGTAACTATATAACTATATAACTATGTAACTATATAACTATGTAACTATATAACTATGTAACTATATAACTATGTAACTATATAACTATGTAACTATATAACTATGTAACTATGTAACTATATAATTATATAACTATGTAACTATATAACTATGTAACTATGTAACTATATAACTATGTAACTATATAACTATGTAACTATATAACTATATAACTATGTAACTATATAACTATATAACTATGTAACTATATAACTATGTAACTATGTAACTATATAACTGTATAACTATATAATTATGTAACTATATAACTATGTAACTATATAACTTTGGCCCTTATTTATGAAGGAATAGCGACAGGTAGCGACTGGTGAGCGGCCGGTAATGACGGTCCCCGCCACGAGAACGCCGGCTCCCCACCACAATCACACATTTATGAAGCCAATCCTGCTTAGCGACTGAGATAGCGACATATAGCGACTCATTCATCATTATTCCAGCCTCAGCCCACAGCGCCAGCGTCCGACCTTGAACAGCGCCAGGTATGACCTCTCGCTACCTGGCGCTCTCCAATGCATTTCAATGGAACAATCTTTAAATATTCATAATGAATTGTTATTAATGTTTTTTTTTTTTTTTTTTCAATGTGAAAAATTCTGTGACCACTTCTGCCATGTTAGATAATATTTTTAAGGTAAAGAAAAAAAAAAATTGTGCAGAATTGATATTACAGGTCTGATATTAATGTATTCATATTACTAAATTATTTTAATTTTTTTTTTTTTTCAAAAATATGGTGGTTTGGGGGTTAAAAAACTACTTTTAACCCATCGCCGCCAGCGCTCTGGGGTTTAAACAAGCATTTCACAGCGCGAGAATTTTTTGAGCGTGATTTGTTAATGAATATGGTGGAAGCCGTTCGCTATGGCCATTCGCTGTCATGCGCTCCCATACAGCGCGGAACCTGTCAAATAGCGACTAGTGGGCGCTGTGAAAACACCGCTACAGTCGCTCAACTGTCGCTACCTGCCGCTATTAATGAATCGGCCTCTATGTAACTATATAACTATGTAACTATATAACTATGTAACTATATAACTATATAACTATGTAACTATATAACTATGTAACTATATAACTATGTAACTATATAACTATGTAACTATATAACTATGTAACTATGTAATTATATAACTATATAACTATGTAACTATATAACTATGTAACTATATAACTATGTAACTATATAACTATGTAACTATATAACTATGTAACTATATAACTATGTAACTATATAACTATGTAACTATGTAATTATATAACT
Source organism: Gastrophryne carolinensis (assembly GCA_027917425.1). Taxonomy (NCBI): domain Eukaryota; kingdom Metazoa; phylum Chordata; class Amphibia; order Anura; family Microhylidae; genus Gastrophryne; species Gastrophryne carolinensis. The sequence continues at coordinate 660,951 of CM051243.1, forward strand.
ATATAACTATGTAACAATGTAACTATATAACTATGTAACTATGTAACTATATAACTATGTAACAATATAACTGTGTAACTATATAACTATGTAACTATATAACTATATAACTATGTAACTATATAACTATGTAACTATATAACTATGTAACTATATAACTATATAACTATGTAACTATATAACTATGTAACTATATAACTATGTAACTATATAACTATGTAACTATATAACTATGTAACTATATAACTATGTAACTATATAACTATGTAACTATGTAATTATATAACTATATAACTATGTAACAATGTAACTATATAACTATGTAACTATGTAACTATATAACTATGTAACTATATAACTATATAACTATGTAACTATATAACTATGTAACTATATAACTATGTAACTATATAACTATATAACTATGTAACTATATAACTATGTAACTATATAACTATGTAACTATATAACTATGTAACTATATAACTATATAACTATGTAACTATATAACTATGTAACTATATAACTATGTAACTATATAACTATGTAACTATATAACTATGTAACTATATAACTATGTAACTATATAACTATGTAACTATGTAATTATATAACTATATAACTATGTAACAATGTAACTATATAACTATGTAACTATGTAACTATGTAACAATGTAACTATATAACTATATAACTATATAACTATATAACTATATAACTATTTAACTATTTAACTATGTAACTATATAACTGTGTAACTATGAGGCTGATTCATCACTAACGCCAGGTAGCGAGAGATGAGCGTCTGTAGCAGCATTTCAGAGCGCCCGCTAGTAGTCTCTGTGCTCGGCCGTGGGTTGCTAGTTTATAGAGCTTCAGTCGCTGTTCAGTATTGATAAATACATTGTGAGGAGTCGCTATTTGACCAGTACAGCGCTGTATGGGAGCGCATGTTAGCGACTGATCATAGCGACCAACTAACACCATATTCAGCAAAAAAACAGCCTCACAAATCTCTGGCGTTGAAAAATGCTTCTCTGAAGCCCAGAGCGCAGGAGGCTGTGTGATTAAAGTCTGTTTTTCAGCATCTATCCACCAGTAACAAAGCGACAACATATGGAATTACATTGTAACATGACACTTTAATGGCAGAGCTGTGATGTCATTTCTGAGGAAATATATAAAACAGGAAAAAATTGTGAAAAAACTGCTTATTCAATGTCAGGAGAGGTCACAGAATTATTGGTGATTTAAAAATAAAAACCCAGAAACCCAGTTTAAAGAGAAGGAAAGGATCGTCCATAGAAATGTATGGGAGAGCGACAGGTAGCGAGAGGTCATACCTGGCGCTGTGCAAGGCTGAACGCTGGCGCTGTTCGCTGAGGCTGTGATAATGATGAATCAGACGCTACATGGCGCTATCCCTTCTTATATAATGGCCTGTGTCATGTTAATGAAGCATTTAGCTTATATTGCAGGGACGCCCTTGCCTCATAATCCTCCAATTACATATTACCGCAAGGGGCGGAGCCATTGATCTGCAAAGTGGAACTAAAGAGAAAATTAAGGTTCAGCCAAGAGAATAAAATCTCACCTCAATTGGCCGGATCCTCCCGGAATTATCCGGAACTCATCTCGGTAACCGGGAAATTGGGAAACGCTCATATCACTCACAGCGGCGTCCCGAGGGAAGTGCGCTCATGTGTCATACCTCTCAAGTGTCCCTGATTTGGAGGGACTGTCCCTCTTATGAGTCCATGTCCCCCTGTCCCTCGTTGTTCTCATTTGTCCCTCTTTGAGGTGTAACATGCAGATCTGCAGCAATAAATGATTCATTTGCCTATTCAAAGTGTTTCTATTGTTGTAACTGTTACAATCTATCTCCTATACATCAACCAACAAGGGGGTGTGGCTTCATCCATCCCTCAATGAGGGTGTGTGGCTTCATCCATCCCTCAATGAGGGGGTGTGGCTTCATCCATCCCTCAATGAGGGGGTGTGGCTTCATCCATCCCTCAATGAGGGGGCGTGGCTTCATCATCCCTCAATGAGGGGGCATGGCTTCATCATCCCTCAATGAGGGGGCGTGGCTTCATCTATCCCCCAATGAGGGGGTGTGGCCTAATTTAAGAAATGTCCCTCTTTCCCACCCTGGTATGGTTACATTTTTCCAGCTCCCTAATTGCCCCTCACTGCAGCTACAGTATCTCCGCGTTTAACCTAACTCGCTGTAACAGCGCTGGTAGAAACACAAAGATGCCGCTGCACCAACCAAGATTCTAATCCCAGTATAATGAAGTGTGCAGCAACCCTACAATTTCGACCTTCCGGCCGGAGTGTGATCAGCGGGGCTCCTACGGCGAGGGACAGCCGTTCGTTATTAGGTGAGTTAGTAACCATATATAGGGGACCTGGGGGAGGTTGGGGGGACATAGCTATACCTTGCCCTGAGGAAGTAACCTTCTGTGCCATCATCACGGAACGCGTGGGAGGCTGGCGCTGTGCAATCCTAGTAACATTATTTACTACATGCTCATTCTTATCTTGGTCCTGGTTATACCTCTTGTGTACTTTTTCACTTTGAATGTATAGATGGATTTTACTGTTTTTCTGGGATTTTTGAATGGTATATTCAGTTAGCACTTAGCACTTTGAGGGCTTCGGTGGTTTTTTTTTGGGGGGGGGGCATTTATAAGGGTAAATATATTCAATTTCATTGCACAAGATTTGTTTGCACTGCAATCTGTGGGATGTAGCACTAGGCCCTTTATAGGAGGGATTAAGAAGAAGGATTATGTGTAGGGACAATATCTTATTTCGATCACTTAGAATCCAGTTACTTGTCCCTCTTTGCGTTATCGCGGTGTTTTGTTTGGACTGTATGTTTGTTAAATGGTTTTAATGGTGTTTGTAAGCTCAGTGTAAAGGATTTGTATAGTAAGGTTAAGGAGCGGTGCGGGGGTCCCCTTTATGTTGCTGTGGGGAGTAGAGGCGTGGTCTAAATTGTAACAGTGCTGGTATGTGTGACCCCGCCTCTTATATAGCAGGGTCACATGTCCCACCTGGCCAATCGCAGCCCTGGGGTAAAAGCTGAACAGAGAACCTGAAAACAGACTTCAGGTCTATGTTGGGCTTCAGAATCACAACAATAGGGAGAGACTCAAAATGATCCAAAACGCATTTACTATTAACAAGAAATAATCACTATATATAGGCCCTTATTTATGAAGGGATAGCGACAGGTAGCGCCAGGTAGCGACAGGTAGCGACTGGAGAACGCCGGACACGGCAGCAATTACACATTTATCAAGCAGAATCTGTTTAGCGACTGGGATAGCGCCATGTAGCGTCTGATTCATCATTTTCACAGCCTTAGCGAACAGTGCCAGCATTCAGCCTTGCACAGCGCCAGGTATGACCTCTCGCTACCTGTCGCTCTCCCATACATTTCAATGGACGATCCTTTTCTTCTCTTTAAACGTGTTTTTTTTTTTTTTCCAAAAAATCACAAATAATTCTGTGACCTCTCCTGACATTGAATAAGCAGTTTTTTCATAATTTTTTCATTTTTTATATATTTCCTCAGAAATGACATCACAGCTCTGCCATTAAAGTGTCATGTTACAATGTTGTTACAATGTAATTCCATATGTTTTCGCTTTGTTACTGGTGGATAGATGCTGAAAAACAGACTTTAATCACACAGCCTCCTGCGCTCTGGGCTTCAGAGAAGCATTTTTCAGCGCCAGAGATTTGTGAGGCTGAGTCGGTTGCTATGAGCAGTCGCTAACATGCGCTCCCATACAGCGCTGTACTGGTCAAATAGCGACTCCTCACAATGTATTCAACATTACTGAACAATGACTGAGTCACTATGAACTAGCGACCCACGGCCGAGCACAGCGGCTACTAGCAGGCGCTCTGAAATGCCGCTACAGACGCTCATCTGTCGCTACCTGACGTTAGTGATGAATCAGCCTCTTAGTATGTAAACATAATAAAACCAAGTAAAAAACATAGATCAAACAATGTCAAACAAGATAAGTGTGTAGGCGGTGGGGAGACTTGATTTATTTTAGGTTTACTTTGTGACTTAGAGGCCGATTCATTAATAGCGGCAGGTAGCGTCCGTTGAGTGACTGTAGCGGCATTTTCAGAGCGCCCGCTAGTAGTCGCTGTGCTTGGCCGTTGTTCGGTTGTTGATAGCGACTCAGTCGGTTTGCCGTAATGTTGAATATTGGGTGAGGAGTCGCTATTTGACAGGTTCCGCGCTGTATGGGAGCGCATGATAGCGACTGGTCAGAGCGACCGACTCCCACCATATTCATCAAAAAATCACGCTCAAAATATTCTCGCGCTGTGAAATTCTTGTTTAAACCCCAGAGCACTGGCGGCGATGGGTTAAAAGTAGTTTTTTAACCCCCAAACAACCATATTTTTGGAAACCAAAAAAACAAGTTTTTAAAATAATTTAGTAATATGAATACATTAATATCAGACCTGTAATATAAATTCTGTACAATTCTTTTTTTTTTTTTTACCTTAAAAAAATTATCTAAAATGGCAGAAGTGGTCACAGAATTTTTCACATTTAAAAAAAAAAAAAAAAAAAAAAACATTAATAACAATTAATTATGAATATTTAAAGATTGTTCCATTGAAATGCATTGGAGAGCGCCAGGTAGCGAGAGGTCATACCTGTCGCTGTTCAAGGTCGGACGCTGGCGCTGTGGGGTGAGGCTGGAATAATGATGAATGAGTCGCTATATGGCGCTATCTCAGTCGCTAAGCAGGATTGGCTTGATAAATGTGTGATTGTGGTGGGGAGCCGGCGTTCTCGTGGTGGGGCCCGTCATTACCGGCCGCTCACCAGTCGCTACCTGTCGCTATTCCTTCATAAATAAGGGCCTTATTTTGTGATTCACATTATAGGATGTTATTATTGGTTTTGGTGGATTGTGGCTTTGCTGACACTTTGGTTTAAGCTGTGTTAGTGGTTAGACTGTAGGTAATGAATCATGGGAGTTTTCTGTATTTGATCAGATTACAAACTTTAAATTGCTTACTATTATTATTATTATTATTATTGTTTGCATAAAATATATCTATTTTCAATTATTATATATATATACTTATGTGGATGAATTTACTGATAATATATTTGATGGTGCACTCTCCTCACCGCCTACACACTTATCTATGTCAGTCTGTCTTGTTTGTCATTGTTTGATTGTTTTTTAATTGGTTTTATTATGTTTCGATACTATATGTAGTGATTATTTCTTGTCAATAGTAAATTTTTTTTTTAGCATTTTGAGTTGAGTGCGCCTCCTAATTGTTGTGACTTTGAGTTGAGCCTTTTTGTAGCTTTGGGAGAAGCCCCTTTACTATCTATAAGGTTACAGTGCAAGTCCCGTCTTTGTTGTTTTGCTATGTTGGGGTTCAGAGATGCGGTTCGGGCGCGCTCATCATTATTCATGGCTCAATTCCAATCCAATATTATTTCTGATAGTATAATGAGGATTTAGGCGCACTTTAATTTTCCTTTTGATGTTTGTGACCCGATTGGTGAGATTTAGCATCGCTTCCCATTCGGTCAACATAGACAATAATTTCATTTGACGGGAAATCCATGATCTGTCCAATGTGACAAGGCCAAAATATGGCTTTGCTGTGACACCCATGGATTTTCTGTCAAGACAATGTCATGTGCGGTCGCAGCAGCCTCAGCATCTCTCCTCCAATGGAGTCACAGACAACTAATTAATATTAAACTGCCTCTAACCCCCCTCCCCCGCTGCATCCAAAAGTGAAGAGAGTGAAAAAAGCCCCCCACATCCCTAGAGGGGCCCTGAGCCCATATCGGGCTTGTAGCTTGGAAGGACGGGGGCCACCAATAATGAGCTCTGGGTTACAAGCCCTTATGCTTGGCCCCTGGACTGGCAGCATTTGGGGGAGGGGCCCTGAGCCCATAACGGCCATACGGGCTTGTAGCTTGGAAGGACGAGGGCCACCAATAATGAGCCCTGGGTTACAAGCCCTTATGCTTAGCGCCTGGACTGGCAGCCTTTGGGGGAGGGGCCCCGAGCCCATAACAGCCATACGGGCTTGTAGCTCGGAAGGACGGGGGCCACCAATAGTGAGCCCTGGGTTACAAGCCTTTCTGCTTGGCGCCTGGACTAGCAGCCTTTGAGGAAGGGGCCCCGTGCACATAACGGCCATACGGGCTTGTAGCTTGCAGAGACAGGGGCCACCAATAGTGAGCCCTGGGTAACAAGCCCTTATGCTTGGCACCTGGACTGGCAGCCTTTGATGGAGGGGCCCGAGCTCATAATGGCCATACGGGCTTGTAGCTTGGAGGGACGGGGGGCAACCAATAGTGAGCCCTGGGTTACAAGCCCTTATGCTTGACACCTGGGCTGGCAGCCTTTGGGGGAGGGGCCCCGAGCCCATAACGGCCATACAGACTTGTAGCTTGCAGCGACGGGGGCCACCAATAATGAGCCCTGGGTTACAAGCCTTTATGCCTGGCGCCTGGACTGGCAGCCTTTGGGGGAGGGGCCCCGAGCCCATAACAGCCTTACGGGCTTGTAGCTTGCAGGGACAGGGGGCCACCAATAGTGAGCCCTGGGTTACAAGCCCTTATGCTTGGTACCTGGACTGGCAGCCTTTGGGGGAGGGGCCCCGAGCCCATAACGGCCTTACAGGCTTGTAGCTTGCAGGGAAGGGGGGCCACCAATAGTGAGCCCTGGGTTACAATTCCTTATGCTTGGTGCCTGGGCTGGCAGCCTTTGGGGGAGGGGCCCGAGCCCATAACGGCCATACGGGCTTGTAGCTTGCAGGGACAGGGGGCCACCAATAGTGAGACCTGGGTTACAATTCCTTATGCTTGGCGCCTGGACTGGCAGCCTTTGGGGGAGGGGCCCCTAGCCCATAATGGCCATAGGGGCTTGTAGCTTGCAGGGACGGGGGCCACCAATAGTGATCCCTGGGTTACAATTCCTTTTGCTTGGTACCTGGGCTGGCAGCCTTTGGGGGAGGGGCCCAAGCCCATAACGGCCATACGGGCTTGTAGCTTGCAGGGACGGGGGGCCACCAATAGTGAGCCCTGGGTTACAATTCCTTTTGCTTGGCACCTGGACTGGCAGCCTTTGGGGGAGGGGCCCCAAGCCTATAACGGCCATACAGGTTTGTAGCTTGGAAGGACCGGGCCACCAATAGTGAGCCCTGTGTTACAAGCCCTTATGCTTGGTGCCTGGACTCGCAGCCTTTGGGGGAGGGGAACAGAATAAACAGCCAAGAAAAAAAAGAAATAGAACCTTGCTGTCACTTTCCCTGCTTTAAAGTAGACCAAAACCCAGACCTTACTTCCTCCCGTGTGGGGCATCCCAAACTGGGACACCCTCTGAGTCGCCCGATATTCTTGAATTTTCCAGCAGGCGGTTTCAATGTTAAATTCAATACTTTTTATAAGTGGCACTTAGTAAAACAGCTAAAACAGAAAAAAATATGGTTAGAAAATGTAAAGCCGGGTTATTTTTCGCTAGATAAAATTGTATCTAGGGTTAGGGTTTAGGGTTAGGGTTAGGGTTAGGATTTAGGGTTAGGGTTTAGGGTTAGGGTTTAGGGTTAGGAGTTAGAGTTAGGGTTTAGGGTTAGGAGTTAGTTAGAGTTAGGGTTTAGGGTTAGGAGTTAGGGTTTAGATTTAGGGTTAGGAGTTAGGGTTTAGGGTTAGAAGTTAGGGTTAGGAGTTAGGGTTAGGATTTAGGGTTAGGAGTTAGGGTTTAGGTTTAGGAGTTAGAGTTAGGGTTTAGGGTTAGGAGTTAGAGTTAGGGTTTAGGGTTAGGAGTTAAGGTTAGGGTTAGGAGTTAGGGTTAGGAGATAGGGTTAGGAGTTAGGGTTAGGATTTAGGGTTAGGATTTAGGGTTTAGGTTTAGGAGTTAGAGTTAGGAGTTAGAGTTAGGGTTTAGGGTTAGGAGTTAGAGTTAGGGTTAGGAGTTAGAGTTAGGGTTTAGGGTTAGGAGTTAGAGTTAGGGTTTAGGGTTAGGGGTTAGGGTTTAGATTTAGGGTTAGGGGTGGGGGACAATGCTGGAGGATGAGTACATCACCCAGCGCTGGGACAGGGACGGGGGTTAGGGTTAGGATTTAGGGTTAGGGTTTACTGTTTGGGGTACGGGACAATGCCGGAGGACATCGCTCAGCGCTGGCACAGGGATGGAGCTTAGGGTTATGAGTTAGGGGTTAGGGTTAGAAGTTAGGGTTATGAGTTAGGAGGATGAGGACATCACCCAGCGCTGGGCAGGGACGGTGGTTAGGAGTTAGGGTTTAGGGTTCAGGGTTAGGGTTACGGACAATGCCGGATGATGAGGACATCGCCCCGCAACGGGGCAGGGATAGGGTTAGGAGTTAGGGTTTAGGGTTAGGAGTTAGTGTTAGGGTTTAGGGTTAGGGGTGTGGGACAATGCTGAAGGATAAGGACATCACCCAGCGCTGGGACATGGACGGAGGTTAGGGTTAGGAGTTAGGGTTTAGGGTTAGGAGTTAGTGTTAGGGTTTAGGGTTATGGGTGTGGGACAATGCCGGAGGATGAGGACATTGCCCAGAGCTGGGGCAGGGGTGGAGGTTAGAAGTTAGGATTTAGGGTTAGGGGTGCGGGACAATGCAGGAGGATGAGGACATTGACTATCTCTGGGACAGGGTTAGGGTTAGGAGTTAGGATTTTGGGTTAGGGGTGTGGGATAATACCAGAGGATGAGGATATCGCCCAGTGCTGGGACAAGGATGGAGGTTAGGAGTTAGGGTCAAGGGTTATGAGTTAGGGTTAGGGGTGCGGGACAATGCTGGATGATGACATTGCCCAGCGCTGGGGCAGGGATGGAGGTTAGGGTTAGGAATTAGGGTTAGAGTTTAGGGTTAGTAGTTAGGGTTTAGAGTTAGGGGTGCGGTACAATGCCGGAGGATGAGGACATCGCCCAGCAATGGGACAGGGATGGAGGTTGGGGTTAGGAGTTAGGGCTTAGGGTTAGGCGTTAGGGTTATGGTTAGGAGTTAGGGTTAGGAGTTAGGGTTAGGAGTTAGGGTTAGGATTTAGGAGTTAGGGATAGGGGTGCAGGAAAATTCCTGGAGGATGAGGACATCACCCATCGCTGAGACATGGACAGAGGTTAGGAGTAAGGTCTTAGGGTTAGGAGTTAGGGTTTAGGGTTAGGAGTTAGGGTTTAGGGTTAGGAGTTAGGGTTTAGGGTTAGGGGTACGGGACAATGCCGGAGGATGAGGACATCTCCTAGTGCTGGGACAGGGACAGAGGTTAGGAGTTAGTGTTAGGGTTTGGGGTGCAGGACAATGCTGGAGGATGAGGACATTGCCCAGTGCTGGGGCAGGGATGGAGGTTAGGGTTGGGAGTTAGGGTTTAGGGTTAAGGGTGCGGAACAATGCCGGAGGATGAGGACATCTCCTGGTGCTGGGACAGGGATGGAGGTTAGGGTTATTAGTTAGGGTTAGGAGTTAAGGTTTTAGGTTAAGGGTGCGGGACAATTGCTGGAGGATGAGGACATCTCCCATCGCTGGGACATGGTTAGGAGTAAGGGCTTAGGGTTAGGAGTTAGGGTTAGGAGTTAGGGTTAGGGGTGCGGAACAATGCCGGAGAATGAGGACATCTCCTAGTGCTGGGACAGGGATGGAGGTTAGGAGTTAGTGTTAGGGTTTAGGGTTAGGGGTGCGGAACAATGCCGGAGAATGAGGACATCTCCTAGTGCTGGGACAGGGATGGAGGTCAGGGTTATGAGTTAGGGTTTAGGGTCAAGCGTTAGGGTTGGGGTTTACTCTTATGAAAGTCCACATGTGTAAGCACTTCATTTATTTAATTATTATTAATGTTCATTTATATAGATTCAGAGTTTGCAGTATTTCAGCTTCATCCTCTTCTTTCTCAAAACAAATCAGGATATCATCCACATAAAGCAGCACATAGATCCATCTGTCTGCCAATGTCTTTGTGTATAAGCTGGGATCTCTGCTTTACTCCTCCGAGTCCTCGTGTGTAAGCACTTCATTATTCTCATACTCCATGCTCTGGTGGCTTTAGACCGTATATAACAGCGACATCTAGTGTCACAAACGTATACTGCAGTAACTCAAGCAAATAGACAAAGCTATTCTGCTGCATTGAACAACTATAACGTGTGAACTATTATAGGGGGCTCCAGTTCCCCGCCAGGTGGCGATCTATCTGCCCAGGTTGGGGGCATCCTTGGGGGCAGCTTTTGTAGCCTCCCCGCTGGCATCTCTAGTTAAGGCCAGGTCCCCCTCCTTCTTCTTTGATTTTGCTCCAAGCCAATGTTGGGCCCCCAGGGAAATAAACTTTTATGCGACAGAGGAGGAGCCTCTGTGGAATCCCCCCATGTGACTAATGATATCACTGGAGGGGAGGGACAAGGAGAAGAATTTTCGGTAAAAAAAAAGATGCTCACGGTTAGAACAACACCAGCACTTGCCGGACCAGGAGAGTGACCCCGACCCGGCGGACCTGAAGCGATGACGTTGTCCTAAAGGGGACCAAAGGAGGACAATGCTAATGTCAAATGGTCGGACCTGAGGAGATAATGTTGCCCTAAAGGTGACCAAAGGAGGAGAATGCTCATGTCAAATGGTCGGACCTGAGGAGATAATGTTGCCCTAAAGGGGACCAGAGGAGGAGAATGCTCATGTCAAATGGTCGGACCTGAGGAGATAATGTTGCCCTAAAGGGGACCAGAGGAGGAGAATGCTCATGTCAAATGGTCGGACCTGAGGAGATAATGTTGCCCTAAAGGTGACCAAAGGAGGAGAATGCTCATGTCAAATGGTCGGACCTGAGGAGATAATGTTGCCCTAAAGGGGACCAAAGGAGGAGAATGCTCATGTCAAATGGTCGGACCTGAGGAGATAATGTTGCCCTAAAGGGGACCAAAGGAGGAGAATGCTCATGTCAAATGGTCGGACCTGAGGAGATAATGTTGCCCTAAAGGGGACCAGAGGAGGAGAATGCTCATGTCAAATGGTCGGACCTGAGGAGATAATGTTGCCCTAAAGGGGACCAAAGGAGGAGAATGCTCATGTCAAATGGTCGGACCTGAGGAGATAATGTTGCCCTAAAGGGAACCGAAAGAGGAGAATGCTCATGTCAAATGGTCGGACCAAAGGAGATAATGTTGCTCTAAAGGGGACCAAAGGAGGAGAATGCTCATGTCAAATGGTCGGACCTGAGGAGATAATGTTGCCCTAAAGGGGACCAAAGGAGGAGAATGCTCATGTCAAATGGTCGGACCTGAGGAGATAATGTTGCCATAAAGGGGACCAGAGGAGGAGAATGCTCATGTCAAATGGTCGGACCTGAGGAGATAATGTTGCCCTAAAGGGGACCAAAGGAGGAGAATGCTAATGTCAAATGGTCGGACCTGAGGAGATAATGTTGCCCTAAAGGGGACCAGAGGAGGAGAATACTAATGTCAAATGGTCGGACCTGAGGAGATAATGTTGCCCTAAAGGGGACCAAAGGAGGAGAATGCTCATGTCAAATGGTCGGACCTGAGGAGATAATGTTGCCCTAAAGGGAACCGAAAGAGGAGAATGCTCATGTCAAATGGTCGGACCAAAGGAGATAATGTTGCTCTAAAGGGGACCAGAGCAGAAGAATGCTCATGTCAAATGGTCGGACCTAAGGAGATAATGTTGCCCTAAAGGGAACCGAAAGAGGAGAATGCTCATGTCAAATGGTCGGACCTGAGGAGATAATGTTGCCCTAAAGGGGACCAAAGGAGGAGAATGCTCATGTCAAATGGTCGGACCTGAGGAGATAATGTTGCCCTAAAGGGGACCAAAGGAGGAGAATGCTCATGTCAAATGGTCGGACCTGAGGAGATAATGTTGCCCTAAAGGGGACCAGAGGAGGAGAATGCTCATGTCAAATGGTCGGACCTGAGGAGATAATGTTGCCCTAAAGGGGACCAAAGGAGGAGAATGCTCATGTCAAATGGTCGGACCTGAGGAGATAATGTTGCCCTAAAGGGGACCAGAGGAGGAGAATGCTCATGTCAAATGGTCGGACCTGAGGAGACAATGTTGCCCTAAAGGGGACCAAAGGAGGAGAATGCTCATGTCAAATGGTCGGACCTGAGGAGATAATGTTGCCCTAAAGGGAACCGAAAGAGGAGAATGCTCATGTCAAATGGTCGGACCAAAGGAGATAATGTTGCTCTAAAGGGGACCAGAGCAGAAGAATGCTCATGTCAAATGGTCGGACCTAAGGAGATAATGTTGCCCTAAAGGGAACCGAAAGAGGAGAATGCTCATGTCAAATGGTCGGACCTGAGGAGATAATGTTGCCCTAAAGGGGACCAGAGGAGGAGAATGCTCATGTCAAATGGTCGGACCTGAGGAGATAATGTTGCCCTAAAGGGGACCAAAGGAGGAGAATGCTCATGTCAAATGGTCGGACCTGAGGAGATAATGTTGCCCTAAAGGGGACCAGAGGAGGAGAATGCTCATGTCAAATGGTCGGACCTGAGGAGATAATGTTGCCCTAAAGGGGACCAAAGGAGGAGAATGCTCATGTCAAATGGTCGGACCTGAGGAGATAATGTTGCCCTAAAGGGAACCGAAAGAGGAGAATGCTCATGTCAAATGGTCGGACCAAAGGAGATAATGTTGCTCTAAAGGGGACCAGAGCAGAAGAATGCTCATGTCAAATGGTCGGACCTAAGGAGATAATGTTGCCCTAAAGGGGACCAGAGGAGGAGAATGCTCATGTCAAATGGTCGGACCTGAGGAGATAATGTTGCCCTAAAGGGGACCAGAGGAGGAGAATGCTCATGTCAAATGGTCGGACCTGAGGAGATAATGTTGCCCTAAAGGGGACCAGAGGAGGAGAATGCTCATGTCAAATGGTCGGACCTGAGGAGATAATGTTGCCCTAAAGGGGACCAGAGGAGGAGAATGCCAAGAGCTGAGATCTCTATTGTTAGTTTTTTTTCATTTCTATTTTGCACATATAGTAAAGGTAAAACTGTTCAGAAATGAGGCAGAAGATATGAACAAATTTATAATAATGTTGGATAAATAGGGACAAGTAATTATACATGAAAGAAATCTGACAGCTCAATTTGTTATGTAATAATAGTGCAATTAATATGTCGTATGATATAATAATAATATAATAATATGTTGGGAACATTATTGAGGTTTGCTAGAGTTAACTCCCCGGAAAGTAATCGCTTAACCAGCTATGCGTAAGAATATAAGTGGTGATGTCATACTCTGATCCTCTAATTAATGCTCCATAGGTTCCTTATTCAGTCACGTACCATGGTATTACATCTAACGTCCCCCTGTCCCTCGTTGTTCCCATTTGTCCCTCTTTAAAGTGGACCGTCACTCAGGGGTGATCGGCCCGGGAATCTATAAGATTCCCGGGCCGATCACCTCCCTCACCGCGGGACATCCGAGATTGGGATGTCCCGCGGTGAGGGATCCCCCCCAAAACCCCCCAAAAACGTACCTCAACGGCGGCGGCGGCCGCCGCCTCCCGCGCGCCCCTCCCCGGCCGTTTGTGAATGCCCGGCGCGGGCGCGCGCACTGTCAGAGGGGCGCGCGGGAGGCGGCGACGGACGTGCTGTGTTGTCCGCCGCTGTCACCCGCTTGTCCGTCGGCGGTGATTGGTCAGCGCGGCCACGTGGGAGCGTGGTGAGGTGAGTTTTGGGGGCTTTCTGGGGGGTTTCAAACAGCGGGGCACCCTTAATCGGGGTGCCCCCCTGAAGTGGACCAAAACCCAGGATAGTCAAAATCCTGGGTGTTGGTCCACTTTAAAGTGTAACATGCAGATCTGCAGCAATAAATGATTCATTTGCCTATTCAAAGTGTTTCTATTGTTGTAACTGTTACAATGTATCTCCTATCCATCCCTCAATGAGGAGGCGTGGCTTCACCCATCCCTCAATGATGGGGCGTGGCTTCATCCATCCCTCAATGAGGAGGCGTGGCTTCACCCATCCCTCAATGAGGGGGCATGGCTTCATCTATCCCTCAATGAGGGGACGTGGCTTCATCCATCCCTCAATGAAGGGGCGTGGCTTCATCCATCCCTCAATGAAGGGGCGTGGCTTCATCCATCCCTCAATGAAGGGGGCGTGGCTTCATCCATCCCTCAATGAGGGGGCGTGGCTTCATCCATCCCTCAATGAGGAGACGTGGCTTCATCCATCCCTCAATGAGGGGGCGTGGTTTCATCCATCCCGCAATGAGGGGGCGTGGCTTCATCCATCCCGCAATGAGGGGGTGTGGCTTCATCCATCTCTCAATGAGGGGGCGTGACTTCATTTACATACTACCCCTCTATGAGGTGTAACATGCAGATCTGCCACAACAATTGATTAATTTGCATATTGAACTTGTTTCTATTGTTCAGCATTCTGCCGATCATTTTAGCGGCGGCCCTGGCGGCTCCCATCACTCTCACCACGGAAGGTGTTGGTCTGCTTTAAGGTCATGCAGGCAGCATAGAACGGGGAACGAGGGTCCATATGGGGTACATGGCATAGAGTGGTCCAGACCTAAACCCCTGGTTCATTAGACAGGTCGCACATGGCAACGTCAAAGAGAAAGACCAACCGTGACCCCGCCCCACCAATGACAGACGCAATGCAGTACTTCCTTTATATTCTAGGCATGAAAAGTGACAAAAAGCGTCAAAAACGTGGGGCGGGCGGGGGGTGTCGAAGTTAAGCTTTTTAGCCTCGTTTTTATGTAGCCAACTATTTTCTAAGTCATAGTAACAGGATCGCTCCTACCATTGGTTGATCCGGTCGGGTGCAATGGCATCGCAGAGATCCAAAATTGCCAGCGCTCCAATTATAAATTTAAATCCTATATTGTATAATCCGTCAGATAAAGGTTATTTATAAAGTGACCATAATGTAGCCCAACGTTTCGGGGCAGCGGATGCCCCTTCATCAGGGATGGACCAGCCAATAAGAATGCAGAGTGCACACCCAGCGGGGGTTAAATACCTAAACAGCTGTACAATACCCTGGATGATGTCACAAATGATGTGTGCGGGTCACATGACCTTCAAACTGCAAAGACAATAAACAAGCAAAAAAAAAATGCATAAATAATATATAACGACATATACTCTCCAGCCGGTCAAAGCTTGAGGCTGTGTGGCAATGTCCGAGCGCCTGCCGTGGTCTCAGTGGCCACGCGTTACCCTGTCTGTGTCGGGGAGAAGACATAACACCCATGCGGATCGCAAGAAACTGCCCAGCAACAGTTGACACAGAAGCGCCGTCATCCGATTGGCGGGCGGCTCCCTCGCTCGCAATCTATTTTCTAACTGCAAAAACATGGATCTAAAAAAACAAACTGATTCCAAAACAGAAAAAACAATAACCTTCAAGGCAAAGGATTTACATATTTACGATGATGATGATTGCGCCAGTTATGGCCAGAAAAACATCGATTATCCCCAAGCAGAACAATTCAGCAACCGACAAAATACCCGTCAAGGCTGCTGAGAAATAATAGTTCCAATCCCAAAACTAGCAAAAAACGTTAAAAATGTGAAGGTGAAGTTTTCACCGTCGCCAACAAACAGTAAATGTAAAAGGCACAATGACGACTCTGAATAAATAAAATGGCCTCCAACCGATATGATCGACGAGCTGGCGGGTCTGAGAGGCTGATTCATTACTAGCGCCAGATGAGCGTCTGTATAGCGCCGCTTAGAGCGACCTCTAGTATACACTGTAAGCGGGTATCGGGTGCTGTAACCTAGCATTGCGGTCGCTGTTGAATTGATGAATGTGATGTGTGTTGGGCGCTCTAACACCAGTGCAGCGCTACAGGGACCGAGGGGTGGCGCCAGCTCAGTGCATCCGGCATTTGGCGCTCCACACCATATATAACAAAACTCTACACACACACAGTGTGGGCGCTCTAAAGCTGGGCGCTGTAGCCCAGAACGCCACACGCTGTGTATTTGATCCCATATCCACCAGTAACAAAGCGAAAACACACGGAATGACATTGTATAACACTGTGACATTAATACTTTAGTGCCAGACCTGTAATGACAATTCTGCATAAAAATATATAAAAGCCCATAAAATGTATAAAAGTGTTTGTTTGCAGCCAGGAGACGTCACACAATGACACGCTGTGCTAGTGTTACAGCACCCAACACACATCACATTCATCAATGCCGACCAGGAGACGTCACACAATGACACACTGTACTGGTGTTACAGCGCCCAACACACATCACATTCATCAATGCCGACCAGGAGACGTCACACAATGATTGGAGCAAAAAAAAAAAACACAATGCTGTTTATACAAAACTAATGAACATCTATTGAAATGTATAGGAGAGAGACACTGAGCAACAGGTACTACATGGCGCTCCTGAGCCTAAAGCGCCGGCGCTATACACTGATCCGCCTGTAATAATACATGTGACGCTACATGGCGCTGTTATATGTAATAATACATGTGACGCTACATGGCGCTGTTATATGTAATAATACATGTGATGCTACATGGCGCTGTTATATGTAATAATACATGTGACACTACATGGCACTGTTATATGTAATAATACATGTGACGCTACATGGCGCTGTTATATGTAATAATACATGTGACGCTACATGGCACTGTTATATGTAATAATACATGTGACGCTACGTGGCGCTGTTATATGTAATAATACATGTGACACTACATGGCGCTGTTATATTTAACAATAGATGTGACGCTACATGGCGCTGTTAGAGGCACTTCACAGATTCGCTTTTATGAATGTGGTTTCCTGTACAGAGCCCGGCGTTCACCAGACGCTGCCTGGCGCTAGGAGGCGCTACCTGCCACTTTTGCTTCTTACATAACTCCCAAAGTCAACTTTAACAATGAAAATGTTGGAGATACAGCAGCTTCAGGGAGAATAGCCTCTTCTTGCTCCAATCTGCGCCTTCCGCAAGGGAAATCTCTTGTTTTGAAGAGCAAATGGCCCCGCCCCCTGTGCATTTGGCCGGCTAAGCCCCTGGTCCAGATGGTTTCTCCCCTTTCCTTTACTGTTTCTCTATAGCGATTTGATGTCTCCAGCTTCTGTGTTTCCTGCTAAGCTCTATTCGCCATTTCCGAGTGTATTCTCCAGAGAACCTGTGTTCTTCATTTTTTGGGGGATATTCTGATTCCAGTTACCCCTTAATGTTTTTTTGGCCCAATGTTCCCAACAAAGCCCTTGGTCCTGATGGTTTCTCCCCTTTCCTTTAATGTTTCTGTATAGCGATTTGATGTCTCCAGCTTCTGTGTTTCCTGCGAAGCTCTATTCGCCATTTCCGGGTGTATTCTCAGGGGAACCTGTGTTCTCCATTTTTTGGGGGGATATTCCAGCCAATCCCCAGCACCCGAGCCCTATAAAGTTATTCGCTGCCACTTCGTTGTTGCCTGTGATAGCGTGCTGCTGGGTGCTATAGTTCTTTTGATTGTTTATTGTTGCCGACCTAGTTTGTCGGACCGCTCCATGACCACTGCTACAAACCTGTCTCATCCCTTGTACTGGGAACCCTCTGACCTCCCAGCTTGACCTTTGGCCTGACCTTTGATCTTTCTCTTGCTTCTCTCTTGGTGCTCACCCAGCTGAAGCGGCATGGGCGGCCGCATGCGCAGGTGTCCCCCCTGCATCTCCCCCTCTGAATACATGTGGAATGGCTGTACTTTTATGGCTTATGGTGCAGTATTTACTATTTTTTCTGCTTAATATGATATTTATGCACTTGCACTTTTTGGGTCCATGATTATCACACTTATACTTTGCACTATTGTTGCGCACTTATAATTATTTATTCCTTTTGGTTGGCATTGACATAAGTACTGTTGCACAGGTCACTTTACATATTGCTTAATTGGGAATGTTTGTTGCCTTTTGATGCACAACAGGAATTGGGTAGTTTTGTGCCGGCACAAATACTGTAATTATTGGTGATTCCCAGATATTCGGGTTGAGTCAGAGCTCCTCCCACAACGTTTTCATGTCTTACTACCAAATGAAAAATCACAGAAAAATTAAAACATTTCACACAAAAGAGGCTTTGCCGAATCAGGCGAGGAGGAAAAATGAACGAGAACGCAAAATTTTCACGCAAAAAAATGTCGAGAAAGGGCTCTGAATCAACCCTATTATTTAATGTATCATTATTTAACTGTGTTGTATTGTGTTATTGTGTCTTGTGATTTTCCTTTTTTTGTACAATAAATGTATGTGTATATTATAATTCTGTGGTTATTTATTGGTGCTCCTTTCTTTAGGGTGGAGGTGGATCATTTATCCACTGTCCCTCTTGTGTTTTGGTGCTGCGTATGGTTAACGGGTGTTGGTCCGGCTCTTTGCCGCTAGAAAGAAGCTCGGGGGGGGGGGGGATCCAGAACGCTGGGGCTCTCTCGCACCTAACGGCACAGGACACGTAAAATACTCACCTTTTTAACGAGCCAGCGCCAGGAAAGGAGTCCCGCGATTGGCCGCCGGCCGGTCACGTGGGCGGGTCCTGCTGGCGGCCGGCACAGAGAACGCGACTACAGGCCGCGTGACCGGCTGGCGGCCAATTGCGGGACTCCTTTCCTGCCGCTGGCTCGTTAAGTTGAGTATTCTACATGTCCTGTGCAGTTAGGTGCGAGGGGGCCCCAGCGTTCTGGATGCCCCCCCCCCCCCGAGCTTCTTTCTAGCGGCAAAGAGCCGGACCAACACCCAGTTTAATATGGACCAAAACCCAGGATTTTCACTATCCTGGGTTTTGGTTCCCAATCGGAGATGCCCCGCTGTGCGAAACCCCCCAGATCACCAAAACAAACTCACCTCTTCCCGGTCTTATGTCGCATGTGCGGCCAATGAGCGCGCTTGGATCTGCTGACGCCCTTTCGTCTAAGGCCGAGCACTGACGGCCGCATCCCCCACTTCCCTCTAACAGGGAGCGCGCCCACGTCTGCCATTCACAAATGCCTGACCCTGCTAGAGGAATAGCGGGGATACTCCTGCTGCTGACCAGAAAGGAAGGTAAGTGCATGAGCGACCTGGGGGGGGGGGGGTGTCACACAGTGGGGCATCCCGATTCTGGATGCCCTGGGGGGAGGGAATTGATCAGCTCAGGAACCTTATAGATTCCCGGGGCGTTCTCCGAGGGTTTTGGTCCACTTTAAAGAGAAACATCGGAGGAGATTAAAACCTTCCCCAAGCCTCACCGGTACCCGCTGCCCCCTCCCCCCTCCAGTTTGGGTGGCTTCTACTCACCTCCTCGGGGGGGGGATCCATCGGATTCCAGCGACCTTCCAACGGGTGGCGCCATCTTGCATCCCATCGGGCTACGCGTGGACCCCGATCAGTGCCACGCGAGATTTCACACGGGACTTTGAAGAGGCCAGATAAAGCCTTACTGTCATTTACAGACAGCGGCGGGTGAGAAGGTTCGGGCCCCGGAGGAGCCAAAAGGTAAGTAGGGGCCGATGGGGGCAAATCTTTAAAGTGCCCAGGGCGGCCTGAAAAATTCCCCTGCAGAAAAGTAAGGTTATTATTAATGTTTATTTATATAGCGCCATCATCTTCCGTAGCGCTGTACAAGGTGTGATTACAGACAAGATAAAACATATAGTATAGGGAACAATACATTATTATTATTATTATTATTGTTTATTTATATAGCGCCATCATCTTCGGCAGCGCTGTACAAGGTGTGAAGGTAAGACATATAGTACAGAGAACAATACAAACTAGATGCTATGAGGTTTGTGTTGTGATCACGGGAGACAATAGGAGAGAGAGCCGCGTCCCTGCGATACAGTAAATGGAGCCTATAGTGTGTCCAGCTTTACTCGCGCACAACACAAGCCTCCCCGACGCTGGATTTCACTGGTCGGATTAGAGAGCGGTAAAACTTTCGATGAGAAACTACAGAGCTTGTGTCTCCCGCTGTATTTCCTGCCTCAGATGTTATAGCGCCTCTTATCTTCCAGATAATTCCCCACTAGAAAGGGATATTTAATGCCGCCGAGAGAAGGATCGACAGGCGGCTTATTATTGTACGAGCGACGCTGTGAACGCTATACACCGATTCTACTTTCCCTCGGAGGCTTTTCCTCCCCCCCCCCCTGATCGGGAAAATAAAAACCATTGAGAAAACAATGGCGGGAGTATAAAGCGGGCGACTCGTGTCCACATCCATCTTATCATCAAATAAGATCACCTAGATATTGATCATATAGATATATATATACCGGTGTATATATATGATCATAAATATTATATAAAACTACAATGTAATAATGGCTTATGTAATAATTTATTTATTATTTACAATTAATAATTATTAAATAGTATTATTAAATATGTAATAATACAAATATATATATATATATATATATATTTTCATATGATCATATATCAGATATGTGTATATTTATATATGTAAGATCATATATGTATGTGGTATATATATATATATATATATATATATATATATATATATATATATATATATCCTCTACATAGATAAGGTCATATATCATCATCTTATAATCATTAACATGAATAATGTATGATAGCTACACTGGAACACTTTATTTATTGCCGTCCCTCTGTGGTAAAGACTGGAGGAGGCGGAGCTACAACAGGCGCCATTATCTGGGAATAGAGTGAAGCAGGAGCAGTAGAAATTGGCGGAAGGTTCTCTTCATGGCGGAGCAAATCAGTGGACGCTAGAAATCGAGCTGCGCTAACAGCGCTGTGAGACGGGCGGGTGCTGTTTGGCACGTGAAGGGTTAAATGGCTTTTGCTTTATGCGACGTGCATCCATCTTGTATAAACCTGCGTCAATGATTTTAGCTCGTAGCGCACAAAGTATTTGCTGCGAGATAAGTTTTTATTTCTCGGAAATCGCGGGATTTCTGGTAAATGACTTGACCCGGCAAGACCATCGAGTTTCGCTCTCATCACTAGAGGGTCGGACTTTCTAGATGGTTCTTTGTGCTGTGCTACATAAATTAAATCTGTCATTCAAATCAGCGGATTACTCTGGTGAAACTGTACCATGTTTGTGTGTCATGCTTTTCTTTAACAGTAATCTGGAGTTGGATGGGCACTTTATAAAGAGGGACTAGATGAGCCAGTGATACCTATTACCCCTTTCAGAACGAGACTCCGGAAGGAAACCCAGTCCAATCCACAGTTTCTCCTGTGCGGGGACGAGGTTCTGTTATCAAGCTGAAATATAACAAATATTAAATATAACAACTGTGTGAGACGAGCGAGTGATGCTCAGCACATGAAGGGTTTAATGGCTTCTGCTTTATACGAAGTGCATCCATCTTCTATAAACACTCACTCGTCATCTCTCACTCGTCATCTCTCTCCTCTCCCCGCCACCCTCCCATCATCTCTCTCTTGTCATCTCTCTCCTCTCCCCGCCACCCTCCCATCATCTCTCACTCGTCATCTCTCCCCTCTCCCCACCACCCTCCCATCATCTCTCGCTCGTCATCTCTCTCCTCTCCCCGCCACCCTCCCATCATCTCTCTCTCGTCATCTCTCTCCTCTCCCCACCATCCTCCCATCGTCTCTCACTCGTCATCTCTCTCCTCTCCCCGCCACCCTCCCATCATCTCTCACTCGTCATCTCTCTCCTCTCCCCGCCACCCTCCCATCATCTCTCTCATCATCTCTCTCCTCTCCCCACCACCCTCCCATCATCTCTCTCATCATCTCTCTCCTCTCCCCGCCATCCTCCCATCATCTCTCGCTCGTCATCTCTCTTCTCTCCCCACCACCCTCCCATCATCTCTCACTCGTCATCTCTCTCCTCTCCCCGTCACCCTCCCATCATCTCTCTCTGGTCATCTCTCTCCTCTCCCCATCACCCTCCCATCATCTCTCTCTCGTCATCTCTCTCCTCTCCCCGTCACCCTCCCATCATCTCTCACTCGTCATCTCTCTCCTCTCCCCGCCACCCTCCCATCATCTCTCTCTCGCCATCTCTCTCCTCTCCTCACCACCCTCCCATCATCTCTCTCTCGTCATCTCTCTCCTCTCCCCGCCACCCTCCCATCATCTCTCACTCGTCATCTCTCTCCTCTCCCCGTCACCCTCCCATCATCTCTCACTCGTCATCTCTCTCCTCTCCCCGCCACCCTCCCATCATCTCTCTCATCATCTCTCTCCTCTCCCCACCACCCTCCCATCATCTCTCTCATCATCTCTCTCCTCTCCCCGCCATCCTCCCATCATCTCTCACTCATCATCGCTCTCCTCTCCCCACCACCCTCCCATCATCTCTCGCTGGTCATCTCTCTCCTCTCCCCGCCACCCTCCCATCATCTCTCACTCGTCATCTCTCTCCTCTCCCCGCCACCCTCCCATCATCTCTCGCTCATCATCTCTCTTCTCTCCCCACCACCCTCCCATCATCTCTCTCTCGTCATCTCTCACCTCTCCCCGCCACCCTCCCATCATCTCTCTCTCGTCATCTCTCTCCTCTCCCCGCCACCCTCCCATCATCTCTCTCTCGTCATCTCTCTCCTCTCCCCACCACCCTCCCATCATCTCTCGCTGGTCATCTCTCTCCTCTCCCCGCCACCCTCCCATCATCTCTCGCTGGTCATCTCTCTCCTCTCCCCGCCACCCTCCCATCATCTCTCTCTCGTCATCTCTCTCCTCTCCCCGCCACCCTCCCATCATCTCTCGCTGGTCATCTCTCTCCTCTCCCCACCACCCTCCCATCATCTCTCGCTGGTCATCTCTCTCCTCTCCCCACCACCCTCCCATCATCTCTCACTCGTCATCTCTCTCCTCTCCCCACCACCCTCCCATCATCTCTCGCTGGTCATCTCTCTCCTCTCCCCGCCACCCTCCCATCATCTCTCGCTGGTCATCTCTCTCCTCTCCCCGCCACCCTCCCATCATCTCTCGCTCGTCATCTCTCTCCTCTCCCCGCCACCCTCCCATCATCTCTCGCTGGTCATCTCTCTCCTCTCCCCGCCACCCTCCCATCATCTCTCGCTGGTCATCTCTCTCCTCTCCCCGCCACCCTCCTATCATCTCTCGCTCGTCATCTCTCTCCTCTCCCCGCCACCCTCCCATCATCTCTCGCTGGTCATCTCTCTCCTCTCCTCGCCACCCTCCCATCATCTCTCTCCCATCATCTCTCACCTCTCCCCGCCACCCTCCCATCACCTCTCTCTCGTCATCTCTCTCCTCTCCCCGCCACCCTCCCATCATCTCTCGCTGGTCATCTCTCTCCTCTCCCCGCCACCCTCCCATCATCTCTCGCTCGTCATCTCTCTCCTCTCCCCGCCACCCTCCCATCATCTCTCGCTGGTCATCTCTCTCCTCTCCCCGCCACCCTCCCATCATCTCTCGCTGGTCATCTCTCTCCTCTCCCCACCATCCTCCCATCATCTCTCGCTGGTCATCTCTCTCCTCTCCCTGCCACCCTCCCATCATCTCTCTCTCTCTCATCATCTCTCTCCTCTCCCCGCCACCCTCCCATCATCTCTCTCCCATCATCTCTCACCTCTCCCCGCCACCCTCCCATCATCTCTCTCTCGTCATCTCTCTCCTCTCCCCGCCACCCTCCCATCATCTCTCGCTGGTCATCTCTCTCCTCTCCCCGCCATCCTCCCATCATCTCTCTCTCGTCATCTCTCTCCTCTCCCCGCCACCCTCCCATCATCTCTCTCCCATCATCTCTCACCTCTCCCCGCCACCCTCCCATCATCTCTCTCTCGTCATCTCTCTCCTCTCCCCGCCACCCTCCCATCATCTCTCGCTGGTCATCTCTCTCCTCTCCCCGCCACCCTCCCATCATCTCTCTCTCGTCATCTCTCTCCTCTCCCCGCCACCCTCCCATCATCTCTCTCTCGTCATCTCTCTCCTCTCCCCGCCACCCTTCCATCATCTCTCGCTGGTCATCTCTCTCCTCTCCTCGCCACCCTCCCATCATCTCTCTCCCATCATCTCTCACCTCTCCCCGCCACCCTCCCATCACCTCTCTCTCGTCATCTCTCTCCTCTCCCCGCCACCCTCCCATCATCTCTCGCTGGTCATCTTTCTCCTCTCCCCGCCACCCTCCCATCATCTCTCTCTCATCATCTCTCTCCTCTCCCCGCCACCCTCCCATCATCTCTCTCTCGTCATCTCTCTCCTCTCCCCGCCACCCTCCCATCATCTCTCGCTGGTCATCTCTCTCCTCTCCCCGCCACCCTCCCATCATCTCTCACTCATCATCTCTCTCCTATCCCCGCCACCCTCCCATCATCTCTCACTCATCATCTCTCTCCTCTCCCCGCCACCCTCCCATCATCTCTCACTCGTCATCTCTCTCCTCTCCCCGCCAACCTCCCATCATCTCTCGCTGGTCATCTCTCTCCTCTCCCCGCCACCCTCCCATCATCTCTCACTCATCATCTCTCTCCTATCCCCGCCACCCTCCCATCATCTCTCTCTCATCATCTCTCTCCTCTCCCCGCCACCCTCCATCATCTCTCTCTCGTCATCTCTCTCCTCTCCCGCCACCCTCCCATCATCTCTCGCTGGTCATCTCTCTCCTCTCCCCGCCACCCTCCCATCATCTCTCACTCATCATCTCTCTCCTCTCCCCGCCACCCTCCCATCATCTCTCGCTGGTCATCTCTCTCCTCTCCCCGCCACCCTCCCATCATCTCTCTCTCATCATCTCTCTCTTCTCCCCGCCACCCTCCCATCATCTCTCACTCATCATCGCTCTCCTCTCCCCGCCACCCTCCCATCATCTCTCGCTCATCATCTCTCTTCTCTCCCCACCACCCTCCCATCATCTCTCGCTGGTCATCTCTCTCCTCTCCCTGCCATCCTCCCATCATCTCTCTCTCGTCATCTCTCTCCTCTCCCCACCACCCTCCCATCATCTCTCACTCGTCATCTCTCTCCTCTCCCTGCCACCCTCCCATCATCTCTCACTCGTCATCTCTCTCCTCTCCCCGCCATCCTCCCATCATCTCTCTCTCGTCATCTCTCTCCTCTCCCCACCACCCTCCCATCATCTCTCTCCCATCATCTCTCTCCTCTCCCCACCACCCTCCCATCATCTCTCGCTCGTCATCTCTCTCCTCTCCCCGCCACCCTCCCATCATCTCTCACTCGTCATCTCTCTCCTCTCCCTGCCACCCTCCCATCATCTCTCGCTCGTCATCTCTCTTCTCTCCCCACCACCCTCCCATCATCTCTCGCTGGTCATCTCTCTCCTCTCCCTGCCACCCTCCCATCATCTCTCTCTCATCATCTCTCTCCTCTCCCCGCCACCCTCCCATCATCTTTCTCTCGTCATCTCTCTCCTCTCCCCGCCACCCTCCCATCATCTCTCTCCCATCATCTCTCACCTCTCCCCACCACCCTCCCATCATCTCTCACTCGTCATCTCTCTCCTCTCCCTGCCACCCTCCCATCATCTCTCACTCATCATCTCTCTCCTCTCCCCGCCACCCTCCCATCATCTCTCTCTCGTCATCTCTCTCCTCTCCCCGCCACCCTCCCATCATCTCTCTCTCATCATCTCTCTCCTCTCCCCGCCACCCTCCCATCATCTTTCTCTCGTCATCTCTCTCCTCTCCCCGCCACCCTCCCATCATCTCTCTCCCATCATCTCTCACCTCTCCCCACCACCCTCCCATCATCTCTCACTCGTCATCTCTCTCCTCTCCCTGCCACCCTCCCATCATCTCTCACTCATCATCTCTCTCCTCTCCCCGCCACCCTCCCATCATCTCTCGCTGGTCATCTCTCTCCTCTCCCCGCCACCCTCCGATCATCTCTCTCTCGTCATCTCTCTCCTCTCCCCACCACCCTCCCATCATCTCTCACTCGTCATCTCTCTCCTCTCCCTGCCACCCTCCCATCATCTCTCACTCATCATCTCTCTCCTCTCCCCGCCACCCTCCCATCATCTCTCACTCGTCATCTCTCTCCTCTCCCTGCCACCCTCCCATCATCTCTCGCTCGTCATCTCTCTTCTCTCCCCACCACCCTCCCATCATCTCTCGCTGGTCATCTCTCTCCTCTCCCCGCCACCCTCCCATCATCTCTCTCTCGTCATCTCTCTCCTCTCCCCGCCACCCTCCCATCATCTCTCTCTCATCATCTCTCTCCTCTCCCCGCCACCCTCCCATCATCTTTCTCTCGTCATCTCTCTCCTCTCCCCGCCACCCTCCCATCATCTCTCTCCCATCATCTCTCACCTCTCCCCACCACCCTCCCATCATCTCTCACTCGTCATCTCTCTCCTCTCCCTGCCACCCTCCCATCATCTCTCACTCATCATCTCTCTCCTCTCCCCGCCACCCTCCCATCATCTCTCGCTGGTCATCTCTCTCCTCTCCCCGCCACCCTCCGATCATCTCTCTCTCGTCATCTCTCTCCTCTCCCCACCACCCTCCCATCATCTCTCACTCGTCATCTCTCTCCTCTCCCTGCCACCCTCCCATCATCTCTCACTCATCATCTCTCTCCTCTCCCCGCCACCCTCCCATCATCTCTCGCTCGTCATTTCTCTTCTCTCCCCACCACCCTCCCATCATCTCTCACTCATCATCTCTCTTCTCTCCCCGCCACCCTCCCATCATCTCTCACTCATCATCTCTCTCCTCTCCCCACCACCCTCCCATCATCTCTCGCTGGTCATCTCTCTCCTCTCCCTGCCACCCTCCCATCATCTCTCACTCATCATCTCTCTCCTCTCCCCACCACCCTCCCATCATCTCTCGCTGGTCATCTCTCTCCTCTCCCTGCCACCCTCCCATCATCTCTCTCTCATCATCTCTCTCTTCTCCCCGCCACCCTCCAATCATCTCTCTCTCATCATCTCTCTCCTCTCCCCGCCACCCTCCCATCATCTCTCACTCGTCATCCCTCTCCTCTCCCCGCCATCCTCCCATCATCTCTCTCCCATCATCTCTCTCCTCTTCCCGCCATCCTCCCATCATCTCACACTGGTCATCTTTCTCCTCCCCCCGCCACCCTCCCATCATCTCTCACTGGTCATCTCTCTCCTCTCCCCGCCACCCTCCCATCATCTCTCACTGGTCATCTTTCTCCTCCCCCGCCACCCTCCCATCATCTCTCTCTCGTCATCTCTCTCCTCTCCCCGCCACCCTCCCATCATCTCTCTCTCGTCATCTCTCTCCTCTCCCCGCCACCCTCCCATCATCTCTCTCTCGTCATCTCTCTCCTCTCCCCGCCACCCTCCCATCATCTCTCTCTCGTCATCTCTCTCCTCTCCCCGCCCTCCTCCCATCATCTCTCGCTCGTCATCTCTCTCCTCTCCCCGCCACCCTCCCATCATCTCTCTCTCGTCATCTCTCTCCTCTCCCCGCCATCCTCCCATCATCTCTCGCTCGCCATCCCTCTCCTTTCCCCACCATCCTCCCATCATCTCTCACTGGTCATCTTTCTCCTCCCCCCGCCATCCTCCCATCATCTCTCACTCGTCATCTCTCTCCTCTCCTCGCCACCCTCCCATCATCTCTCTCTCGTCATCTCTCTCCTCTCCCCGCCATCCTCCCATCATCTCTTGCTCGCCATCCCTCTCCTCTCCCCACCATCCTCCCATCATCTCTCTCTCGTCATCTCTCTCCTCTCCCCGCCACCCTCCCATCATCTCTCGCTCATCATCTTTCTCCTCTCCCCACCACCCTCCCATCATCTCTCACTCATCATCTCTCTCCTCTCCCCGCCATCCTCCCATCATCTCTTGCTCGCCATCCCTCTCCTCTCCCCACCATCCTCCCATCATCTCTCACTCATCATCTCTCTCCTCTCCCCACCACCCTCCCATCATCTCTCGCTCATCATCTCTCTCCTCTCCCCGCCACCCTCCCATCATCTCTCGCTCGTCATCTTTCTCCTCTCCCCACCACCCTCCCATCATCTCTCACTCATCATCTCTCTCCTCTCCCCGCCATCCTCCCATCATCTCTCTCTCGTCATCTCTCTCCTCTCCCCGCCACCCTCCCATCATCTCTCTCTCGTCATCTCTCTCCTCTCCCCACCACCCTCCCATCATCTCTCACTCATCATCTCTCTCCTCTCCCCGCCACCCTCCCATCATCTCTCGCTCGTCATCTTTCTCCTCTCCCCACCACCCTCCCATCATCTCTCACTCATCATCTCTCTCCTCTCCCCGCCATCCTCCCATCATCTCTCTCTCATCATCTTTCTCCTCTCCCCGCCATCCTCCCATCATCTCACACTGGTCATCTTTCTCCTCCCCCCGCCACCCTCCCATCATCTCTCACTCGTCATCTCTCTCCTCTCCCCGCCACCCTCCCATCATCTCTCACTGGTCATCTTTCTCCTCCCCCGCCACCCTCCCATCATCTCTCTCTCGTCATCTCTCTCCTCTCCCCGCCACCCTCCCATCATCTCTCTCTCGTCATCTCTCTCCTCTCCCCGCCACCCTCCCATCATCTCTCTCTCGTCATCTCTCTCCTCTCCCCGCCACCCTCCCATCATCTCTCTCTCGTCATCTCTCTCCTCTCCCCGCCACCCTCCCATCATCTCTCTCTCGTCATCTCTCTCCTCTCCCCGCCCCCCTGCCATCATCTCTCTCTCGTCATCTCTCTCCTCTCCCCGCCCTCCTCCCATCATCTCTCGCTCGTCATCTCTCTCCTCTCCCCGCCACTCTCCCATCATCTCTCGCTGGTCATCTCTCTCCTCTCCCCGCCACCCTCCCATCATCTCTCTCTCGTCATCTCTCTCCTCTCCCCGCCACCCTCCCATCATCTCTCTCTCGTTATCTCTCTCCTCTCCCCGCCACCCTCCCATCATCTCTCACTGGTCATCTCTCTCCTCTCCCCGCCACCCTCCCATCATCTCTCTCACGTCATCTCTCTCCTCTCCCCGCCACCCTCCCATCATCTCTCACTGGTCATCTCTCTCCTCTCCCCGCCACCCTCCCATCATCTCTCTCTCGTCATCTCTCTCCTCTCCCCGCCACCCTCCCATCATCTCTCTCTCGTCATCTCTCTCCTCTCCCCATCAGACTCTCAGTCACTGAGAGGTAACGCTTATAACTTGTTGTGCAATTCATTCTGAAGACATTCCCCAGGACGCAGAACAAATGTTCACAATATCAAACATCAAACTCATTGAAGCCAATTGTGTCTTTGGAATTAGATTCCCGGGAAAAGTCCAGACGCCATCTGCTCCCCAGAAAAACCTTTTGTGATGCTTCACAACAACGACGCTGCTCGACGCGTTTCTCCTCGTCTGTTGCCTGCTGGCAGAAGTATCCTGCCCAATATATCTATACATATTCTATATATATTAAATATATCTATATAATATATAATATAATTATAATATAAAATATAAATATTATAACAATATATTATAAAAAATCTAACAATATATTATAACAATATATAATACAAAATATATCTATCTATATATATATATTAATATAAAATAAAAATATGATAAAAATATATAATAACAATATATTATACAAATATATAATATAAAAAAATATATATATATATATATATATATATATATATATATATATATTATAAAATAAAAATATTATACAAATATATTATAACAATATAATGTAAAAATATATAATATAAAATATATCTATATATTGCCCAATGGAGAAATACTTCTTATGCGTTTAAA
The DNA here is from genome assembly GCA_027917425.1 of Gastrophryne carolinensis. Taxonomy (NCBI): domain Eukaryota; kingdom Metazoa; phylum Chordata; class Amphibia; order Anura; family Microhylidae; genus Gastrophryne; species Gastrophryne carolinensis. Next base: position 690,676 of record CM051243.1, read on the forward strand.
GCAGATCTCCATCCCTAGGTGACTGTAGGTCCCTTTTAATCTGATTTGGGATCCCTCTACACTTGAAGTGGACCAAAACCCAGGATTTTGTCTCTTTTCATCCTGGTCCTTTATGATCGGGGATGCCCCGCAGTGTGACACCCCCCAGATCGCCCAAAGCCTCTTCCTGGTCTTATAGCGCATGCGTGGCCACTTGTCTCATCGCCTAAGCCTTCGTCTAAGGTGAGCAGCTCTGGGCGCTGATGGCCGCATCCCCTGCTTCCCTCTAACTCCAAATAAAATGAACACAAACATGAAAAACCTTTTGTGATGCTTCACCACAATGACGCTGCTCAACGTGGTTCTCCTCGTCTGTTTCCTGGAGTGTGAAACCTGCCCAATATATCTATAAATTGGCCAATGGAGAAATAATGCGTTTAAAGTGGACCAAAACCCAGGATTTCGACATTTTTGGTCTTGGTCTTTTTTGATTGGGGATGCCCCGCTGTGTGAAACCCCCCAGATTGCCAGAGGAAACTCACCTCTTCCTGGTCCTACAGCGCTGACGTCACGTCATCTAAGCCTTAGTCTAAGGTGAGCAGCTCCGAGCGTGCTGCCGGCTGCATCCCCCACTTACCTCTAAGGGCCATTCACAAATGCCTGACATGGGCACGCGCCCTGCTAGAGGGATATCGGGGATGTGGCCTGCACATGTGCCATTGGAGCAGGAACAAAGGTGAGCGAACGAGGCGACCTGGGTGTGTTACACAGTAGGGCATCCCGATTTTGGATGCCCCGGAGGGAGGGAATCGATCGTCGAGCTGGGTTTTGAGCCACTTTAAAGCAAATCTTTGGGTTTCGTACCTCTTTAAAGTACAGCGAAACCCAGGTTAAATGAACCCAAACACCAAATATATATAATCCAGAATCCAATACTATGTGGATTATCAGGCTCTGGACACTAGGCCATGTGTGATATCAAAATGAAATAAAATGAAAGGTTTTATAATCCTGAACAAAACTCTCTCATCAATATAGTTATAACTGACATTCTAAAGGAGCGACATCACTTCCCCGAAATATCATCTAATGCCCAAGTGTCCAACGTGTAATTGAATGTCTGCTTCCAACCAATTAGGAATTCAATGATTCCTCAAAAGTAAGTTACCTGCAGCTCAACTATTGAGGATGTTGGCAGCTAGGTGTGAATATGTGAATATAGGTTGGTCTAGGTGTGAATATGTGAATATAGGTTGGTCTAGGTGTGAATATGTGAATATAGGTTGGTCTAGGTGTGAATATGTGAATATAGGTTGGTCTAGGTGTAAATATGTGAATATAGGTTGGTCTAGGTGTGAATATGTGAATATAGGTTGGTCTAGGTGTGACTATGTGAATATAGGTTGGTCTAGGTGTGAATATGTGAATATAGGTTGGCCTAGGTGTGAATATGTGAATATAGGTTGGTCTAGGTGTGAATATGTGAATATAGGTTGGTCTAGGTGTGAATATGTGAATATAGGTTGGTCTAGGTGTGAATATGTGAATATAGGTTGGTCTAGGTGTGAATATGTGAATATAGGTTGGTCTAGGTGTGAATATGTGAATATAGGTTGGTCTAGGTGTAAATATGTGAATATAGGTTGGCCTAGGTGTGAATATGTGAATATAGGTTGGTCTAGGTGTGAATATGTGAATATAGGTTGGTCTAGGTGTGAATATGTGAATATAGGTCGGTCTAGGTGTAAATATGTGAATATAGGTTGGTCTAGGTGTGAATATGTGAATATAGGTTGGTCTAGGTGTGAGTATGTGAATATAGGTTGGTCTAGGTGTGAATATGTGAATATAGCTTGGCCTAGGTGTGAATATGTGAATATAGGTTGGTCTAGGTGTGAATATGTGAATATAGGTTGGTGTAGGTGTGAATATGTGAATATAGGTTGGTGTAGGTGTGAATATGTGAATATAGGTTGGTCTAGGTGTGAATATGTGAATATAGGTTGGTGTAGGTGTGAATATGTGAATATAGGTTGGTCTAGGTGTGAATATGTGAATATAGGTTGGTCTAGGTGTGAATATGTGAATATAGGTTGGTCTAGGTGTAAATATGTGAATATAGGTTGGTCTAGGTGTGAATATGTGAATATAGGTTGGTCTAGGTGTGAATATGTGAATATAGGTTGGTCTAGGTGTGAATATGTGAATATAGGTTGGTCTAGGTGTAAATATGTGAATATAGGTTGGTCTAGGTGTGAGTATGTGAATATAGGTTGGTCTAGGTGTGAATATGTGAATATAGGTTGGCCTAGGTGTGAATATGTGAATATAGGTTGGTCTAGGTGTAAATATGTGAATATAGGTTGGTCTAGGTGTGAATATAGTCTATTGTATTCATGGGGCGTGGTCTGTTTTCTTATAGACATGGCAGAATACTATTTGAGAGTAAATTTGAGGGACAGCTTTCCTTTAACACAAACAGTAGAAATAAACCCATTTGTAAAGAATAAGGATAATCCTGATAATCAGTCGACCTAATCGATGACTAATTTCCATTAAAATACGTTTTTTAGAAGCTTAGCGTCACATGTTTCTGGATTCTGGACTCATTCGGGTTTTGCGAAACGTTTGCGTAATTAAAGAATGACTTTGATTCAGTAATTCTTCTCGTTTTAACGACTCCCCTGAGAAGACCGGAAACAATCCAGAAAAGGTGGAAGCGATGCGCCGTTCTCACCACCATCTGTCTCCCTCCTCTCCCGGCGCGCGGCGGTCCTCCGGCGTCCAATGTCGCTCACGCTTTCCGTGTAATTAATCACGCTTCCTGCTTTATTATCATATAACAGGTTTATTTCTATGGAACCAGCAATGCGAGAGGCATCCACCGAATTCTCCACCGGCTAAAAAATCAGCCTTGTGCAAACCCAAATATATTTGCTTTGCCAGTCATTCGACCCAAGTGGATTTAGGCGCTGGGTTGGCTGGTAAAATATTTCCTGCTCTTATGTAAATTGGACAGAGTCAGGTTATATTACTCACTTCTTGTTTATATTTCACATCTACATGTGATGGAGTTTTTATATTTTGAGTCTATGTTATTCATCTTTACCGCTTACAGAGGTGCCCCAAAAGGAGGATGCGCCTAAATTGGGCAGTGACTTGGTGTTGCTGGCAGGGCATCCATGGGGCCATGCTCACCCAATTGGAAAACCCTGTTGGGGGCTGACGGGTCCCATAACTCATGGCACAGAAGAGCAATCACTTACTCCTCTGGTGCTCCTTTACCGCTCGCAAGGAAGGTGCTTCAGTTGAAGGGATGGGGCAAATGCTAGGTGAGGGGAGGGGCCTCTTCCAATGACAATTACCAATGCCTTTGCCTAACATCAAGAGACACCAACTGCCGACATCCTGGCATTCCAGGTGGTATCTTGCTGCCCATTTGTGTCCTCTGCTGTCTCCTGTGCTGTTGACCTTCTGGCCTTCCTCGGTATGTTCTGTCTCTATAGCCAACATCTTGCCTTGTTTTGACCACATCTGTTGTCTGCTTGCCAACACTCTGCTTCATCTTGACCACATTAGCTGTCTTCTTGCCAACACTCTGCTTCATCTTGACCACATTAGCTGTCTTCTTGCCAACACCCTGCTTCATCTTGACCACATTAGCTGTCTTCTTGCCAACACCCTGCCTCATCTTGACCACTTTAGCTGTCTTCTTGCCAACACCCTGCCTCATCTTGACCACATTAGCTGTCTTCTTGCCAACACTCTGCCTCATCTTGACCACAAGATGAGGCAGGGTGTTAGCAAGGAGACAGCCGATGTGGTCAAGATGAGTCTTCATTGTAGACTTTCTATCATATCTTGTCTACTGTGTTAGGTGGCAACCTCCTACCTCGTTCTGACCACATTCACTGTCTCTGTTGTCAAACTCCTGCCTTGTTCTGACCACATCTGCGGTCTGCATCACTGACCTCCTGACATATTTTGACCACACCTGCTGTCTCCTTGCCAACACCCTGCCTCATCTTGACCATATCTGATGTCTGCTTGCCAGCACCCTGCCTCATCCACATCTTCTGCTTCTGTCTCCTTGCCAACACCCTGCCTCATATTTACCACATCTGCTGTCTTCATTGTAGACTTCCTATCATATCTTGTCTACTGTCTCGGGTGACAACCTCCTGCCTCGTTCTGACCGCATCTGCTTTTTCCATTGCCAATCAACTGCCATGTCTTGACCACAGCTGCTGTCTCCATTGCCAATCAACTGCCACGTCTTGACCACAGCTGCTGTCTCCATTGCCAATCAACTGCCACGTCTTGACCACAGCTGCTGCCTCCATGTCAACATCCTACCTCATCTTGTCCACATCTGCTGTCCATCATGACCACTTTTATTATCTCCTTGCTAATATCTTGCCTAAGAAATCAAATGGAAGAGCAGGTAAGGGGCGAGAGTGAGTACTTTTTGGGTCTTCTTTAACCAAATTGTGCACCCTGCACAGTACAATGGATGATCTGATTTAGTGCCTGGTGTGGCCCCATTGTTATATTAAATTCAGCTGCTTCTCCTGTTCAGTAAGAGCTCGAAGACATGAATTACACTTCTAATGAAAAGCTTGTTTGTGTAGAACAACCTGGAAAGCTCAAGGTCTGAAATAAAAGAATTACAGCTACAAATTGGAAAGAGCCGAGTCTGTAAGCGGCACCTTGTTCTGTGCCTCGTTGGTTGTACAATGGCGCTAATGCGTTTAGTATGTTAACAACGCACGTCGTCGCTCCCGAACGACACATTAGCATATAGAGGGGATTCATTGTCCTCATTATTATATGGATCGGTTTCAGTGTAAACGCCGATACGAAGCCGTCCTCCTGGTTCCATTGTTCCGCCTTTATGTTGCACCAGCTGCAGCTTTGTTATTCCACATGTTGGAATTAATTCACAAAATGCTTTTTTAACCAAACCAAAATGTCTAATCAGAGATTAGGTGGGAAAGATATACAAAATAAAAATCTTAAACCGGACCAACGCCCTTACAACAAACAATGCTGAAATGCACAACCCTCCCAAAGGCGATTACGATTGCTGCGCATAAAAAAATCATTTATATTTTTCTGACTCCTGCTGTGGTCAATTTTAAAAACAAAATGGCATCTCCTGGAGCTGCAGGACACCAGCAAACAGGACATGCAGCTGGGTTTCCGGTGACTGTGCATTGTCAGGTATATCTATTTCTATTGTTGTAACTGTTACAATGTATCTCCTATCCATCCGTCAATGAAGGGGCGTGGCTTCATCTATCCCTCAATGAGAGAGCGTGGCTTCATCTATCCCTCAATGAGAGAGCGTGGCTTCATCCATCCCCCAATGAGAGAGTGTGGCTTCATCTATCCCTCAGTGAGGGGGCGTGGCTTCATCTATCCCTCAATGAGAGAGCGTGGCTTCATCTATCCCTCAATGAGAGAGCGTGGCTTCATCTATCCCTCAATGAGAGAGCCTGGCTTCATCTATCCCTCAATGAGAGAGCGAGGCTTCATCTATCCCTCAATGAGAGAGTGTGGCTTCATCTATCCCTCAATGAGGGGGCGTGGCTTCATCTATCCCTCAATGAGGGGGTGCGGCTTCATCTATCCCTCAATGAGGAGGCGTGGCTTCATCTATCCCTCAATGAGAGAGTGTGGCTTCATCTATCCCTCAATGAGAGAGTGTGGCTTCATCTATCCCTCAATGAGAGAGCGTGGCTTCATCTATCCCTCAATGAGAGAGTGTGGCTTCATCTATCCCTCATTAGAGAGTGTGGCTTCATCTATCCCTCAGTGAGAGAGCGTGGCTTCATCTATCCCTCAATGAGAGAGCGTGGCTTCATCTATCCCTCAATGAGGGGGTGTGGCTTCATCCATCCCTCAATGAGGGGGCGTGGCTTCATCTATCCCTCAATGAGGGGGCGTGGCTTCATCTATCCCTCAATGAGAGAGCGTGGCTTCATCTATCCCTCAATGAGAGAGTGTGGCTTCATCTATCCCTCAATGAGAGAGTGTGGCTTCATCTATCCCTCAATGAGAGAGTGTGGCTTCATCTATCCCTCAATGAGAGAGCGTGGCTTCATCTATCCCTCAATGAGAGAGCGTGGCTTCATCTATCCCTCAATGAGAGAGTGTGACTTCATCTATCCCTCAATGAGAGAGCGTGGCTTCATCCATCCCTCAATGTGCGGGCGTGGTTTCATCCATCCCTCAATGAGAGAGTGTGGCTTCATCTATCCCTCAATGAGAGAGTGTGACTTCATCTATCCCTCAATGAGAGAGTGTGACTTCATCTATCCCTCAATGAGAGAGTGTGGCTTCATCTATCCCTCAATGAGAGAGCGTGGCTTCATCTATCCCTCAATGAGAGGGTGTGGCTTCATCTATCCCTCAATGAGAGAGCGTGGCTTCATCTATCCCTCAATGAGAGAGTGTGGCTTCATCTATCCCTCAATGAGGGGGTGCGGCTTTATCTATCCCTCAATGAGGAGGCGTGGCTTCATCTATCCCTCAATGAGAGAGTGTGGCGTCATCTATCCCTCAATGAGAGAGCGTGGCTTCATCTATCCCTCAATGAGAGAGTGTGGCTTCATCTATCCCTCAATGAGAGAGCGTGGCGTCATCTATCCCTCAATGAGAGAGTGTGGCTTCATCTATCCCTCAATGAGAGAGTGTGGCTTCATCTATCCCTCAATGAGAGGGTGTGGCTTCATCTATCCATCAATGAGAGAGCGTGGCTTCATCTATCCCTCAATGAGAGAGTGTGGCTTCATCTATCCCTCAATGAGGGGGTGCGGCTTCATCTATCCCTCAATGAGGAGGCGTGGCTTCATCTATCCCTCAATGAGAGAGTGTGGCTTCATCTATCCCTCAATGAGAGAGCGTGGCGTCATCTATCCCTCAATGAGAGAGCGTGGCTTCATCTATCCCTCAATGAGAGAGCGTGGCTTCATCCATCCCTCAATGAGAGAGTGTAGCCTCATCTATCCCTCAATGAGGGGGCGTGGCTTCATCTATCCCTCAATGAGGGGGGGTGGCTTCATATATCCTTCAATGAGAGAGTGTGGCTTCATCTATCCCTCAATGAGAGAGTGTGGCTTCATCTATCCCTCAATGAGAGAGCGTGGTTTCATTCATCCCTCAATGAGAGAGTGTGGCTTCATCTATCCTTCAATGAGGGGGTGTGGCTTCATCTATACCTCAATGAGGGGGCGTGGCTTCATCTATCCCTCAATGAGGGTGTGTGGCTTCATCTATCCCTCAATGAGAGAGCGTGGCTTCATCTATCCTTCAGTGAGGGTGTGTGGCTTCATCTATCCCTCAATGAGGGGGCGTGGCTTCATCTATCCCTCAATGAGAGAGCGTGGCTTCATCTATCCCTCAATGAGAGAGCGTGGCTTCATCTATCCCTCAATGAGAGAGCGTGGCTTCATCCATCCCTCAATGAGAGAGTGTAGCCTCATCTATCCCTCAATGAGGGGGCGTGGCTTCATCTATCCCTCAATGAGGGGGGTGGCTTCATATATCCCTCAATGAGAGAGTGTGGCTTCATCTATCCCTCAATGAGAGAGTGTGGCTTCATCAATCCCTCAATGAGAGAGTGTGGCTTCATCTATCCCTCAATGAGGGGGCGTGGCTTCATCCAACCCTCAATGAGGGGGCGTGGTTTCATCTACCCCTCAATGAGGGGGCGTGTCTTCATCCATCCCTCAATGAGAGAGCGTGGCTTCATCTATCCCTCAATGAGGGGGCGTGGCTTCATTTACATATTGTCCCTCTTTGAGGTGTAACATACACATCTGCAGCAATAAATGATCAGCTTCCTATGGGTCATTGAGGAGTTTACCATGACCTGCGTAGCAAACAGATTGTGAACAAAGGCTACAGTTGCTGTGCTGGAGGTTCACAGAGGGATGAGTAGGGAGAGCCTGGGGAGGCCATAGCTTCAGCTCTGCTATATACACATGTAGTTAGGCTCTGCCTATCTCCAAATTGGTTACATTGAGCCCATTGTCATGGGATGTATGCCCTGGCTTAACTGGATTGGTTATATTATCTCAGTAATCCCTTGGAACCACTAAGAAGGACGTGGACTACAGATATTTCCTTTCTATTATAATTCTGCACATGAACACTGGTCACTGGTTGGAAAAAAATGCAATTGCCAAAAACCCCTGCTGTATCTTTTCCTGCTGCTGTGCAATGTTTCCATTTTATACAACCAATGAAAATCTTTTATTTCTTTTTTAAACCTCCATTTAAAGCAGACTGAAACACTGTCTGAAGCCGCTTGCCTTCCTTGGTGGGCCAAAGGAGGGCATCTTATGCAGCGAAAAATATGATATACGTATATTTATGATGTGGCTATACTGGGCCAGGTACAGTACAGCAGGGCTGGTGTGTACCCCAAAAAGTACCAGGCCATTTTTTAACCCCAGTCCTACCCATGGTTGTGGGCTTGCCTGCATGTATGTGTGGAAGCTTGCCTGTATTATTATGTCATTATTAGGTGGTGTCTCCCTTTAAAGTGGACCAAAACTCACAGCGATTGTCCCGGAAATCTTATAGATTCCCTCCACCCAGGGCATTCAAAATTGGGATACCCTGCTGTGTGAAACCCCCAGGTCACCCCATGCACTTGCCTTGCTTCCCAGTCCAACAGCCCGTGTGCAAGCCGTGGCCGCATCCCCGCTATCCCTCTAGCAGGGCATGTGGCGTGTTAGTACACGTGTGTTTTATGGAAGCAGTTTTCACCACTCCAATCTGCTGCTATTGGCAGCTGTACACCAAGATTTACAAGAGTAAGGCCCTTAAAAAGGACCAATTTCACACTGCGGCTGCTCTGAAATCTAAAGGATTACCCCCGGATGCCTGGCTGTGTGAAACCCCCCGGTGTGCCGGTAATCTTTCCAGATCCCGACGGCTCCCGCAAAGATGTCTTCGCCGGCGGATGGAACCTGGCTTTCCTGTAGCTGTGCTCGCTCTCAGCACCCAGTCATTCAGATAGGCAGGATGCACGGGGGCCATGGGGCAATGCGCAGTGGAATTACTGGAAAGGTGAGTGAAAGTAGACAATCTGGGGGGCTTCACACAGGGGAGCAATCTACATTGTGATTGCCCCTGTGGCAGGGACCAATCACCACGGCTGCAGTGAAATGAAGACCGTGTGTCTGTCGTAGTTATGTTGGACCCATGCTCTCATGCTCCCCCTGGTGTTCACAACACTGATTAGAAGCCTATCTTAATTAGCCATGATAATTGAATTTCAACACAATAGGGTTGATTTAGAGCCCCTTTTTCAACCTTCTTTTTGGAGGTATTACTAGCAAACAAAAAATCACACAAAAAAAGAAAACATTTCACATAAAAATTCTTGAAGAAAAAAAGACTTTGCTGAATCAGATGAGATGGAAAAATGGACGAGAACAGAAATTTTCACGCAAAAAAATGATGAGAAAGTGGCTCTGAATCAACCCTAATATCCAGATAAAATATCTCCACTAGTTCCACGTAACCAATGTTAAGCCATTAGAAGAGTAAAGGGGGCTACATCTGTAATATATATATATATATATATATATATATATATATATATAGTTATATTTATACATAAACATGTCTGCATTTCGATCCACAAAACATGAACTGTTGCAGATCTAGGCAGAGCTAATTCACTTAGAGCCTTTCTAGCTAATTAATCAATTTTCTTAATTAAAGTTTCCAAACTGACTCTCTAATTTTCCTAACTGAAACCGTAAACTGATTCATTTTCACCTAGATTGGGATGTAAGATGTTGAAGGCTCGAGTATTTGGCAGCCCCAGCTGCACATTCACAAAAAAGATTGGCTGGTGGGGCATGCATATGCTGGGGGACATTTTTTGGCCTAATGTATCATGCTTGTTATTGGGCTATTAGCAGATGGGCCTGGCAAATCAGGATGCTCAGCGACAGGAGGCTGTAACAGTCCCAATGAGATTGGAGGTCTGCTTTAAAGCTCGAGCCGTCGTCATGGCAGTGATGTTGTCATGGCAGTTTTCATTCATAAATGTTTGTTCAGGGCATCTTAACATTGTGGACTCCGATAGCTTGACCGTCTCATCATTCCTTTATGCTTCATAATGGCTTATGAGGAAAATGTTCTTTTATTAGGTGAATAAACCAGCAGAACGTATAACGCATGAAATTACGAACCTTGATCTACACATCTTCGCAATGAAAGGAGAGAGATTTAGGGGTACTGATTACTGATAGCTGCAAGATGAGTGGACAGTGTAGCCAGGCAGTGGGAAAAGCAAGCAGGATGCTCGGCTGCATAGCTCGAGGCATCACCAGTAGGAAGAGGGAGGTTGTGATGCCGCTGTATAGAGCCCTGGTAAGGCCACAGCTAGAATACTGTGTGCAGTTCTGGAGACCTTACCTGCAAAAAGACATTATTCAAATAGAACGTGTCCAAAGGCGGGCAACGAAAATGGTGGAAGGACTTAAACTTAAAACTTATCAGGAGAGACTTAAAGAACTTAATTTGTACAGTCTGGAAGAAAGAAGGGAGAGGGGGGACATGATTGAGACCTTTAAATATGTGAAAGGATTGAATAAGGTTCAGGAGGGAAGTGTTTTTAAGAAGAAACTTAACGATAGAACAAGGGGGCACAACCTGAAGCTAGTCGGGGGGAAGATCAGGAGCAATGTTAGAAAATATTATTTTACAGAAAGAGTAGTAGGTGCTTGGAACAAACTTCCAGCAGAGGTAGTTGAAACATCAACAGTCACTGAATTTAAACATGCCTGGGATAAGCACACATCTATCCTAAGATAAAGAGAACATACAGTATACACATAAGGACAGACTAGATGGACCGTATGGTCTCCTTCTGCCGTCAACCTTCTATGTTTCTATGTTTCTATATTAAAATGTTTACTCCCCAATAGAAATGCACTTCGGGAACTTTTGGAGGACGCAGGCGCTTTATATAGCCTGAAGATTACTGCATTCCCGAGTCATGTTAGGTGAAAGTGCTCACAAAGAACATAATGGTCGTTGAGTTTACTGGCTTGCATATGGCAGTGTGTACATTAGAGATGAGCGAATTTTTTAAAAATTCGATTCGGACGATTTGCAGAATTCCCCCCTCCCAAAAAAAAGTATTCGCGGCTAATTGCTATTAAAAACTAAAATTTCTGGCTTACCGAGAGGCTTTAAAAGGGTTGTAGAAGATTTTGCCTTGCTTTAAAAGGCATAGGATGCATGCTGGGTTAGTGAAATAATACTGTAAAGAAGTATGACATGCAGATCAGAGGGATCACTATTAGAATCGCTGTCGCAGAGCGGCACAATTACAGAGCCTTGAGGTGGCAGCAGCATGAGGAGCCCATATATTGCCTGAAAGACACACCCTGGAGTTTGCAGCAGCATGAGGAGCCCATTTATTTCCTGAAAGACACCCTGGAGTTGGCAGCAGCATAAGGAGCCCATATATTGCCTAAAAGACATACTGGAGTTGGCAGCAAAACAGGGAGCCCATTTATGGCCTGGAAGACACATCCTAGATTTGGCAGCAGCAGTAGAAGCCCATATATTGCCTGAAAGACACACTGGAGTTGGCAGCAGCACAAGGAACCCATATATTGCCTTAAAGACACACCCTGGACTTGGCAGCACCATGAAGAGCCCATATATTACCTTAAAGACATCCTGGAGTTGGCAGCAGCACGAGGAGCTTATATATTGCCTTAAAGACACACTGGAGTTGGCAGCAGCATGAGAAGCCCATATATTGCCTGAAAGACACACTGGAGTTGGCAGCAGCACAAGGAACACATATATTGCTTTAAAGACACATCCTGGAGTTGGCAGTAGCATAGGGAGCCCATGTATTGCCTGAAAGACACACTGGAGTTGTCAACATCATGAGGACCCCATATATTGCCTGAAAGACACGCTCTGGAGTTGGCAGCAGCATGAGAAGCCCATATATTGCCTGAAAGACACATCCTGAAGTTGGCAGCAGCATGATGAGGCCATATATTGCCTGAAAGACATACCCTGGAGTTGGCAGCATCATGAGGAGCCCATGTATTGCCTTAAAGACACACTGGAGTTGGCAGCAGCATGAGAAGCCCATATATTGCCTGAAAGACACACTGGAGTTGGCAGCAGCACAAGAAGCCCATTTATTGTCTGGAAGACACATCCTGGAGTTGGCAGCATCATGAGGAGCCCATATATTGCCTGAAAAACACACCTTGGAGATGGCAGCAGCAGGAGGAGCCCATATATTGTCTTAAAGACACAACCTGGAGTTGGCAGTAGCATAAGGAGCCCATTTATTGCCTGAAAGACACACTGGAGTTGGCAGGAACACAGGGAGCCCATTTATGGACTGGAAAACACATCCTGGAATTGGCAGCAGCATGAGAAGCCCATATATTGCCTGAAAGACACACCCTGGAGTTGGCAGCAGCAGGAGGAGCCCATATCATGCCTTAAAGACACACCCTAGAGTTGGCATCAGCATGAGGAGACCATATATTACCTGAAAGTCACACTGGAGTTGGCAGCAGCACAAGGAACTCATATATTGCCTGAAAGACACACCCAGGACTTGGCAGCTGCGTGCAGAGCCCATATATTACCTTACAGACATCCTGGAGTTGGCAGCAGCATGATGAGCCCATATATTGCCTGAAAGACACACTCTGGAGTTGGCAGCAGCACAGGGAGCCCATACATTGCCTGAAAGACACACTGGAGTTGGCAGCATCATGAGGAGCCCATGTATTGCCTGAAAGACACACTGGAGTTGGCAGCAACACAGGGAGCCCATTTATTGCCCGGAAGACACATCCTGGAGTTAGCTGCAGCATGAGAAACCCATATATTGTCTGAAAGACACATCCTGGAGTTGGCAGCATCACGAGGAGCCCATGCATTGCCCTAAAGACACCCTGGAGTTGGCAGCAGCATGAGAAGCCCATATATTGCCTGAAAGACACACTGAAGTTGGCAGCAGCACTAGAAGCCCATTTATTGTCTGGAAGACAAACCCTGGAGTTGGCAGCAGCATGAGCAGCACATATAATGCCTGAAAGACACATCCTGGATTTGGCAGCATCATGAGGAGCCCATATATTGCCTGAAAGACACACTGGAGTTGGCAGCAGCACAGGGAGCCCATTTATTGCCCGGAAGACACATCCTGGAGTTGGCAGCAGCATGAGAAGCCCATATATTGCCTGAAAGACACACTGGAGTTGGCAGCAACACAGGGAGCCCATTTATTGCCCGGAAGACACATCCTGGAGTTAGCTGCAGCATGAGAAACCCATATATTGTCTGAAAGACACATCCTGGAGTTGGCAGCATCACGAGGAGCCCATGCATTGCCCTAAAGACACCCTGGAGTTGGCAGCAGCATGAGAAGCCCATATATTGCCTGAAAGACACACTGAAGTTGGCAGCAGCACTAGAAGCCCATTTATTGTCTGGAAGACAAACCCTGGAGTTGGCAGCAGCATGAGCAGCACATATAATGCCTGAAAGACACATCCTGGATTTGGCAGCATCATGAGGAGCCCATATATTGCCTGAAAGACACACTGGAGTTGGCAGCAGCACAGGGAGCCCATTTATTGCCCGGAAGACACATCCTGGAGTTGGCAGCAGCATGAGAAGCCCATATATTGCCTGAAAGACACATCCTAGAGTTGGCAGCAGCATGAGGAGCCCATATATTGCCTGAAAGACATACCCTGGAGTTGGCAGCATCATGAGGAGCCCATGTGTTGCCTTAAAGACACACTGGAGTTGGCAGCAGCATGAGAAGCCCATATATTGCCTGAAAGACACACTGGAGTTGGCAGCAGCACAAGGAGCCCATTTATTGCCTGGAAGACACATCCTGGAGTTGGCAGCAGCATGAGAAGCCCATTTATTGCCTGAAAGACACATCATGGAGTTGGCAGCAGCATGAGGAGCCCATATATTGCCTGAAAGACACACTGGAGTTGGCAGTAGCATGAGGAGCCCATATATTGCCTGAAAGACACACTGCAGTTGGCAGCAGCACAATGAACCCATATATTGCTTTAAAGACACAACCTGGAGTTGGCAGTAGCATGGGGAGCCCAGATATTGCCTGAAAGACACATCCTGGAGTTGATAGCAGCACGGGGAGCCCATATATTGCCTGATAGACACCCTGGAGTTGGCCGCAGCATAAGGAGCCCATATATTGCCTGAAAGAGACACTGGAGTTGGCAGCAGCATGAGGAGCCCATATATTGCCTGAAAGACACACCCTGGAGTTGGCAGTATCATGAGGAGCCCATGCATTGCCTTAAAGACACACTGGAGTTGGCAGCAGCACAACAGGCCCATTTATTGTCTGGAAGACACATCCTGGATTGGCAGCAGCATGAGAAGCCCATATATTGCCTGAAAGACACACCCTGGAGTTGGCAGCAGCATGAGGAGCCCATATATTGCCTTAAAGACACAACCTGGTGTTGGCAGTAGCATGAGGAGCCCATATATTGCTTAAAAGACACAACCTGGATTTGGCAGTAGCATGGGGAGCCCATATATTGCCTGAAAGACACACTGGAGTTGTCAGCATCATGAGGACCCCATTTATTGCCTGAAAGACACATCCTGGAGTTGGCAGCAGCACAAGGAGCCCATATATTGCCTTAAAGACACAACCTGGAGTTGGCAGTAGCATGAGGAGCCCATATATTGCCTGAAAGACACACTGCAGTTGGCAGCAGCACAATAAACCCATATATTGCTTTAAAGACACAACCTGGAGTTGGCAGTAGCATGGGGAGCCCAGATATTGCCTGAAAGACACATCCTGGAGTTGGTAGCAGCACGGGGAGCCCATATATTTCCTGAAAGACACCCTGGAGTTGGCCGCAGCATAAGGAGCCCATATATTGCCTGAAAGAGACACTGGAGTTGGCAGCAGCATGAGGAGCCCATATATTGCCTGAAAGACACACCCTGGAGTTGGCAGCATCATGAGAAGCCCATATATTGCCTGAAAGACACACCCTGGAGTTGGCAGCAGCATGAGGAGCCCATATATTGCCTTAAAGACACAACCTGGTGTTGGCAGTAGCATGAGGAGCCCATGTATTGCCTGAAAGACACACTGGAGTTGGCAGCAGCATAAGGAGCCCATATATTGCCTGAAAGACACACCCTGGAGTTGGTAGCAGCACGGGGAGCCCATATATTGCCTGAAAGACACCCTGGAGTTGGCCGCAGCATAAGGAGCCCATATATTGCCTGAAAGAGACACTGGAGTTGGCAACAGCATGAGGAGCCCATATATTGCCTGAAAGACACACCCTGGAGTTGGCAGCATCATGAGGAGCCCATATATTGCCTGAAAGACACATTGGAGTTGGCAGCAGCATGAGAAGCCAATATATTGCCTGAAAGACACACCCTGGAGTTGGCAGCATCATGAGGAGCCCATGTATTGCCTGAAAGACACACCCTGGAGTTGGCAGCATCATGAGGAGCCCATGTATTGCATTAAAGACACAACCTGGAGTTGGCAGCAGAATGAGAAGCCTATATATTGCCTGAAAGACACACTGGAGTTGGCAGCAGCACAAGGAGCCCATTTATTGTCTGGAGGACACATCCTGGAGTTGGCAGCAGCATGAGAAGCCCATATATAACCTGAAAGACACATCCTGGAGTTGGCAGCATCAGGAGGAGCCCATATATTGCCTGAAAAACACACCCTGGAGTTGGCAGCAGCACAAGGAGCCCATATATTGCCTGAAAGACACACCCTGGAGTTGGCAGCAGCATGGGGAGCCCATATATTGCCTGAAAGACACACTGGAGTTGTCAGCAGCATGAGGACCCCATTTATTGCCTGAAAGACACCCTGGAGTTGGCAGCAGCATAAGGAGCCCATATATTGCCTGAAAGACACACTGGAGTTGGCAGAAACACAGGGAGCCCATTTATTGCCCTGAAGACACATCCTGGAGTTGGCAGCAGCATGAGAAGCCCATATATTGCCTGAAAGACACACCCTGGAGTTGGCAGCAGCATGAGGAGCCCATATATTGCCTTAAAGACACAATCTGGAGTTGGCAGTAGCATGAGGAGCCCATATATTGCCTGAAAGACACACCCTTGGAGTTGGCAGCAGCACAGGGAGCCCATATATATCCTGAAAGACACACTGGAGTTGGCAGCAGCATGAGGAGCCCATATATTACCTGAAAGACACACCCTGGGGTTGGCATCAGCATGAGGAGCCCATATATGGCCTGAAAGAAATACTGGAATATAGTGTCTGCAGCAGGAGCCGGAATGCTCGCAACACTACCTCCCATGCCACTCTCCTCCTCAGTACTTGGCTGCCTAGCAAAGGATGCAGCAGATGTCTCCTCCATTTCTTGGCTGGGCAGTAGCTGTTGACTGTCCTCTATCAGATTGTCCTCACTGAATAGTGGAGCTGAACCCAAAGCATAAGATACGTCGCTGTGGGTGGGAACAGCGTAGGACAGAGTCAATGGAAGGACAGGGACTGCTCCCAGGCCATGCCAACTCAGAGTTGTGTCCGAGGAACCTATTGACTGTTGACTGGGGGTGTCAGATGTCACTTGCGATGAAGTGGATGACGCGTTAACCAATCGATGACGGCAGATGCATTGCTGGTCAAGACACGACCGCTGGCTGATACCACGACTCCTGCTGCCACTCGCCCCTAGTCTGCTGCGACCTCTGCCTGATGAATCTCGGCAGGTGGGTGTGATCTGTAACACTAACTAGGCTTGCAAGGCCTGGGAATAAAACCAAATGCAAACAGACTGTCAGATAGCCTGAAATGGGATGCCCCTGGTGAAAGTGAGATAAATGCACTACAGAAAGATTTAAAATGTGTTTTTCGTAGAGAAGCAAAAGCAATATAGACAGGTGTGTGTGACCTGTAGTAACACTAAATAGGCTTGAAAGATCTGGGCATAAACCCAAATGCTAACACACTATCACTGTCTCTCTCTGTCTCTCTCTTTCTCACCCTGTCTTTTTCTCTCCCTGACCCATTCTCACCACAATACACCGCTGAAATGAGCACCCGTAAGATGGCCGCCGCTTATATAGGGCTGTGACATCACCAGGGAGTCTGGCTGCTGATAGGCAGCATGTGATTCCTACCCAGGATTCTTTGCCCCATGTGACATGTCCTGATACGTGGATCCACCATTTTAGATGTCCTGGACCGCACTAAATGGAGTTTAAGGAAGCGATTCGAGAGATCGAAACGCGGCGATATTCGGATTCGTTTAGAATCAAATTTTTCCTAGAATCAAAATTCGTAATGAATTCGGATTCGTCAGATTTGATTCGCTCATCACTAAATAGCAATAATAATTATAATCATGGTCTCCCCGCCGCCTGCCACCTCACAAGCAGCCACACGTTCCGTGGGTCATAGGGCCCACTTCATCTCTGTATTATACCCTACCACTGATACAAATTCATACACTGACTTTATATGTCAAATTCAAAAGGACAAGAGGGCAAGATAGGAGACAGCAGTATAAATAACACGCGTTGCGCCAGTGGTGGAATGTGTTATAGAATAATAATAAAGCATTTCGATAAAGCAAAAAAAAAAATCCCATCCTGCCCGTAGAGTGTGACTGACAAAGGGGACGAGAAAGCAGAAGATGCGGCGACTTAACCGGATTATACTGTGAGCTTGAGGCAATTATATACCGCGCCAGATGCCGCAACTGAGGTTATGAAGGCGATCGATAAATGATTGTGGGATACAGTGACACATGTGTGAAAGGGGGGAAATTTATCCAGCTATGTACTAAGATTAAGGCTTGCATAACCTAGAATAAAGGCTGAGAGTTTCACTTTAAGATACACATTTACCGTAAAATAGAAGAAATGCATTTCATTATTATTATTATTATAAGCTAGTGTAAGGAGATGAGCCTTATCTATGTGTCCGTCCCCCGTTCGTACGCTTCAGGAGACAGCATCAAGGCCGTCTGTAAATTCTTCTCTTATCCTAAGAATTTATTGCTGTGAGTTTATGCTCATGTCTATGCACTAATTGTCCCTGACGGAGTGATGGTGTATACAGCTCTATATATACTCTGCTGTCTTAGAACTTGTATGATGAACGCTGTGTATGCGCTCTCTTCTTCAAGCACCATACGTGTTCCTAGCTCGAGCTAAGCAGAGACTCTCCGGAGGCGGACGCTCAACCGGCAACTTACCCCGCCAAGCGCGCTGGTGACGCCATTTATTCAGCATGACGCCATTTATCACGCGGCATTTCAGGCTTCCGTCTCTTCAAGTGTTTTCTAGCTTTAAATGTCTTGTTGTGTCATTTATTTTCTATGCGGGTAACAAGGAGGTGCTCACAATATTTAGGGTAAGTCACCTAAACGTCTTACTTTAGGAGAATGTATTGTCTAATTAGCAGGAAAAGAAATTAACCGCTACGACTTGTTCATTTGTTTATTACCATATTATTTGTCATATAAGACGCACCTAGGATTTGGAGGAGGAAAATCAGAAAAAAAATAATCTAAACCAAAAGTTGTGCTAAAACCCCCCATTACAGGCAGTGTGGCATCGCCCCCCCAGAAACACTTTGAATAGGCAAAAGAATCATTTATTGCTGCAGATCTGCATGTTACACCTCAAAGAGGGACAATATGTAAATTAAGCGACACCCCCTCATTGAGGGATGAGTGAAGCCACGCCTCCTCATTGAGGGATGGATATGGGATACATTGTAACAGTTACAATAGAAACACTTTGAATAGGCAAATTAATCATTTATTGTTGCAGATCTGCATGTTACACCTCAAAGGGGGGCAATATGTAAATGAAGCCACACCCCTTCATGGATGGGTGAAGCCGCACCCCCTCATTGGGGGATGAATGAAGCCACGCACCACAATTGATGGATTGATGAAGCCATGCCCCCATTGAGGGATGGATGAAGCCACGCCCCCATTGAGGGATGGATGAAGCCACGCCCCCCCCATTGAGGGATGGATAGGAGATACATTGTAACAGTTACAACAATAGAAACACTTTGAATAGGCAAATGAATCATTTATTGCTGCAGATCTGCATGTTACACCTCAAAGAGGGACAATATGTAAATGAAGCCACGCCCTCTCATTGAGGGATAAGTGAAGCCACGCCCCCTCATTGAGGGATGGATAGGAGATACATTGTAACAGTTACAATAGAAACACTTTGAATAGGCAAATGAATCATTTATTGCTGCAGATCTGCGTGTTACACCTCAAAGAGGGACAAAGGAGAACAACGAGAGTCAGGGGGGCATGGACTCAAAAGAGGGACAGTCCCTCCAAATCAGGGACACTTGACAGGTATGCATTATTGGATCGGGGATCAGGTAGGTTTTACTGGGGACTCGAGGGGAAGAGCTCCATGCAATGATTCGGGATGCCAAGGGGAGAAGGAATCCGGCAGCCCTTGAGTCCTATAGACTCCAGGGCTTCCCAGAATGGTGCGCTTTAACCTCATTACTTGCTAGTTATGTGGAATGTAAGCCACCAACGCCAAGTTCGCTCTGCAGAAAACCGTCTCGGGTAGACGCCGCGTCCCATCGCATATTCATGCGCCTCGAGGTCTCTCTTGAAAGCGGAGTTTGGAATCAGGCGTCTTGTACGTATTTCATCATCCGTATCCCGAGCTGACGTCGCCGAGCTGGATCGCGGCCACGATGGGACGGCGCTCTGCCCTGTTTTTCTCCTTTGCCTGTTATTGAAGATATTGAACTGTTTGTGGCTTTTGCTGAAAAGCTATTGGCCGCCTGGGACTGGAGTTGCGGCCAATGCTGGAAGCTCATTGGCTGACCTCGGCCGGTGTGTAAAACAATATTGTGTATCTTCTGATTGTTCAGCATAAAGACGTTCATTATGTTAAACACACAAAACAAATAAAAAGGCCCATCAACAGCTATTAGTTACATGTTTGTCCTCTGTGGGGACATTGTGTTCTCTGCAACGTGACGTCATTCTCTGGACAACACAACAATATAACAACCAACAATAAGACGAGAAACACAAGACGCAACGTTAGTGTGTAACTACTTGCTGTTATAATCCCCAGGAGCGTGCCTGTAATGAGGCCACAAGAGGCATCCGCCTCAGGAGAGGGCAGCAATGTCTATTATTACTTTTATAAATTAGATTACTTGTATTATACATTATTATTATTATATTACTTATATTACATATTATTATATTACTTTTTTATTTTATTACTTATAATATATTCTACTTGTTATTACTATTATTATAGAATTATTTCAGTAGTTGTCCAGTGGTGATCAGGGGTGCCACTGCGCGCTGTCATGTTTCATACAGTCAGTCAGGGACCGTGGCCCTGCCCCTTACCCACTTCCTGTAGTTTGCCCCGGTCAGCAGAGAGGCTAGGGTCACCCCTGTGAATCACTACAAAAATAACTGTAACTGGCGCTATATGAGAAGTCTTATTTTACCTTTAAAGCCGACCAAAACCCACCATGGAGTCTATGAGACTCCAGGTCAGGCTGCATACTCACCCCCCCACCCCTGGGACATCCAGATTCAGGATGCCCGCTGTGTGAAACCCCCAGGTCGCCCAAAAGCTCACCTTCTAGCAGGGCACGTGTCCACGCCAGGCATTTGTGAATGAAGCGATTTACACCTGGAGAAAGTAGCCTGCGTCGGGGGCTACGAAACACATTGGGGACCTTCTCCTGTCATTACCATTGTTTTTGGGGGGATCCATATTCAGGTGATGTGTTGGTTTCACAGTTATTGCGCTTTTTGCAGCATCTTGCTCGTCTTGCCCCATTCATTTTATGTGGGATTGGTATAGAGATACTTTACATTTTATAGTTGGATGAATTGCATTTTAAATGCTTATTGATTTGGGATTCTGGTGTTGTATGTATTATGAATCTATCGGGGACACCCCCATAAATGGATTGTTTGTGTTGTATATATGTATCTTAATGTGATTTTTTAATTCTCAATACATATGAATTCATGAGATTTGGTTTTATCTATTAATTGTGGTGCAGGGAGGAGGAGCTGCTCTTTGGAAACTATCGGGGAGCTTGCTGCCACCATCATTATATATCATTTTTACTTACTTTAGGAGTTATAGTCTCCAATTGCCGCCTACAATATTAATTATTGTTTTTTTTCATTTATTGTTTGTGTAGTGCAGAATATATTCATTAGTAAATGCTCGACACGGGCACGCTCCCTGCTAAAGGGTAGTGAGGGATGCGGCAGCCAGTGCGCTCTGATCTGCTCCTGGGCAAAGGGGCGGGAGCGGATCTCAGCGTGCTGATTGGATGAGAGGCTGCACATGCACTGTAGGACCGATGAAGGGTGCCTGAGGTTGGGCCATGCCCCCTCATTGAGGGATAGATGAAGCCACACCCCCTCTTTGAGGGATACATGAAACCACGTCCCCTCATTGAGGGATAGAAAAAGCCACGCCCCCTCATTGAGGGATAGATGAAGCCACGCCCCCTCATTGAGGGATAGATGAAACCACGTCCCCTCATTGAGGGATAGATGAAGCCACGCCCCCTCATTGAGGGATATATGAAGCCACGCTCCCTCATTGAGGGATGGATGAAGCCACGCCCCATCATTGAAGGATAGATGAAGACACACTCTCTCATTGAGGGATGGATGAAGCCACACTCTCTCATTGAGGGATGGATGAAGCCACACTCTCTCATTGAGGGATGGATGAAGCCACACTCTCTCATTGAGGGATGGATGAAGCCACACTCTCTCATCGAGGGATGGATGAAGCCACACTCTCTCATTGAGGGATGGATGAAGCCACACTCTCTCATTGAGGGATGGATGAAGCCACACTCTCTCATTGAGGGATGGATGAAGCCACACTCTCTCATTGAGGGATGGATGAAGCCACACTCTCTCATTGAGGGATGGATGAAGCCACACTCTCTCATTGAGGGATGGATGAAGCCACACTCTCTCAATGAGGGATAGATGAAGCCACGCTCTCTCATTGAGAGATAGATGAAGTCACACTCTCTCATTGAGGGATAGATGAAGCCATGCTCTCTCATTGAGGGATAGATGAAGCCACACTCTCTCATTGATAGATGAAGCCACACTCTCTCATTGAGGGATAGATGAAGCCACGCTCTCTCATTGAGGGATGGATGAAGCCACACTCTCTCATTGAGGGATGGATGAAGCCACACTCTCTCATTGAGGGATAGATGAAGCCCCACTCTCTCATTGAGGGATGGATGAAGCCACACTCTCTCATTGAGGGATAGATGAAGCCACACTCTCTCATTGAGGGATGGATGAAGCCACACTCTCTCATTGAGGGATGGATGAAGCCACACTCTCTCATTGAGGGATGGATGAAGCCACACTCTCTCATTGAGGGATGGATGAAGCCACACTCTCTCATTGAGGGATAGATGAAGCCATGCTCTCTCATTGAGAGATAGATGAAGCCATACTCTCTCATTGATAGATGAAGCCACACTCTCTCATTGAGGGATAGATGAAGCCACACTCTCTCATTGAGAGATAGATGAAGCCACACTCTCTCATTGATAGATGAAGCCACACTCTCTCATTGAGGGATAGATGAAGCCACACTCTCTCATTGAGGGATGGATGAAGCCACACTCTCTCATTGAGGGATGGATGAAGCCACACTCTCTCATTGAGGGATAGATGAAGCCCCACTCTCTCATTGAGGGATAGATGAAGCCCCACTCTCTCATTGAGGGATAGATGAAGCCACACTCTCTCATTGAGAGATAGATGAAGTCACACTCTCTCATTGAGGGATAGATGAAGCCATGCTCTCTCATTGAGGGATGGATGAAGCCACACTCTCTCATTGAGGGATGGATGAAGCCACACTCTCTCATTGAGGGATGGATGAAGCCACACTCTCTCGTTGAGGGATGGATGAAGCCACACTCTCTCATTGAGGGATGGATGAAGCCACACTCTCTCATTGAGGGATGGATGAAGCCACACTCTCTCATTGAGGGATGGATGAAGCCACACTCTCTCAATGAGGGATAGATGAAGCCACACTCTCTCATTGAGAGATAGATGAAGTCACACTCTCTCATTGAGGGATAGATGAAGCCATGCTCTCTCATTGAGGGATAGATGAAGCCACACTCTCTCATTGAGAGATAGATGAAGTCACACTCTCTCATTGAGGGATAGATGAAGCCACACTCTCTCATTGAGAGATAGATGAAGCCACACTCTCTCATTGATAGATGAAGCCACACTCTCTCATTGAGGGATAGATGAAGCCACGCCCCCTCATTGAGGGATAGATGAAGCCAAACTCTCATTGAGAGATAGATGAAGTCACACTCTCTCTTTGAGAGATAGATGAAGCCACGCTCTCTCATTGAGGGATAGATGAAGCCACGCTCTCTCATTGGGGGATAGATGAAGTCACGCTCTCTCATTGAGGGATAGATGAAGCCACACTCTCTCATTGAGAGACAGATGAAGTCACACTCTCTCATTGAGGGATAGATAAAGCCACACTCTCTCATTGAGGGATAGATGAAGTCACACTCTCTCATTGAGGGATAGATGAAGCCACGCCCCCTCATTGAGGGATGGATGAAGCCACACTCTCTCATTGAGGGATAGATGAAGCCACACTCTCTCATTGAGGGATAGATGAAGCCACACTCTCTCATTGAGGAATAGATGAAGCCACACTCTCTCACTGAGGGATACATGAAGCCACGCTCTCTCATTGAGGGATGGATGAAGCCACACTCTCTCATTGAGGGATAGATGAAGCCACACTCTCAAATTGAGGGATAGATGAAGCCACACTCTCTAATTGAGGGATAGATGAAGCTACGCTCTCTCATTGAGGGATAGATGAAGCCACGCTCTCTCTATGAGGGATAGTTGAAGTCACGCTCTCTCATTGAGGTATAGATGAAGCCACGCTCTCTCATTGAGGTATAGATGAAGCCACGCTCTCTCATTGAGGGATAGATGAAGCCACGCTCTCTCATTGAGGGATAGAAGAAGCCACACTCTCTCATTGAGGGATAGATGAAGCCACACTCTCTAATTGAGGGATAGATGAAGCCACGCTCTCTCATTGAGGGATAGATGAAGCCACACTCTCTCATTGAGGGATGGATGAAGCCACACTCTCTCATTGAGGGATAGATGAAGCCACGCTCTCTCATTGAGGGATAGATGAAGCCACACTCTCTCATTGAGGGATAGATGAAGCCACGCCCCCTCATTGAGGGTTAGATGAAGCCACACTCTCTCATTTAGGGATATATGAAGCCACGCCCCCTCATTGAGGGATAGATGAAGTCACACTCTATCATTGAGGGATAGATGAAGTCACACCCCCTCATTGAGGGATAGATGAATCCACACTCTCTCATTGAGGGATAGATGAAGCCACACTCTCTCATTGAGGGATAGATGAAGCCACACTCTCTCATTGAGAGATAGATAAAGCCATGCTCTCGCATTGAGGGATAGATGAAGCCACACTCTCTCATTGAGGGATAGATAAAGCCATGCTCTCTCATTGAGGGATAGATGAAGTCACACTCTCTCATTGAGGGATAGATAAAGCCATGCTCTCTCATTGAGGGATAGATGAAGCCACACTCTCTCATTGAGAGACAGATGAAGTCACACTCTCTCATTGAGGGTTAGATGAAGCCACACTCTCTCATTGAGGGATAGATGAAGCCACAATCTCTCATTGAGGGATAGATGAAGCCACACTCTCTCATTGAGGGATGGATGAAGCCACACTCTCTCATTGAGGGATAGATGAAGCCACGCTCTCTCATTGAGGGATAGATGAAGCCACACTCTCTCATTGAGGGATAGATGAAGCCACACTCTCTAATTGAGGGATAGATGAAGCCACGCTCTCTCATTGAGGGATAGATGAAGCCACGCTCTCTCATTGAGGGATAGATGAAGCCACACTCTCTCATTGAGGGATAGATGAAGCCACAATCTCTCATTGAGGGATAGATGAAGCCACACTCTCTCATTGAGGGATGGATGAAGCCACACTCTCTCATTGAGGGATAGATGAAGCCACGCTCTCTCATTGAGGGATAGATGAAGCCACACTCTCTCATTGAGGGATAGATGAAGCCACGCTCTCTAATTGAGGGATAGATGAAGCCACACTCTCTCATTGAGGGATAGATGAAGCCACGCTCTCTCATTGAGGGATAGATGAAGCCACACTCTCTCATTTAGGGATAGATGAAGCCACACTCTCTCATTGAGGGATAGATGAAGCCACACTCTCTCATTGAGGGATAGATGAAGCCACAATCTCTCATTGAGGGATAGATGAAGCCACACTCTCTCATTGAGGGATGGATGAAGCCACACTCTCTCATTGAGGGATAGATGAAGCCACGCTCTCTCATTGAGGGATAGATGAAGCCACACTCTCTCATTGAGGGATAGATGAGGCCACGCCCCCTCATTGAGGGTTAGATGAAGCCACACTCTCTCATTTAGGGATAGATGAAGCCACGCCCCCTCATTGAGGGATAGATGAAGTCACACTCTATCATTGAGGGATAGATGAAGTCACACCCCCTCATTGAGGGATAGATGAAGCAACACTCTCTCATTGAGGGATGGATGAAGCCACACTCTCTCATTGAGGGATAGATGAAGCCACACTCTCTCATTGAGGGATAGATGAAGCCACACTCTCTTTGAGAGACAGATGAAGCCACACTTTCTCATTGAGGTATAGATGAAGCCACGCCCCCTCATTGAGGGATAGATGAAGCCACACTCTCTCATTGAGAGATAGATGAAGTCACATTCTCTCATTGAGGGATAGATGAAGCCAAGCCCCCTCATTGAGGGATGGATGAAGCCACACTTTTTCATTGAGGGATAGATGAAGCCATGCCCCCTTACTGAGGGATAGATGAAGCCACACTCTCTCATTCAGGGATAGATGAAGCCACAATCTCTCATTGAGGGATAGATGAAGCCACACTCTCTCATTGAGGGATGGATGAAGCCACACTCTCTCATTGAGGGATAGATGAAGCCACGCTCTCTCATTGAGGGATAGATGAAGCCACACTCTCTCATTGAGGGATAGATGAAGCCACGCTCTCTAATTGAGGGATAGATGAAGCCACACTCTCTCATTGAGGGATAGATGAAGCCCCACTCTCTCATTGAGGGATAGATGAAGCCCCACTCTCTCATTGAGGGATAGATGAAGCCACACTCTCTCATTGAGAGATAGATGAAGTCACACTCTCTCATTGAGGGATAGATGAAGCCATGCTCTCTCATTGAGGGATGGATGAAGCCACACTCTCTCATTGAGGGATGGATGAAGCCACACTCTCTCATTGAGGGATGGATGAAGCCACACTCTCTCATTGAGGGATGGATGAAGCCACACTCTCTCATTGAGGGATGGATGAAGCCACACTCTCTCATTGAGGGATGGATGAAGCCACACTCTCTCATTGAGGGATGGATGAAGCCACACTCTCTCAATGAGGGATAGATGAAGCCACACTCTCTCATTGAGAGATAGATGAAGTCACACTCTCTCATTGAGGGATAGATGAAGCCATGCTCTCTCATTGAGGGATAGATGAAGCCACACTCTCTCATTGAGAGATAGATGAAGTCACACTCTCTCATTGAGGGATAGATGAAGCCACACTCTCTCATTGAGAGATAGATGAAGCCACACTCTCTCATTGATAGATGAAGCCACACTCTCTCATTGAGGGATAGATGAAGCCACGCCCCCTCATTGAGGGATAGATGAAGCCAAACTCTCATTGAGAGATAGATGAAGTCACACTCTCTCATTGAGAGATAGATGAAGCCACGCTCTCTCATTGAGGGATATATGAAGCCACGCTCTCTCATTGGGGGATAGATGAAGTCACGCTCTCTCATTGAGGGATAGATGAAGCCACACTCTCTCATTGAGAGACAGATGAAGTCACACTCTCTCATTGAGGGATAGATAAAGCCACACTCTCTCATTGAGGGATAGATGAAGTCACACTCTCTCATTGAGGGATAGATGAAGCCACGCCCCCTCATTGAGGGATGGATGAAGCCACACTCTCTCATTGAGGGATAGATGAAGCCACACTCTCTCATTGAGGGATAGATGAAGCCACACTCTCTCATTGAGGAATAGATGAAGCCACACTCTCTCACTGAGGGATACATGAAGCCACGCTCTCTCATTGAGGGATGGATGAAGCCACACTCTCTCATTGAGGGATAGATGAAGCCACACTCTCAAATTGAGGGATAGATGAAGCCACACTCTCTAATTGAGGGATAGATGAAGCTACGCTCTCTCATTGAGGGATAGATGAAGCCACGCTCTCTCTATGAGGGATAGTTGAAGTCACGCTCTCTCATTGAGGTATAGATGAAGCCACGCTCTCTCATTGAGGTATAGATGAAGCCACGCTCTCTCATTGAGGGATAGATGAAGCCACGCTCTCTCATTGAGGGATAGAAGAAGCCACACTCTCTCATTGAGGGATAGATGAAGCCACACTCTCTAATTGAGGGATAGATGAAGCCACGCTCTCTCATTGAGGGATAGATGAAGCCACACTCTCTCATTGAGGGATGGATGAAGCCACACTCTCTCATTGAGGGATAGATGAAGCCACGCTCTCTCATTGAGGGATAGAAGAAGCCACGCTCTCTCATTGAGGGATAGATGAAGCCACGCCCCCTCATTGAGGGTTAGATGAAGCCACACTCTCTCATTTAGGGATATATGAAGCCACTCCCCCTCATTGAGGGATAGATGAAGTCACACACTATCATTGAGGGATAGATGAAGTCACACCCCCTCATTGAGGGATAGATGAATCCACACTCTCTCATTGAGGGATAGATGAAGCCACACTCTCTCATTTAGGGATATATGAAGCCACTCCCCCTCATTGAGGGATAGATGAAGTCACACTCTATCATTGAGGGATAGATGAAGTCACACCCCCTCATTGAGGGATAGATGAATCCACACTCTCTCATTGAGGGATAGATGAAGCCACACTCTCTCATTGAGAGATAGATAAAGCCATGCTCTCTCATTGAGGGATAGATGAAGCCACACTCTCTCATTGAGGGATAGATAAAGCCATGCTCTCTCATTGAGGGATAGATGAAGTCACACTCTCTCATTGAGGGATAGATAAAGCCATGCTCTCTCATTGAGGGATAGATGAAGCCACACTCTCTCATTGAGAGACAGATGAAGTCACACTCTCTCATTGAGGGTTAGATGAAGCCACACTCTCTCATTTAGGGATAGATGAAGCCACGCCCCCTCATTGAGGGATAGATGAAGTCACACTCTATCATTAAGGGATAGATGAAGTCAAACCCCCTTATTGAGGGATAGATGAAGCCAAACTCTCTCATTGAGGGATAGATGAAGTCACACCCTATCATTGAGGGATAGATGAAGCCACGCTCTCTCATTGAGGGGTAGATGAAGCCACGCTCTCTCATTGAGGGATAGATGAAGCCACACTCTCTCATTGAGGGATAGATGAAGCCACAATCTCTCATTGAGGGATAGATGAAGCCACACTCTCTCATTGAGGGATGGATGAAGCCACACTCTCTCATTGAGGGATAGATGAAGCCACGCTCTCTCATTGAGGGATAGATGAAGCCACACTCTCTCATTGAGGGATAGATGAAGCCACACTCTCTAATTGAGGGATAGATGAAGCCACGCTCTCTCATTGAGGGATAGATGAAGCCACGCTCTCTCATTGAGGGATAGATGAAGCCACACTCTCTCATTGAGGGATAGATGAAGCCACAATCTCTCATTGAGGGATAGATGAAGCCACACTCTCTCATTGAGGGATGGATGAAGCCACACTCTCTCATTGAGGGATAGATGAAGCCACGCTCTCTCATTGAGGGATAGATGAAGCCACACTCTCTCATTGAGGGATAGATGAAGCCACGCTCTCTAATTGAGGGATAGATGAAGCCACGCTCTCTCATTGAGGGATAGATGAAGCCACGCTCTCTCATTGAGGGATAGATGAAGCCACACTCTCTCATTTAGGGATAGATGAAGCAACACTCTCTCATTGAGGGATAGATGAAGCCACACTCTCTCATTGAGGGATAGATGAAGCCACAATCTCTCATTGAGGGATAGATGAAGCCACACTCTCTCATTGAGGGATGGATGAAGCCACACTCTCTCATTGAGGGATAGATGAAGCCACGCTCTCTCATTGAGGGATAGATGAAGCCACACTCTCTCATTGAGGGATAGATGAGGCCACGCCCCCTCATTGAGGGTTAGATGAAGCCACACTCTCTCATTTAGGGATAGATGAAGCCACGCCCCCTCATTGAGGGATAGATGAAGTCACACTCTATCATTGAGGGATAGATGAAGTCACACCCCCTCATTGAGGGATAGATGAAGCCACACTCTCTCATTGAGGGATGGATGAAGCCACACTCTCTCATTGAGGGATAGATGAAGCCACACTCTCTCATTGAGGGATAGATGGAGCCACACTCTCTCATTGAGAGACAGATGAAGCCACACTTTCTCATTGAGGTATAGATGAAGCCACGCCCCCACATTGAGGGATAGATGAAGCCACACTCTCTCATTGAGAGATAGATGAAGTCACATTCTCTCATTGAGGGATAGATGAAGCCAAGCCCCCTCATTGAGGGATGGATGAAGCCACACTTTTTCATTGAGGGATAGATGAAGCCATGCCCCCTTACTGAGGGATAGATGAAGCCACACTCTCTCATTCAGGGATAGATGAAGCCATTCTCTCTCATTGAGGGATAGATGAAGCCACGTCCCCTCATTGAGAGATAGATGGAGTCACACTCTCTCATTGAGGGATAGATGAAGCCACGCCCCTCATTGAGGGATGGATGAAGCCACACTTTCTCATTGAGGGATAGATGAAGCCACAGATGAAGCCACACTCTCTCATTGAGGGATAGATGAAGCCACACTCTCTCATTGAGGGATAGATGAAGCCACACTCTCTCATTGAGGGATAGATGAAGTCACGCCCCCTCATTGATGGATAGATGAAGCCACACTCTTTCATTGAGGGATGGATGAGGCCACGCTCTCTCATTGAGGGATAGATGAAGCCACACTTTCTCATTGAGGGATAGATGAAGCCACACTCTCTCATTGAGGGATGGATGAGGCCATGCTCTCTCATTGAGGGATAGATGAAGCCACACACTCTCATTGAGGGATAGATGAAGCAACGCTCTCTCATTGAGGGATAGATGAAGCCACACACTCTCATTGAGGGATAGATGAAGCCACACTCTCTCATTGAGGGATAGATGAAGCCACACTCTCTCATTGAGGGATAGATGAAGCCACACTCTCTCATTGAGGGATGGATGAGGCCACGCTCTCTCATTGAGGGATAGATGAAGCCACGATCTCTCATTGAGGGATAGATGAAGCCACACCCCCTCATTGACGGATAGATGAAGCCACACTCTCTCATTGAGGGATAGATGAAGCCACACACTCTCATTGAGGGATAGATGAAGCCACGCCCCCTCATTGAGTGATATATGAAGCCACACACTCTCATTGAGGGATGGATGAAGCCAGACTCTCTCATTGAGGGATAGATGAAGCAACGCTCTCTCATTGAGGGATAGATGAAGCCACGCTCTGTCATTAAGGGATGGATGAAGCCACACTCTCTAATTGAAGGATAGATGAAGCCACACTCTCTCATTGAGGGATAGATGAAGCCACGCTCTCTCATTAAGGGATGGATGAAGCCACACTCTCTAATTGAAGGATAGATGAAGCCACACTCTCTCATTGAGGGATAGATGAAGCCACGCACTCTCATTGAGGGATGGATGAAGTCACACTCTCTCATTGAGGGATAGATGAAGCCAGACACTCTCATTGAGGGATAGATGAAGCCACACACTCTCATTGAGGGATGGATGAAGTCACACTCTCTCATTGAGGGATGGATGAAGCCACACACTCTCATTGAGGGATGGATGAAGCCACACTCTCTCATTGAGGGATAGATGAAGCCACACACTCTCATTGAGGGATAGATGAAGCCACACACTCTCTTTGAGGGATGGATGAAGTCACACTCTCTCATTGAGGGATGGATGAAGCCACATACTCTCATTGAGGGATGGATGAAGCCACGCTCTCTCATTGAGGGATAGATGAAGCCACACTCTCTCATTGAGGGATAGATGAAGCCACACACTCTCATTGAGGGATGGATGAAGTCACACTCTCTCATTGAGGGATAGATGAAGCCAAACACTCTCATTGAGGGATGGATGAAGCCACACACTCTCATTGAGGGATGGATGAAACCACACTCTCTCATTGAGGGATAGATGAAGCAACGCTCTCTCATTGAGGGATAGATGAAGCCACACTCTCTCATTGAGGGATAGATGAAGCCACACACTCTCATTGAGGGATGGATGAAGTCACACTCTCTCATTGAGGGATAGATGAAGCCACGCACTCTTATTGAGGAATAGATGAAGCCACACACTCTCATTGAGGGATGGATGAAGCCACACTCTCTCATTGAGGGATAGATGAAGCTACACTCTCTTATTGAGGGATGGATGAAGCCACACTCTCTCATTGAGGGATAGATGAAGCCACACTCTCTCATTGAGGGATGGATGAAGCCACGCTCTCTCATTGAGGGATGGATGAAGCCACGCTCTCTCATTGAGGGATGGATGAAGCCACGCTCTCTCATTGAGGGATAGATGAAGCCACACTCTCTCATTGAGGGATAGATGAAGCCACGCTCTCTAATTGAGGGATAGATGAAGCCATGCTCTCTTATTGAGGGATAGATGGAGCCACGCCCCCTCATTGAGGGATAGATGAGGCCACACCCCCTCATTGAGGGATGGATGAAGCCACACTCTCCCATTGAGGGATAGATGAAGCCACGCCCTCTCATTGAGGGATAGTTGAAGCCACGCTCTCTTATTGAGGGATAGATGAAGCCACGCCCTCTCATTGAGGGATAGATGAAGCCACACACTTTCATTGAGGGATAGATGAAGCCACACTCTCTCATTGAGGGATAGATGAAGCCACGCTCTCTTATTGAGGGATAGATGAAGCCACGCCCTCTCATTGAGGGATAGATGAAGCCACACTCTCTCATTGAGGGATAGATGAAGCCACACTCTCTCATTGAGGGATGGATGAAGCCACGCTCTCTCATTGAGGGATGGATGAAGCCACGCTCTCTCATTGAGGGATAGATGAAGCCACACTCTCTCATTGAGGGATGGATGAAGCCACACTCTCTCATTGAGGGATAGATGAAGCCACACTCTCTCATTGAGGGATGGATGAAGCCACGCTCTCTCATTGAGGGATAGATGAAAGCACGCTCTCTCATTGAGGGATAGATGAAGCCACACTCTCTCATTGAGGGATAGATGAAGCCACGCTCTCTAATGGAGGGATAGATGAAGCCACGCTCTCTTATTGAGGGATAGATGGAGCCACGCCCCCTCATTGAGGGATAGATGAGGCCACGCCCCCTCATTGAGGGATAGATGAAGCCACACTCTCTCATTGAGGGATGGATGAAGCCACACTCTCTCACTGAGGGATGGATGAAGCCACACTCTCTCACTGAGGGATGGATGAAGCCACACTCTCTCATTGAGGGTTAGATGAAGCCACACTCTCTCACTGAGGGATAGATGAAGCCACACTCTCTTATTGAGGGATAGATGAAGCCACGCTCTCTCATTGAGGGATAGATGAAGCCACGCTCTCTCATTGAGGGATAGATGAAGCCACGCTCTCTCACTGAGGGATAGATGAAGCCACGCTCTCTCACTGAGGGATAGATGAAGCCACACTCTCTCATTGAGAGATAGATGAAGTCACACTCTCTCATTGAGGGATAGATGAATCCACGCTCTCTCATTGAGAGATAGATGAAGTCACACTTTCTCATTGAGGGATAGATGAAGCCGCGCTCTCTCATTGAGAGATAGATGAAGCCACACTCTCTCTTTGAGGGATAGATGAAGCCACGCGCTCTCATTGAGGAATAGATGAAGCCACACTCTCTCTTTGAGGGATAGATGAAGCCACGCTCTCTCATTGAGAGATAGATGAAGTCACACTCTCTCATTGAGGGATAGATGAAGCCACGCTCTCTCATTGAGGGATAGATGAAGCCACACTCTCTCTTTGAGGGATAGATGAAGCCACGCTCTCTCATTGAGGGATAGATGAAGCCACGCTGTCTCATTGAGGGATAGATGAAGCCACACTCTCTCATTGAGGGATAGATGAAGCCACGCTCTCTCATTGAGGGATAGATGGAGCCACGCCCCCTCATTGAGGGATAGATGAGGCCACGCCCCCTCATTGAGGGATAGATGAAGCCACACTCTCTCATTGAGGGATGGATGAAGCCACACTCTCTCATTGAGGAATAGATGAAGCCACACTCTCTCATTGAGGGATAGATGAAGCCACTCCCCCTCATTGAGGGATAGATGAAGCCACACCCCCTCATTGAGGGATAGATGAAGCCACACCTCCTCATTGGGGGATAGATGAAGCCACTCCCCCTCATTGAGGGATAGATGAAGCCACACCCCCTCATTGAGGGATAGATGAAGCCACGCCTCCTTATTGGGGGATAGATGAAGCCACACTCTCACAGACAGACGTGCTTTACAGCCCTAGTGGGGGGCAATAAGGTGCATTACAGCACATGGATACTTATCCAATCTTCAGCTTTTTCTGGAGCAGAATAATTATTTCAGTGGGGGCGGGGCCTATAGATGCCTGTCACACCATCACCTGAGTCAATCGGCCCCTTAAGAGGGAACTCAAGGAACCTGCGTATGAATGACATGCGGCCGTCGCATGGGTCGCAGGGAATGTTTCCATGGCGGCTGAATCATTACGGTGATAAACAAGACCCCACTTCAGAGTAAATTAATGCAGACATTGATTACACCGGCTCTTAAAGCACACCTACACGCCATCTCGGAAAACAAAAGAGGGACTAAAGAAAGAAAATGCTGCCGGAGCGCAAGTAAACACTTAACACCGAACCCGCTGCCGCCATATTTAGTTCTGAGTTTCCTTCAGCCTCCTGTGTTCAGATACTAACTATATTTTCTCTGGATGTCCTTACCTGCAAGTGTCCCTGATTTGGAGGGACTGTCCCTCTTTTGAGTCTGAGGGACTATCCCTCGTTGTTCTCATTTGTCCCTCTTTGAGGTGTAACATGCAGATCTGCAGCAATAAATGATTAATTTGCCTATTCAAAGTGTTTTTATTGTTGTAACTGTTACAATGTATCTCCTATCCATCCCTCAATGAGGGGGCGTGGTTTCATCCATCCCTCAATGAGGGGGCGTGGCTTCATATATCCCTCAATGAGGGGACGTGGCTTCATCCATCCCTCAATGAGGGGGCGTGGCATCATTCATTCCCCAGTGAGGGGCGTGGCTTAATCCATCCGTCAAGGGGGCGTAGCTTCATCCATCCCTCAATGAGGGTGTGTGGCTTAATTTACATACTGTCCCTCTTTGAGGTGTAACATGCAGATCTGCAGCAATAAATGATTCATTTGCCTATTCAAAGTGTTTCTATTGTTGTAACTGTTACAATGTATCTCCTATCCATCCCTCAATGAGGGTGTGTGGCTTAATTTTTCCCTCAATGAGGGGCGTGGCTTCATTTATCCCTCAATGAGGGGCGTGGCTTCATCCATCTCTCAATGAGGGGGCGTGGCTTCATTTATCCCTCAATGAGGGGGCGTGGCCTCATTCGTCCTTCAACGAGGGTGCGTGGCCTTATTAATCTCTCAACAAGGGGGTGTGGCTTAATTTAACAACTGTCCCCCTTTCCCATCCTGAAAAATGTATGCTCAAACCTACAGGCTTGGACTGGTCCACAGGGAAACCCCAGTAGGTCTGGTAAGTCACGCGGTTTTCCAGGGAGTCAGTCTGCTGTTTCATCACGGGGATCTATAAGATTCTCAGGCCGATTGATTCCCTCCCCCAGAAGCCCCGCTGTGTGATACCCCGCAGGTGGCCCCATACACTTAGCTTCTTTTCCGGTGCATTGTTGCGTGTGTGAGCCGCGTCCCCGCTGTCCCTCTATCAGAGTCAGGCATTTGTGAATGGCCGGTGCGGACACGCTCCCTGCTGGAGGGACGCAGACGTCAGCGCGCTCAGAGCGCACTCATCTGAAGAGTGGCCGCACATGCGCCGCAGGAGTGTGAAGAGGTAAGTGGGTTTTGGCGATCTTATAGGGTTTCACACAGTGGGGCATCCCCGATCGGAGTGCCCCGGGGGAAAGGACCAAAGCCCTGGATAGTCAAAATCCACTTTAAGAAAAAAACTCCAACACCTCCTGCCTCTGGCGCCATTCCCCGCTCTGGAGTTTCCCTGCTCCGGGTTTTTTTAAATATTTTTTATATATTTTTTTGCTGACATTACAACAGTTACAAACCAAACAAACCTGATCCCGTGATGCGAGCGCATTGCCTTGATGTGACCTTATCAATACGTTATATTTATATTACATTTCACCTTGATAAATGGTTGAATTAATGGTTTGGGCTTTGTGCCCGGCGGCTTTCTCGGCGCTAGAATTCCCGCACGCCCCCGCGCGTGTTATCTGATGCCTGTGACTGTATCCGGCATAATTATTACCCCCGGCCTGAAAGCATCGGCTGATCGGCATTGGCGCGGAAGCCCCTCCGCCGGCTTTCTGCGCAACCTGTCATTTGTCTGGGACGCCGTCCCGCTGCCCGCTCGCTGCCGGCGCCGTGTTATTAGCGGGAGCACAAAGGAAACGCAAAGCGATTTACAGCGAGTTCCCCAAACTGATCATTTGAAATGATTATGGACGGAAAACACAAAAGCTTTTTATTTTTTTTTTAACTGGTGCATTTTATCGGATAAAGCTTCTGACTCAGGGTTCGGAGTAAGTGTGGTGGGGGCCCCTGAGCACAGAATCTGCTGGAGGCCCCAGATACAGTATAAAATAACAGTCCAGCCAAGTAACTGATTGGTGGTTGTCTGGCCCCGCCCACTTAATGGAAGGTCAGCCCTTGTGCGGGTGCGTGCTGCTCGGGAACTCCAGCACTGCCATTCGGGCCGGGGGCTTTGTAGTCGCCCGGCTGGTTCCCTGCATTGAGCTGCCAGCGGCTGTGCTTGGCGGCTTACGTGCAGTGACATCATACCCCCCAACTGCCCCGATTTTCCCGGGACAATCACGTTTTTTTCAGTTGCCCCGAGTCCTGCGGCGCATGCCATCCTCACTCTGTCCCGCGCCGTTACCTCTCAGACACCCATCTCGGCCGGCCCTGAGTGTGAGCAGTGAGTTGCATACTTACTTGGGGCCGGTGGCAGGGGGCGCCGGAGAGGCAGGGTTTTATTTCTCTTGTTAAATCTCATTGGTGGTTCAGTGGGTGGGGGCGGGGCTCCAGGAAGGAGCCTCACTAAAGATTTGTATGTGTATTGTGTGCTGTGTGTGCTCTGTATGTGTTTGTGTGTGTTGTTTGTGGTGTGTGTGTGCTGTGTTGTGTGTGCTGTGTGTGGTGTGTGTGTTGTGTGCTATGTGTGTGTGTTGTGTGTGTGTCTGTGTTGTGTGTGTTGTGTGTGTCTGTGTGTGCTCTGTGTTGTGTTGTGTGTGTGTCTGTGTGTGTGTCCATGTGTGCTTTGTGTTGTGTGTGTGTTGTTTGTGTGTGTGTTGTGTGTGTGCGCTGTGTGTTGTGTGTGTGTTGTTTGTGGTGTGTGTGTGCTGTGTTGTGTGCTATGTGTGTGTGTGTGTGTTGTGTGCTGTGTTTGTGTGTGTGTGTTGTGTATTGTGTGCTGTGTGTGCTCTATGTTGTGTGGTGTGTTTGTGCTGTGTTGTGTGTGGTATGTGTCATGTGTGGTGTCTGTGTGTGTCCGTGTGTGCTCTGTGTTGTGTGTGTGCGTTGTGTGTGTTGTTTGTGTGTGTGCGCTGTGTGTTGTGTGTGTGTTGTTTGTGGTGTGTGCGTGCGCTGTGTGTTGTGTGTGTGTTGTTTGTGGTGTGTGTGTGCTGTTTTGTGTGTGCTGTGTGTGTTGTGTGCTGTGTTTGTGTGTGTTTGTGTTGTGTATCGTGTGCTGTGTGTGCTCTGTGTTGTGTGGTGTGTTTGTGTTGTGTGTGGTGTCTGTGTGTGTCTGTGTGTGCTCTGTGTTGTGTGGTGTGTTTGTGTTGTGTGTGGTGTCTGTGTGTGCTCTGTGTTGTGTTGTGTGTGTGTCTGTGTGTGTCCATGTGTGCTCTGTGTTGTGTGTGTTGCTTGTGGTGTGTGTGTGTGCTGTGTGTGTTGTGTGCTATGTGTGTGTGTGTGTGTCTGTGTGTCTGTGTGTGCTCTGTGTTCTGTTGTTGTGTG
Organism: Gastrophryne carolinensis; assembly: GCA_027917425.1. Lineage (NCBI taxonomy): Eukaryota > Metazoa > Chordata > Amphibia > Anura > Microhylidae > Gastrophryne > Gastrophryne carolinensis. Next base: position 728,249 of record CM051243.1, read on the forward strand.
TGTCTCTGTGTGTGTTCTGTGTGTTGTGTGTGTGTAGCCAGCTGGGAGCTTGGATCCTTTGTTTTGTCCCCAGCTTTTAAAGGGGACCAAAACCCAGGATTTTGACTATCCTGGGTTTTGGTCCTTTCTCCAGGGTCACCCGGATTGGGGGTGCTCCGCTGTGTGAACCTACCCCCAGGTCGCCGCAGCAACTCACCTGATCGGGATGCCCCTCACTGTATTATTATTATTATTATTTATTATTTTTTTTTATTTATTTCTTAGGTGCTGTTTGCCTTTAATAGTGTGGTTTGGGGGTGTGGCTTAAATTTGTCCCTCTTTACGGCTTTGAAAAGTTGGGAAGTATGTGACAGCTCTGCACCCATCACTGTAGCGTTGGTGTTGGCGGCTTTGCAGCTCTAGACTCTCCGTCCTGCCCAGTGGTGGCTTTGCTGGTCTAGACTCTCTGCCCTGCCCTGTGGCGGCTTTGCTGCTCTAGACTCTCTGTCCTGCCCTGTGGTGGCTTTGCTGCTCTAGACTCTCTGTCCCTCCCTGTGGTGGCTTTGCTGCTCTAGACTCTCCATCCTGCCCTGTGGCGGCTTTGCTGGTCTAGACTCTCTGTCCTGCCCTGTGGTGGCTTTGCTGCTCTAGATTCTCTGTCCTGCCCTGTGGTGGCTTTGCTGCTCTAGACTCTCCATCCTGCCCTGTGGTGGCTTTGCTGCTCTAGACTCTCTGTCCTGCCCTGTGGTGGCTTTGCTGGTCTAGACTCTCTGTCCTGCCCTGTGGCTGCTTTGCTGGTCTAGACTCTCCATCCTGCCCTGTGGTGGCTTTGCTGCTCTAGACTCTCTGTCCTGCCCTGTGGTGGCTTTGCTGCTCTAGACTCTCCATCCTGCCCTGTGGTGGCTTTGCTGCTCTAGACTCTCTGTCCTGCCCTGTGGCGGCTTTGCTGCTCTAGACTCTCTGTCCTGCCCTGTGGTGGCTTTGCTGCTCTAGACTCTCCATCCTGCCCTGTGGTGGCTTTGCTGCTCTAGACTCTCCGTCCTGCCCTGTGGTGGCTTTGCTGCTCTAGACTCTCTGTCCTGCCCTGTGGTGGCTTTGCTGCTCTAGACTCTCCATCCTGCCCTGTGGTGGCTTTGCTGGTCTAGACTCTCCATCCTGCCCTGTGGAGGCTTTGCTGCTCTAGACTCTCCGTCCTGCCACGTGGAGGCTTTGCTGGTCTAGACTCTCTGTCCTGCCCTGTGGTGGCTTTGCTGCTCTAGACTCTCCATCCTGCCCTGTGGTGGCTTTGCTGCTCTAGATTCTCCGTCCTGCCCTGTGGTGGCTTTGCTGGTCTAGACTCTCCATCCTGCCCTGTGGAGGATTTGCTGCTCTAGACTCTCCGTCCTGCCCTGTGGAGGCTTTGCTGCTCTAGACTCTCCATCCTGCCCTGTGGTGGCTTTGCTGCTCTAGACTCTCCATCCTGCCCTGTGGTGGCTTTGCTGCTCTAGACTCTCCATCCTGCCCTGTGGTGGCTTTGCTGCTCTAGACTCTCTGTCCTGCCCTGTGGTGGCTTTGCTGCTCTAGACTCTCCGTCCTGCCCTGTGGTGGCTTTGCTGCTCTAGAATCTCCATCCTGCCCTGTGGTGGCTTTGCTGGTCTAGACTCTCCATCCTGCCCTGTGGTGGCTTTGCTGCTCTAGACTCTCCGTCCTGCCCTGTGGTGGCTTTGCTGCTCTAGACTCTCCGTCCTGCCCTGTGGTGGCTTTGCTGCTCTAGACTCTCTGTCCTGCCCTGTGGTGGCTTTGCTGCTCTAGACTCTCCATCCTGCCCTGTGGTGGCTTTGCTGCTCTAGACTCTCCGTCCTGCCCTGTGGTGGCTTTGCTGCTCTAGACTCTCTGTCCTGCCCTGTGGTGGCTTTGCTGCTCTAGACTCTCCGTCCTGCCCTGTGGCTGCTTTGCTGGTCTAGACTCTCTATCCTGCCCTGTGGTGGCTTTGCTGCTCTAGACTCTCTGTCCTGCCCTGTGGTGGCTTTGCTTCTCTAGACTCTCCGTCCTGCCCTGTGGTGGCTTTGCTGCTCTAGATTCTCCGTACTGCCCTGTGGAGGCTTTGCTGCTCTAGACTCTCCATCCTGCCCTGTGGTGGCTTTGCTGCTCTAGACTCTCCATCCTGCCCTGTGGTGGCTTTGCTGCTCTAGACTCTCTGTCCTGCCCTGTGGTGGCTTTGCTGCTCTAGACTCTCTGTCCTGCCCTGTGGTGGCTTTGCTGCTCTAGACTCTCCGTCCTGCCCTGTGGTGGCTTTGCTGCTCTAGACTCTCCATCCTGCCCTGTGGTGGCTTTGCTGGTCTAGACTCTCCATCCTGCCCTGTGGTGGCTTTGCTGCTCTAGACTCTCCGTCCTGCCCTGTGGTGGCTTTGCTGCTCTAGACTCTCCGTCCTGCCCTGTGGTGGCTTTGCTGCTCTAGACTCTCTGTCCTGCCCTGTGGTGGCTTTGCTGCTCTAGACTCTCCATCCTGCCCTGTGGTGGCTTTGCTGCTCTAGACTCTCCGTCCTGCCCTGTGGTGGCTTTGCTGCTCTAGACTCTCTGTCCTGCCCTGTGGTGGCTTTGCTGCTCTAGACTCTCCGTCCTGCCCTGTGGCTGCTTTGCTGGTCTAGACTCTCTATCCTGCCCTGTGGTGGCTTTGCTGCTCTAGACTCTCTGTCCTGCCCTGTGGTGGCTTTGCTTCTCTAGACTCTCCGTCCTGCGCTGTGGTGGCTTTGCTGCTCTAGATTCTCCGTACTGCCCTGTGGTGGCTTTGCTGCTCTAGACTCTCCATCCTGCCCTGTGGTGGCTTTGCTGCTCTAGACTCTCTGTCCTGCCCTGTGGTGGCTTTGCTGCTCTAGACTCTCCATCCTGCCCTGTGGTGGCTTTGCTGCTCTAGACTCTCCGTCCTGCCCTGTGGTGGCTTTGCTGCTCTAGACTCTCTGTCCTGCCCTGTGGTGGCTTTGCTGCTATAGACTCTCCATCCTGCCCTGTGGTGGTTTTGCTGGTCTAGACTCTCCATCCTGCCCTGTGGTGGCTTTGCTGGTCTAGACTCTCTGTCCTGCCCTGTGGTGGCTTTGCTGCTCTAGACTCTCCATCCTGCCCTGTGGTGGCTTTGCTGCTCTAGACTCTCCGTCCTGCCCTGTGGTGGCTTTGCTGCTCTAGACTCTCCGTCCTGCCCTGTGGTGGCTTTGCTGCCCTAGACTCTCCATCCTGCCCTGTGGTGGCTTTGCTGGTCTAGACTCTCCATCCTGCCCTGTGGAGGCTTTGCTGCTCTAGACTCTCCGTCCTGCCCTGTGGAGGCTTTGCTGGTCTAGACTCTCTGTCCTGCCCTGTGGTGGCTTTGCTGCTCTAGACTCTCCATCCTGCCCTGTGGTGGCTTTGCTGCTCTAGACTCTCTGTCCTGCCCTGTGGTGGCTTTGCTGCTCTAGACTCTCCGTCCTGCCCTGTGGTGGCTTTGCTGCTCTAGTCTCTCCATCCTGCCCTGTGGTGGCTTTGCTGCTCTAGATTCTCCGTCCTGCCCTGTGGTGGCTTTGCTGGTCTAGACTCTCCATCCTGCCCTGTGGAGGCTTTGCTGCTCTAGACTCTCCGTCCTGCCCTGTGGAGGCTTTGCTGGCCTAGACTCTCTGTCCTGCCCTGTGGTGGCTTTGCTGCTCTAGACTCTCCATCCTGCCCTGTGGTGGCTTTGCTGCTCTAGATTCTCCGTCCTGCCCTGTGGTGGCTTTGCTGGTCTAGACTCTCCATCCTGCCCTGTGGAGGCTTTGCTGCTCTAGACTCTCCGTCCTGCCCTGTGGAGGCTTTGCTGCTCTAGACTCTCCATCCTGCCCTGTGGTGGCTTTGCTGCTCTAGACTCTCCATCCTGCCCTGTGGTGGCTTTGCTGCTCTAGACTCTCCATCCTGCCCTGTGGTGGCTTTGCTGCTCTAGACTCTCCATCCTGCGCTGTGGTGGCTTTGCTGCTCTAGACTCTCCGTCCTGCCCTGTGGCTGCTTTGCTGCTCTAGATTCTCCGTCCTGCCCTGTGGCGGCTTTGCTGGTCTAGACTCTCTGTCCTGCCCTGTGGCGGCTTTGCTGGTCTAGACTCTCTGTCCTGCCCTGTGGCGGCTTTGCAGCTCTAGACTCTCCATCCTGCCCTGTGGTGGCTTCGGCTGCCCCCACTGCTGCCCATAGCTTTGTTGCCGGCCCAAAGACTGAAAAGCCATCTGGACCAGACCATTAATCAAAGGTTGGTGGAGGCCCCTTTTGCCGGGCAAGTGGTGGAGGCCCTGGGGTGCGCGCACCTTGTTCCCCCCTTAACCGGTCCTGTTTACGAAACTTCAGGCCAGGCATACTCGCTTCCCTGGGACATCCAGAATTGGGATGCTCCACAGTGTAAAAGCCCTGAGTTCAACTGGAAACTTACCTTAGACGAGCTCCTGGATGAAGGGACGGGAGCGGATCCGAGCGCGTTGATTGGACGAGAGGCTTCGCATGCGCCGTAGGACCGGGGAAGGTGAGTGAGATTGGGCGATCTAGGGGTTTATTAACAGATATAATACTTAGAGTAAAGATTATACAGACACCGCGCACATAGACATTAAACAAAAAAATGTTTAAAAGCAGCTCAACGTGTAAGGAAGTCCCGATCCTGATACAGCGTCATTGTGAGAACACAGAGCCTCAAGCGTGAGAAGCCGAAATTACAGCGTCCCGAAGCGCATGCACCAAACTTTATATCAAGTGTTCCCACCACCGAGAGGCTCAAACTCTTACCAGACGGCGGAGGATAAATGACATATATAATAATATCACACGCTCAAATCCACTATTGATCTAAGGGTTCCACAGACCCGATCGGGGATGCCCCCGGACCAAGACCCAGGATAGTCAAAATCCTCTTCAAGTACAAAGTCGAATTAAACTGAGAACAGAGAGAAAATCCGAGTTTCGAGGTCTGGCCAACGATCACATGATAAGCAGCAACATATACAGAATATCACCATGTAATTAACCTAAACGAGATGCAATCCCAGAGATCTATCGTGATTGGCCAGCTAATGAGAAAGCCGGGCTGATGGCTCCTCATTATTGCAGGTGATGAGCTTATTCGTCATCATCATCATCATGAATGCAGCCAATCAATTTACAAGATACCAGTGACATCATCATGAATGTGGTTTATCTATTTACTATAGACCAGTGACATCACCATGAATCTATTTACTAAAGACCAGTGACATCACCATAAACCTATTTACTAAAGACCAGTGACATCACCATAAACCTATTTACTATAGACCAGTGACATCACCATGAACCTATTTACTAAAGACCAGTGACATCACCATAAACCTATTTACTAAAGACCAGTGACATCACCATAAACCTATTTACTAAAGACCAGTGACATCACCATAAACCTATTTACTATAGACCAGTGACATCACCATAAACCTATTTACTATAGACCAGTGACATCACCATGAACCTATTTACTATAGACCAGTGACATCATCATGAACCTATTTACTATAGACCAGTGACATCACCATAAACCTATTTACTATAGACCAGTGACATCACCATAAACCTATTTACTATAGACCAGTGACATCACCATGAACCTATTTACTATAGACCAGTGACATCACCATGAACCTATTTACTAGAGACCAGTGACATCACCATGAACCTATTTACTATAGACCAGTGACATCACATGAATGTGTTTTATCTATTTACTGTAGACCAATGACATCACATGAATGTGGTTTATCTATTTACTATAGACCAGTGACATCACATGAATGCGGCTTATCTATTTAATAGAGACCAGTGACATCACCATGAATGTGGCTTATCTATTAAATAGAGACCAGTGACATCACCATGAATGTGGCTTATCTATTTAATAGAGACCAGTGACATCACCATGAATGTGGCTTATCTATTTAATAGAGACCAATGACATCACATTAATGTGGTTTATTTATTTACTATAGATCAGTGACATCACATGAATGTGGCTTATCTATTTAATAGAGACCAGTGACATCACCATGAATGTGGCTTATCTATTTAATAGAGACCAGTGACATCACCATGAATGTGGCTTATCTATTTAATAGAGACCAATGACATCACATTAATGTGGTTTATTTATTTACTATAGATCAGTGACATCACATGAATGTGGCTTATCTATTTAATAGAGACCAGTGACATCACCATGAATGTGGCTTATCTATTTAATAGAGACCAGTGACATCACCATGAATGTGGTTTATCTATTTAATAGAGACCAGTGACATCACATTAATGTGGCTTATCTATTAAATAGAGACCAATGACATCACATTAATGTGGTTTATTTATTTACTATAGATCAGTGACATCACATGAATGTGGCTTATCTATTTAATAGAGATCAGTGACATCACATGAATGTGGCTTATCTATTTAATAGAGACCAGTGACATCACATGAATGTGGTTTATCTATTTACTATAGACCAGTGACATCACATGAATGTGGCTTATCTATTTAATAGAGACCAGTGACATCACCATGAATGTGGCTTATCTATTAAATAGAGACCAATGACATCACATTAATGTGGTTTATTTATTTACTATAGATCAGTGACATCACATGAATGTGGCTTATCTATTTAATAGAGACCAGTGACATCACATGAATGTGGCTTATCTATTTAATAGAGACCAATGACATCACATTAATGTGGTTTATTTATTTACTATAGATCAGTGACATCACATGAATGTGGCTTATCTATTTAATAGAGACCAGTGACATCACCATGAATGTGGTTTATCTATTTAATAGAGACCAGTGACATCACATGAATGTGGCTTATCTATTTAATAGAGACCAGTGACATCACATGAATGTGGCTTATCTATTTAATAGAGACCAGTGACATCACATGAATGTGGCTTATCTATTTAATAGAGACCAGTGACATCACCATGAATGTGGTTTATCTATTTAATAGAGACCAGTGACATCACATGAATGTGGCTTATCTATTTAATAGAGACCAGTGACATCACATGAATGTGGCTTATCTATTTAATAGAGACCAGTGACATCACCATGAATGTGGTTTATCTATTTAATAGAGACCAGTGACATCACATGAATGTGGCTTATCTATTTAATAGAGACCAGTGACATCACCATGAATGTGGCTTATCTATTTAATAGAGACCAGTGACATCACATGAATGTGGCTTATCTATTTAATAGAGACCAGTGACATCACCATGAATGTGGTTTATCTATTTAATAGAGACCAGTGACATCACATGAATGTGGCTTATCTATTTAATAGAGACAAGTGACATCACATGAATGTGGCTTATCTATTTAATAGAGACCAGTGACATCACCATGAATGTGGCTTATCTATTTAATAGAGACCAGTGACATCACCATGAATGTGACTTATCTATTTAATAGAGACCAGTGACATCACATGAATGTGGCTTATCTATTTAATAGAGACCAGTGACATCACCATGAATGTGGCTTATCTATTAAATAGAGACCAATGACATCACATTAATGTGGTTTATTTATTTACTATAGATCAGTGACATCACATGAATGTGGCTTATCTATTTAATAGAGACCAGTGACATCACCATGAATGTGGTTTATCTATTTAATAGAGACCAATGACATCACATTAATGTGGTTTATTTATTTACTATAGATCAGTGACATCACATGAATGTGGCTTATCTATTTAATAGAGATCAGTGACATCACATGAATGTGGCTTATCTATTTACTATAGATCAGTGACATCACATGAATGTGGCTTATCTATTTACTATAGACCAGTGACATCACATGAATGTGTTTTATCTATTTAATAGAGACCAGTGACATCACATGAATGTGGTTTATCTATTTACTATAGACCAGTGACATCACATGAATGTGGTTTATCTATTTAATAGAGACCAGTGACATCACATGACTGTGGTTTATCTATTTAATAGAGATCAGTGACATCACATGAATGTGGTTTATCTATTTACTATAGACCAGTGACATCACATGAATGTGGCTTATCTATTTACTATAGACCAGTGACATCACATGAATGTGGCTTATCTATTTACTATAGACCAGTGACATCACATGAATGTGGTTTATCTATTTAATAGAGACCAATGACCAGAGAATAATTCCTGGTAAATGGCGGTAGGCGCCGTCCTGCTGCTTCGTGATTGGCTAATACAATCCAGGTGTTTACAGGGTCAGGAAACAATTTATTTCCTAATCGTAGTTCCTATTGGCAGTTAGTGCGACAGTTTATCCGCGTGGGTTCTCGATCCCGAGCCCCGTGACAGCTTCCTGCAGCGTGTGACAGATGCAGCTGCTGCACAGAGCGCGTCTCCCATGGGCGCAATTTACTGACTAATAAATATCGGGCTGTTCTGTATCGGCGGCTCTACTCTACATACGCTGCAATATCCAGAGAGGTTATTAATAGGTTTCCTTCATATGTGTGATGTCATCAGCTGTACGATCAACTAAAACCCCGGACATCTCCTCCACTTATGGCTTTAATAATATCAATTGACCCCTCTTAGCTAAATATTGTATCTTTAGAGTAAAAGGAGAATCCCCCTTTAATGTGAACGATCTCTATGTAATACAAAAGTTTGTTGTTTGTTTTTTTATTACAGTGGGACAAGACCCAGGATAGCCAAAATCCCGGGTTTTGGTCCACTTTAATAAAAAAACAATTGGGGATGCCCCACTGTGTGACACCCCCTAGGTCACCCCCAGAGGCAACTCACCTCTTCCCGGTCCTGCAACGCACACACTGCCGCTCGTCCAATCAGCGCGCTCCGAATGCACTGGTGCCCGCATCCCTCGCTTCCCTCTAACAGGGAGTGTGCCTGCGCCGAACATTCACAAAAGCCTGGTGCCCTGCAAGAGGGACAACGGGGATGCGGCCACGGCTCACACAAGGAAACTGAATGGAGCCACCTGGGGGATTTCACACAAGGGATGCCCCAGAGGGGGAGGGAAATCGATTGGCCCGGGAATATTATACATTCCGGCCCAATCGCGCTGGGTTTTGGTCCACTTTAAATAGCCATCTTTAAACCCCTTAAAGCGGGATGATTTTGACTATCCTGGGTTCTGTTCTGTTCCCCAGGGGCATCCCAGATTGTGTAAAAAGACCCAGATCGCCCTGCCCTTAAAACGGGGAGAAAACCCTGGATTTTGACTTTCCTGAGTTCAGTTATATGCGCCGGGGGCATCCCGAATTGTTTAAAATCCCCCAGATTGCCCCGCCCCTTAAAGTGGGACAAGACTCAGGATATTGACTATTCTAGGTTCTGTTCTGTGCCCCGAAGGCATCTCGGATTGTGTAAAATCCCCCAGATCCCCCCAAAAAACTCACCTTTTCTTGGTCCAATGGCGCATGCGCGGCTCTCGTCCAATACGGAAAACGGCTTCGATAGACTTCAATGGCGAGTGAGAGCGGCCGCATCCCCAGTGACCCTCTTGCCCCGGCCTATATGGATGGCGGGGGCGAGAGCATGCTCACAGCTCGATGATGCAGCCCCCACTCTTGCTCCCCATTGTAAACAATCAGAGCTGTTTGCCGAACGACATAGACACAATAAACGTCTCTGATTGGATGAGAGCCTGCGCATGCGCCGTTGGGCTGGGGAAAGGTGAGAGCTTACTGGTGATCTAGACCAAAACCTGTGATTTTCACTCACCCAGGTGGAACAAAAAGTGGACCTAGGTCTGGTTAGATAGCCACCCCTATGACTTCCAAATTTGGGATGCCCTGTTGTGTGGAACCCCCTCCTGTTGCCCAATATTCTTAACTTGCCAAGAAAGCCATGGTGCAGGCGCAGCTGGTGGAAGCATCTCTGGCGCCTTTCTGGGGCCATGTCCCCCTTAACTGAGAGGCTGGCGTTGCCCCGCACAGCCATGAAGGGATGCAGGGGGTGCCACGTCCCAGTCAGGAATGTGTTCAGTTTGTTGCCACCCATCAATATGTGCAGCCAAAGAAGCCGAGTGGGGTGATGCCTAACGCTGGTGAAGTATGTATATCGGGCAAATGCTGGGGCCTCTCATCTGGGAGGTTGGGCAGGTGGGCTCTGGCCGGCATCTGGGAGGTTGGGCAGGTGGGCTCTGGCCGGCATCTGGGAGGTTGGGAGGCTCCGGCCAGCATTTGGGCAGGCAGACAGACCCAGGTGGCTTCTTGGTGGGCGGGCTCCAGACAGCTTCTTGCCATACGGGCTGCTTTGGGCAACCTCTCGGTGGATGTCTCCAGAGGACTTCTTGGAGGGTGGGTGATCATGGGCTGGTCAGTGGTCTGTGGGTGGGTTCCAGACAGCTTCTTGGCTTATAGGTGGCTTCGGGCAGCCTCTCGGTGGCTGTCTCCATAGGGCTTCTTGGTGGACGGGCAGCTTTGGGCAACCTCTCGGTGGCTGTCTCTAGAGGGCTTCTTGGCAGGTGGGTGATCATGACCTGGTCAGCTGGCCTCTTGGTGGGCGGGCCCTGGCTGGCATCTGAGAGGGTGACCAGGCCCCGGGCAGCAATTGGGCAGGCAGGCGGATCCAGGTGGCTTCTCGATGGATGTGCTTGGTGGACAGGTGGCTTTGGGCAGCCTCTCGGTGGATGTCTCCAGAGGGCATCTTGGCAGGTGGGTGATCATGGCCTGGTCAGCTGGCCTCTTGGTGGGGGGGGGCTCTGGTTGGCATCTGGGAGGCTGGGCTGGTGGGCTCTGTACGGCATCTGGGAGGTTGGGCAGGCTCCAGACAGCATTTGGGCAGGCAGGCAGATCCAGGTGGTCTCTCAGTGGGTGGGCTTCAGACAGCTTCTTGGTGGACGGGTGGCTTCGGGCAACCTCTTGGTGGGCTTCTTGGCGGGGTGAGTGATCATGATCTGGTCAGCTGGCCTCCTAGATGCCTCCGCCTGGCATCTAGGAGGGTGAGAAGGCTCTGGGGCAGCATTTGGGCAGGCAGGCAGATCCAGGTGGCCTCTCAGTGGGTGGGCTTCAGACAGCTTCTTGGTGGACGAGTGGCTTCGGGCAACCTCTCAGTTGCTGTCTCCAGAGGGCTTCTTGGCGGTTTGGGGATCATGATCTGGTCAGCGGGCCCTCTGTGGGCGGTTCCGGCCGGCATCTGGGAGGGTGGGCAGGTGGGCTCCGGCTGGCATCTGACAGGGCGAGAAGGCTCTGGGTAGGTAAGTGCGCTGATTGGACGAGGATCCGTGCATGCACTAGCAGCGGCCACCATCAGCTATACCTTTAGCAGAGCGCGCTATCCGCAACAGGAGTATGTGAGTGGCCAGCGTGAGCACCTACCATGTTAAAGGGTAGTGGGGATGTGGCCACCGGTGCGCTCAGTTCCTTTCCACCAGACTCAGCCCTCAGCCGATTTTGATGAGGTATTAAAAAAGTAATAATAAAGCAATATTAAATAGTAGTAAAAAAACAATAGTAATAAAAAATAGTGATAAAGCAAAAAAAATTAGCAATAATAAAAAATAAAAAAACAAAAATAAAATTACAACTGGTAATAATAAAGCAATAATAATAATAACAATAATAAAAAGTAATAAAAACAATAATAGTAATAAGAACAGTAATAATAAAGCAATAATAGTAATATAAAAAAAAAACAATAATAATAAAAAATAATAATAAGAAGAACAATAATAAAAACAATAATAATATTAAAAATAATAACAAAAATTATGCAAATAGTAATAATAAAGCAATAATAATAATAATAATAATAATAATAATAATAATAATAATGTAAATAATAATAATAATTATTATAACATTAAAGCAATAATAAAAATAGAACTAATCAAAGCAATTACTATAATAATAATAACAATAATAATTATAATAAAAACAATAATAAAAGCAATAATAATACAAATAGTAATAATGAAGCAATAATAAAAATAATGATAATAATAACAACATAAAAAATATTAAAAACAATAATAATTAAAATAGTAAAGCAATAATGAAAACAATAATAAAAATAAAGTAATTATTAAAACAATGATAATAACAATAGTTATAATTAAAGCACTAATAGTAATACAAATAATATTAATAAAAATACAGACATATTTATTTTTTAGAAAATAAAACGATATTAATAATTATTATTATGCATAGTATTGACATATAAATCTCAGTCAAAATCCACGATGGGAGGAATTATTCTTTTCCTGTGAAAATACAATTAAGAGGCAGATTTGGGGGCATCACTACTTACCTGTTCCCTGAAATGAAAAATAGACAAATTTCAACCCTTTTCCATACAAGCGCGCCCCCACCACCCGGGGCTGTGAGGAGGGTCCCGCCATCCGCACAAGCTTCTCAGCCTTTTCTTCTCCTGTGGATGCAGCGGGTGTAAGGAGAAGGGGGGGGGGAGAGAGGGGGGGGAGAGGTGGGGGCGAGCCCAGCGAGCGCTGCCTGGATCTGCAACTCATTCATAGGAAGCGCAGGCAGCGAAAAGGCGGCTGCTGTCCCTAGTGCTGAAGGTGCTCTCCAGTCACTCTTCGGCTGCTCTCCGGCTGCTCTCCAGTTGCTCTCTGGCTGCTCTCCAGTTGCTCTCCGGCTGCTCTCCAGTTGCTCTCCGGCTGCTGTCCCTAGTTCTGAATCTGCTCTCTGGCGGCTCTCCAGTTGCTCTCTGGCTGCTCTCCGGCTGCTGTCCCTGGTGCTGAAGCTGCTCTCCGGTCACTCTCCGGCTGCTGTCCCTGGTGCTGAAGCTGCTCTCTGGCTGCTCTCTAGTCACTCTCCGGCTGCTGTCCCTGGTGCTGAAGCTGCTCTCCGGCTGCTCTCCAGTCACTCTCCGGCTGCTGTCCCTGGTGCTGAAGCTGCTCTCCAGTCACTTTCCGGCTGCTCTCCGGCTGCTCTCTAGTTGCTCTCCGGCTGCTCTCCAATCACGCTCCGGCTGTTCTCCAGTCACTTTCCGGCTGCTCTCCGGCTGCTCTCCAGCTGCTCTCTAGTTGCTCTCCGGCTGCTGTCTGTGGTGCTGAAGCTGCTCTCCGGCTGCTCTCCAGTCACTCTCCAGCTGCTCTCCAGTTGCTCACCGGATGCTCTCCGGCTGCTCTCCAGTCACTCTCCGGCTGCTCTCCAGTCACTCTCCAGTTGCTCTCCGGCTGCTCTCCGGCTGCTCTCCAGTCACTTTCCGGCTGCTCTCCAGTCACTCTCTGGCTGCTCTCCGGCTGCTCTCCAGTCACTTTCCGGCTGCTCTCCAGTCACTCTCTGGCTGCTCTCCGGCTGCTCTCCAGTTGCTCTCCGGCTGCTCTCCAGTCACTTTCCGGCTGCTCTCCAGTCACTCTCTGGCTGCTCTCCGGCTGCTCTCCAGTTGCTCTCCAGCAGCTCTCCGACGTCCTCCTCCATCTTCTCCTCTGCACCTACCTGCAATGGTAAGTCCGCTGTTGCACCCTTCTTATCCTTTATTAGTAATAATAATTGAACCCGCAACACAAGATCGACTCCTTAACCACTAGGACATGTGTTATTAGTAATAGTATTATTATCAGTAAGAACAGGAATATTAAAATATTAATACTTATTGCTTCAGTGATTGTCTTCAGCTACTGACTTAAAGTGGAACAAAACCCACGGAGATTGGCCCAGGAATATATAAGATTCCCTGCCCCCGGGGCATACAGATTCGGGATGCCCCGCTGTGTGAAACCCCTGAAATCGCCCCATACACTTACCTTGCTTCCCGGTCCAATGGTGCATGTGTGGGCCGCATCCCCGCTATGCACCAGACATTTGTGAGTGGCAGGTGTGGGCACGCTCCCTGTTACAGGGTAGCAGGGGATGCGGCCGCCAGCGCGCTCATAGCCGCTGGCCTTAGACAAAGGGGGCGGGAGTGGTTCCGAGTGCACTGATTGAACGAGCGGCCGCACATGCGCCATAGGACCGGGAAGAGGTGAGTGAGAGGGGGCAAGGACCAGAAGAAACGTTAATAGGTCAGCACTCCTAAAAATTAACTTTTATTGCAGCCCTTATAAAAAATGTGACATTTCAATCCACCGCCATTAAAAACATGTAATCAGACCCCAACAGCAATCGTATGCGTTTCAGAAGCCGCCTGGTCCTCATAGTAATTCATCTATGAATAAGGACCAGGCCGCGTCCGAAACGCGTAAGATTGCTGTTGGGGTCTGATTACATGTTTTTAATGGCTGTGGATTGAAATGTCACATTTTTTATAAGGACTGCAATAAAAGTTAATTTTTAGGAGTGCTGACCTATTAACGTTTTTTCTGGTCTACAAGGGGCTTGGGATGCCCCGGTCCATGCACCCTGTGCAGCCTGTTCAACCAGAGTGCATTCACACCTGTATGTGTAAATATGAGGGTCCCTATAATAAAAAATAATAAAAACAATAATAGGAATAAGAACGGTAACAATAAAGCAATAATAATAATATAAAATACAACAAAAATAATAATAATATTAATAATAATAAGAACAATAATATAATATAATAAAAACAACAGTAACAAAAATAAAAAAATTAATAAAAACAAAAATAAAAATAGTAATAATAAAGCATTATTAGTTATAATAATAATAATAATAATACAAAATTATAAAAACAATAATAATATAAAAACATAAAAACAATACTACAAATACCGGTAGTAATAACAAAGCATTATTATTATTATTATTATTATTATTATTAGTAGTAATAATAATAATAATAATAATAATAATATCAACAACAACAACAACAATAATAATAATAATAATAATAATAATAATAATAATAATAATAATATTACTAACCCCCATTCCCGCTGCCTCTGTTACTAACCCCCATGCCCACTGCCTCTGTTACTAACCCCCATGCCCGCTGCCTCTGTTACTAACCCCCATGCCCGCTGCCTCTGTTACTAACCCCCATGCCCGCTGCCTCTGTTACTAACCCCCATGCCCGCTGCCTCTGTTACTAACCCCCATGCCCGCTGCCTCTGTTACTAACCCCCATGCCCGCTGCCTCTGTTACTAACCCCCATGCCCGCTGCCTCTGTTACTAACCCCCATGCTCGCTGCCTGTGTTACTAACCCCCATGCCTGTTGCTTCTGTTACTAACCCCCATGCCCGCTACCTGTGTTACTAACCCCCATGCCTGCTGCCTCTGTTACTAACCCCCATGCCCGCTACCTGTGTTACTAACCCCCATGCACGCTACCTGTGTTACTAACCCCCATGCCTGCTGCCTCTGTTACTAACCCCCATGCCCGCTGCCTCTGTTACTAACCCCCATGCCCGCTACTTGTGTTACCAACCCCCATGCCCGCTGCCTCTGTTACTAAACCCCATGCCTGCTGCCTCTGTTACTAACCCCCATGCCCGCTACCTGTGTTACTAACCCCCATGCCCGCTACCTGTGTTACTAACCCCCATGCCTGCTGCCTCTGTTACTAACCCCCATGCCCGCTGCCTCTGTTACTAACCCCCATGCCCGCTACTTGTGTTACCAACCCCCATGCCCGCTGCCTCTGTTACTAAACCCCATGCCTGCTGCCTCTGTTACTAACCCCCATGCCAGCTACTTGTGTTACCAACCTACATGCCCGCTATCTGTGTTACTAACCCCCATGCCCGCTGCCTCTGTTACTAACCCCCATGCCCACTGCCTCTGTTACTAACCCCCATGCCTGCTACTTGTGTTACCAACCCCCATGCCCGCTGCCTCTGTTACTAAACCCCATGCCTGCTGCCTCTGTTACTACCCCCCATGCCCGCTACCTGTGTTACTAACCCCCATGCCCGCTACCTGTGTTACTAACCCCCATGCCCACTACCTCTGTTACTAACCCCCATGCCCGCTGCCTCTGTTACTAAACCCCATGCCCGCTGCCTCTGTTACTAACCCCCATGCCCCCTGCCGCTGTTACCAACCCCCATGCCCGCTACCTGTGTTACTAACCCCCATGCCCGCTACCTGTGTTACTAACCCCCATGCCCGCTACCTTTGTTGCTAACCCCCATGCCCGCTGTCTCTGTTACTAACCCCCATACCCGCTGCCACTGTTACTAACCCCCATGCCTGCTACCTGTGTTACTAACCCCCATGCCCGCTACCTCTGTTACTAGCCCGCTGTCTCTGTTACTAACCCCCATGCCCGCTACCTGTGTTACTAGCCCGCTGCCTCTGTTACTAACCCCCATGCCCACTACCTGTGTTACCAACCCCCATGCCCGCTGCCTCTGTTACTAACCCCCATGCCCGCTGCCTCTGTTACTAACCCCCATGCCCGCTGCCACTGTTACTAACCCCCATGCCCGCTACCTGTGTTACTAACCCCCATGCCCGCTACCTGTGTTATTAGCCCGCTGCCTCTGTTACTAACCCCCATGCCCGCTACCTCTGTTACTAACCCCCATGCCCGCTACCTGTGTTACTAACCCCCATGCCCGCTACCTGTGTTAATAGCCCGCTGCCTCTGTTACTAACCCCCATGCCCGCTGCCTCTGTTACTAACCCCCATGCCCGCTACCTGTGTTACTAACCCCCATGCCTGCTGCCTCTGTTACTAACCCCCATGCCCGCTGCCTCTGTTACTAACCCCCATGCCCGCTACCTGTGTTACTAACCCCCATGCCCGCTGCCTCTGTTACTAACCCCCATGCCCGCTACCTGTGTTACCAACACCCATGCCCGCTACCTGTGTTACTAGCCCGCTGCCTCTGTTACTAACCCCCATGCCCACTGCCGCTGTTACTAACCTCCATGCCCACTGCCGCTGTTACTAACCCCCATACCCGCTGCCGCTGTTACTAACCCCCATGCCCGCTGCCTCTGTTACTAACCCCCATGCCCGCTGCCTGGCTGTCACACTGACCCAGGACAGGTGGCGGCAGAGCCCCATACAGAGCGACGCTGCTTACTTCAACATTAGATGGGAAGTATATTAATATGCGCATCACTGCCGAGCCGACATAAAAACAGGTCGGCACTGAAAGCTCGGCGCCCGCCCCTGCGATTGTGGCCTTATTTAATGAGTTCTGAAAATGATGCTGATTTAATAAGTAACAGCGTGCACAGCGCGTTATTACCCAGAGTCCCGTGATTTGGGCATCTGCATACCTTCCAACTTTTCAGGGCAGGAAAGAGGGACAATTGTCAAATGTAACCACGCCCCCTTATTTAGGGATGTATGAAACCACGCCCTCTTATTTAGGGATGGGTGAGGCCACGCCCCCATCGAGGGATCGATGAAGCCACACTCTCTCATTGAGGGATGGATGAAGCCACTCCCCCTCATTGATGGATGATGAAGTCACGCCCCCTCATTGAGAGATAGATGAAGCCACGCCCCCTTATTTAGGGATGGATGGAGCCACGTCCCCATTGAGGTATCGATGAAGCCACGTCCCCTCATTGAGGGATGGATGAAGCCACGCCCACTCATTGAAGGATGGATGAAGCCATGCCCCCTCATTGAGGGGTGGATAGGAGATACATTGTAACACTTACAACAATAGAAACATATGAATCATTTATTGCGCAGATCTGCATGTTATACCTCATAACTGATAAAGCTGATAAATATATCCTCGATTATTATTATGAAATGTTGATCATTAATATTTATGAATTACTATATTTCATATCTTCCCTTTCAAGTATCTATGTAACTATATAACTATGTAACTACGTAACTATATAACTATATAAATATAAAACTATATAACTATGTAACTATATAACTATGAAACTATGTAACTATATAACTATATAACTATGTAACTATGTAACTATATAACTATATTACTACGTAACTATATAACTATTTAACTATGTAACTATATAACTATGTAACTATGTAACTACTGTATATAACTATGTAACTATATAATTATATAACTATGTAACTATATAACTATGTAACTATATAACTATGTAACTATGTAACTATATAACTATGTAACTATGTAACTATATAACTATGTAACTATGTAACTATATAACTATGTAACTATATAATTATATAACTATGTAACTATATAACTATGTAACTATATAATTATATAACTATGTAACTATATAACTATGTAACTATATAACTATGTAACTATGTAACTATATAACTATGTAACTATATAATTATATAACTATGTAACTATATAACTATGTAACTATATAACTATGTAACTATGTAACTATATAACTATGTAACTATGTAACTATATAACTATGTAACTATGTAACTATATAACTATGTAACTATATAATTATATAACTATGTAACTATATAACTATGCAACTATGTAACTATATAACTATGTAACTATATAATTATATAACTATGTAACTATATAACTATGTAACTATATAACTATGTAACTATGTAACTATGTAACTATGTAACTATATAACTATGTAACTATGTAACTATATAACTATGTAACTATATAATTATATAACTATGTAACTATGTAACTATATAACTATGTAACTATATAACTATGTAACTATGTAACTATATAACTATGTAACTATATAATTATATAACTATGTAACTATATAACTATGTAACTATATAACTATGTAACTATATAATTATATAACTATGTAACTATATAACTATGTAACTATATAACTATGTAACTATGTAACTATATAACTATGTAACTATGTAACTATATAACTATGTAACTATATAACTATGTAACTATATAATTATATAACTATGTAACTATATAACTATGTAACTATGTAACTATATAACTATATAATTATATAACTATGTAACTATATAACTATGTAACTATATAACTATGTAACTATGTAACTATATAACTATGTAACTATGTAACTATGTAACTATATAACTATGTAACTATGTAACTATATAACTATGTAACTATATAATTATATAACTATGTAACTATATAACTATGTAACTATGTAACTATATAACTATGTAACTATATAACTATGTAACTATATAACTATGTAACTATATAATTATATAACTATGTAACTATATAACTATGTAACTATATAACTATGTAACTATATAACTATGTAACTATGTAACTATATAACTATGTAACTATATAATTATATAACTATGTAAGTATATAACTATGTAACTATATAACTATGTAACTATGTAACTATATAACTATGTAACTATATAACTATGTAACTATATAATTATATAACTATGTAACTATATAACTATGTAACTATATAACTATGTAACTATGTAACTATATAATTATGTAACTATGTAACTATATAACTATGTAACTATATAACTATGTAACTATGTAACTATATAACTATGTAACTATGTAACTATATAACTATGTAACTATATAACTATGTAACTATATAATTATATAACTATGTAACTATATAACTATGTAACTATGTAACTATATAACTATGTAACTATGTAACTATATAACTATGTAACTATATAACTATGTAACTATGTAACTATATAACTATGTAACTATGTAACTATATAACTATGTAACTATGTAACTATATAACTATGTAACTATATAACTATGTAACTATGTAACTATATAACTATGTAACTATATAATTATATAACTATGTAACTATATAACTATGTAACTATGTAACTATATAACTATGTAACTATATAACTATGTAACTATATAATTATATAACTATGTAACTATATAACTATGTAACTATATAATTATATAACTATGTAACTATATAACTATGTAACTATATAACTATGTAACTATGTACTATGATACTATATAATATCTTTTCCCATTTTGTCTCTGCACAGGGATCGTGGATTTGAGCCACAGATTCCTTTGCCGGCCCCAAGATCCTGTATTGATTTATTTCGGGATTCCCAGCCAGAACATTAAAGATGGATAATTATACGGCGGCTTTAGGTCTACACGTGATGAATACGACAGAGCTCAATCAGACTTTGGACAACATGCCCCAGAACACCTTAGAGGTCCAAGTGGTCACCATCTTCTTAGTCCTTCTGATTTGCGGTGTGGGGATCGCCGGTAACATCATGGTGGTCCTGGTGGTTTTGAGGACCAAACACATGATGACCCCGACTAACTGCTACCTGGTCAGCTTGGCCATTGCGGATCTGATAGTCCTGCTCGCCGCGGGGCTGCCAAACATCTCGGAAGTGGTGGCCTCCTGGGTGTACGGCTACGTGGGCTGCCTCTGTATCACTTACCTCCAGTACCTGGGCATCAACATCTCGGCCTGCTCCATCACGGCGTTCACGGTGGAGCGATACATCGCTATTTGTCACTCCATTAAAGCCCAGTTTATCTGCACAGTGTCCAGAGCCAAGAAGATCATCGCCTTTGTCTGGATGTTCACCTCCGTCTACTGTGTCATGTGGTTCTTCTTGGTGGACACCAAGGAAGTCGAGTTTGCCGATGGAGTCCAGGTCAGCTGTGGCTACAGGGTGCCCAGGAACCTTTACTCGCCCATCTACTTCTTCGACTTCACCATCTTCTACGTGATCCCTCTGGTCCTGGCCACCGTCTTGTACGGCCTGATAGCCCGGATATTGTTCATGAACCCGTTACCCTCCAACCCTCAGGACCTCAGCAGGATGAGTTCCAAACACCACGGGAAGCCCTACAACTCCATCAAACTTTCCTGCAAGGGCAACAAAAATACAGTTAGTTCCAGAAAACAAGTGAGTAATATTTACTAAAATCTACATAGTACATAATTATAGGGTGATGGGTGTGGCTGTGGTTTGGGGTGTGGCCACAGTGGTTTGTGGAGTAAATCACCACCAGGGAAAGGTGGTTCCGCCTCTGCTGTTGCCCTATATGCGGCACCCTCCATTGCTGCTGCCACTGCCAGTCCACCTGCCAGTTTGCTGCTCCGCACCAGGGCTGGCGTCAGCACCCGGCAAGGTGGGGCAGATGCCGGGGTCCCTGCCTATTTGGGGTGTGGCCTATACACAGTGGTTGTGGGGTAAATCACCACCAGGGAAAGGTGGTTCTGACCCTTCTGCTGCCCTGGATGTGGCGCCTTACCATTGCTGTTGCCACTGCTGGTCCGCCTGCCAGTTCGACGCCCCGGCCGCCAATGCCCACCTGTTGTTCTGGACCAGGGCTGGCATCAGGACCCGGCAAGGCGGGGCAGCTTCCAGGGACCCCCACCCTCCATGGGGGGCCCACCGACAGGGACAGTTTTTAGTGTGTGCAACAGTGCTTGACCTGCGGCGGACTGGGAGGACACCTCCACAACTGGTGCCAACATGGCAGGTTCTACACAATGGGGCATCTTGATTTAGATTCCCAGGGGAGGAAGTGCTGGGTTTTGTTCTGCTTTTAAGTTGCCCCCCCAGCTGATTTCCTATCCCTGAAGCATCTCAATCTGTGATACCTTACTGTGTGACACCCCCCAGGATCCCTGACATACCCACTAGGCAAGCAATTCCACCCCTGGGTTTTGGTCTGCTTTACAGGGTCATCGCAAAAATTCGTTTGGACTCCAAGGTCAGGTTTAAAGGGGTTTGGTGCACTTCAAAGTACACCAAAACTAGAGTTTTGGTCCAAATAGCCTGATCCTTAGGGGGGCATCCAGATTTGGGAGGTGATGTGACACGACTCTTCACCACAAAGGGGCCCACTGAGACCGTGCTGCCCAAACCTGGAGCCGGTCCTTCTCTGGACTGTCAGTAGCCACTGAGCCGTTCGCCATCCCGCCATCCCGCTGCTCACCTACGATGTTCCGCTGGCCACCACTGCACCTCCTCCGCTCTGTGTCTCACCGGGCGGGGTCCCCTCCATGGATGGCAATGGCAACAAAGACAGGAAGTGATGTCATTGCAGAGGCTGGAAATTGCTGTGCCAAATATAAGATCGGTGATTGTTTTTGGGGGGCAAAACACTGGGTGATATCAGTGGATCGTCGGATAGCCGGGTGAAGGGGGGGGGGGTACATTTTGGGAGACCCCTAAAAAAAATCTTCATTTCATCTGTACTTACCTGAAGGCTGATGGGGCATCTGCTCCTGAAATTGGGGCATCCAAGCCCTGACCTCCCATTGGCTGGTTGCTGGAAAGTCAGATCCGTCCAATAAGGTCAAATAAGAAAAAGGGACATGTCAGGGAACCCTTAATTCAATGCTACATAAATGCTTAAAGAGGATCTGTACTTACCTGAAGACTAGGGGTGCAACAGATAGACTAGCCGCCGCCCTGTTAAGGGTTAATGTCCCTAGGTTAGCCCACAGTTTGGAGAAGGGCTGGAGTTTGGGTTGGAGGCAAGGGTAAGGTCTCCCTGCTTCCAAGGGGTTAAGTTTTTTTAGTATAGCGAGACCCCGCCCCTGCGCCCATGTCATGTTTCTACAATGTGTAGGAGATACATTGTAACAGTTATAACAATAGAAACACTTTGAATAGGGAAATTAATCATTTATTGCTGCAGATCTGCATGTTACACCTCAAAGAGGGACAATATGTAAATGTAGCCACATCCCTCATTGAGGGATAGATGAAGCCACACACTCTCATTGAGGGATGGATGAAGCCCCGCCCCCCATTGAGGAATGGATGAAGCCACGTCCCCTCATTGAGGGATGGATGAAGCCACGCCCCCTCATTTATTAATGGATAGGAAACACATTGTAACAGTTACAATAGAAACACTTTGAATAGGCAAATTAATTATTTATTGCTGCAGATCTGCATGTTACACCTCAAAGAGGGACAATATGTAAATTAAGCCACGCCTCCTCATTGAGGGATGGGGAAGCCACGCCCCTCATTGAGGGATGGATAGGAGATAGGTTGTGTTAGGAAGTTCAAAGAAAAATACTATATGGCTTTAGGGCAGCATGGACGGGGGCCCCGGGGCAGCATTTTGGGGGGGGGGGGGGCTTGGTGGCACATTGGCATAGTGAGCACTCGTGAGGACAGGAAACAGGGGGGACAATATAAGAGTCCCCGATATTCCAGATGGCGGCATGGGATTGTGCAATACCTCGCTGAGCGTCTCGTATTAATCCCGTTATTCTTTTATTATTCATCGTTGTATCTGTTGTTTTATACCCATCCCGCGTCCTGATTGGCGGCTGATGTTACGTGTGACCCGCGCGGCGCCATCAATAATGTAGCGAGTCGCGGCTTGTTTGTGACAACAATAATAACGGCAGCTCGCGGAGGCGATAAATAAATGTAATCAAATCCAAGTCAGGTGTTGGAGGATTTCATGGGAGTCACGGTCATATTTATTCATCGCCGGGGAACAGATGCTGCAACCGACGGGCGCTGGAAAAAGTCACATGACGGACGAGACGAGTCGCTTTACTTACCTGGGATCAGAGGCTCGAAATCAACACAAGCTGCACAACGCGGACCCTCGGGTGGGGCAATTGTTTATTTCAAGGACATCACCACCCTAAAGTCGTGGTTTAATGGGGTGTAAGAGCTCGCTGTCGCTTGTAAACGAGACACAAAGGCACACCCCCGCCCCACCTGAATCAAGTGTCACTCGTCCTGGACCAGAGAAATCAGAAGGTGACCCTTCAATCTCTCAATTTAAAAATGGGAAACAGTTTAGGATGATGCCAAGTGTTAGCCCGAGGCAATGGTGTAACTACCTTTGCCTGCTGTACTACATTAAGTGCCCTGAGCAAGTGGACACTCCACCTGAATCAAGTGTCATTTGTCAATAGCATGATAACAGGCTCTTACAAACTCTGCCCATTATGCTGATTTTTATGCACCATCACAGCTCCAAGGGCCACACCCACTTGCTCTTACAGACTCCACCCATTAAGCTGATTATTATGCAGCATCAAAGCTCCAAGGTCCATGCCCACTTGCTTCAGAAGATAAATCATAAGGTGAACCTGTAAACTCCAATCTCTCGGCCATTTCTTCCTCAATTTAAAAATAGGGCTCAACGTAGCCCGACGCAATGGAGTAACAAATACTTTTGCCTGCTGTAGAACGTTAAGTGCCCTGAGCAAGTGGAAACGCCACTAATATTGTTAATAAACAGCAAAGATCCCCCAAGTGACCTGAACAAGTGGACATTCAGCTAACATGATAGAGAATGTCATTGGCTGACCCTGTAAACCCCAATATCTCGGCCATTTCTGCTTCAAGTTAAAAACAGAAAACAGTGTAGGACAGTGCCAAGCGTTAGCCCGATGCAATTGTGTAACCACTACCTTTGCCTGCTGTAGATCATTAAGTGCCCTGAGAAAGTGGACACTCCACCTGAATCAAGTGTCACTCGTCCTGGACCGACGTCAGTTCAATAGCTTGATAACAGGCTTGTACAGACTCCGCCCATTATGCTGATTATTATGCAGCATCACAGCTCCAAGGGCCACACCCATTTGCTTTAGAAGAGAAATCATAAGGTGAACCTGTAAACTCCGATATCTTGGCCATTTATTCCTCGATTTAAAAATGGAAAACAGTTTAGGACAGTGCCAAACGTTAGCCCGAAGCAATGGTGTAACAATTACCTTTGCCTGCTGTAGAACATTAAGTATCCCTGAGCAAGTGGACACTCCACTAATATGAAAGAGAATGTCATTGGCTGAACCTGTAAACACCGATATCTCGGCCATTTCTGCTTCAAGTTAAAAACGGAAACGGTTTAAGACAATAATAATTATTAGGAAATGTAATATATGCTGCGCCTATTAGGTATTTATATATGTAATTATAGCACATGCACTTTATTTAGCATCATGGTGGACTTTATGGGGTATATACTGTTTGAAACACTTTAGGGTCTTTTTTAATTATGTCTTAGGTCTTAGGTATAATACATAGGGTCACCAGGGGGATATAGGGGCTACTGTATACTATATATATATATTAAATTTCCTAAAAATTATTATTAAACCTAATCCATAGGTAACCCCACCCCCATAATCAATAGTATTATATGCCAAGAAAATTGAAGAGGAGTAGAGGGAAGGGACCAAGAGTTACTCCATAAATAAAGTATATCAACAGTTATCCAGGGTCCATGGAAAGCGCCACCATCCAGCCCACGCGTTCCGTCACACTGTCACTTCCTCAGGGCAATGTGAAGCTTTATGAGATATATACTTTTTTATGCACTTTAGGGGTTTTTGAATTAAGTATTGGGTATAATAAATAGGGTCACCATAAGGACTACTGTATACCATTTATAGTAGGTCATGTGAGGGGCTATGTCAGGAACTGGTTGGCCCCCCTTTCAAATGTGTTCATGTTTTAATGGTATTTAATTGTTGTATGTTTTTGTATTCAATAAAAATATACGGTTTTAGATTCTTAGTGATGCAGTTTTTATTACTGGCAAAAAAATGGGGTGTCTGGGCCCCCCTCAGTCTTGTGTAACTTTGTTGAGGAGATAAGCCTGTATATTGCACAATATTAAGTTATATATTGGCTGCGGTTGGTTGGTGCGCTGGGTCTATATATTGTAGTTTTTTAATATATATTTTATGCAGTGGAGGCGATTCAGCTTTACATTATTTACACATATACACTGTATATACACTGTATATGTTGCTTGTTATGTTGTGTTGTGTCTTTCTTGTATACACTGTATATACACTGTATATGTTGCTTGTTATGTTGTGTCGTGTCTTTCTTGTATACACTTTATATACACTGTATATGTTGCTTGTTATGTTGTGTTGTGTCTTTCTTGTATACACTGTATATACACTGTATATGTTGCTTGTTATGTTGTGTCGTGTCTTTCTTGTATACACTGTATATACACTGTGTGTGTTGCTTGTTATGTTGTGTTGTGGCTTTCTTGTATACACTGTATATACACTGTGTGTGTTGCTTGTTATGTTGTGTTGTGGCTTTCTTGTATACACTGTATATACACTGTATATGTTGCTTGTTATGTTGTGTCGTTTCTTTCTTGTATACACTGTATATACACTGTATATGTTGCTTGTTATGTTGTGTTGTGTCTTTCTTGTATACACTGTATATACACTGTGTGTGTTGCTTGTTATGTTGTGTTGTGGCTTTCTTGTATACACTGTATATACACTGTGTGTGTTGCTTGTTATGTTGTGTTGTGGCTTTCTTGTATACACTGTATATACACTGTGTGTGTTGCTTGTTATGTTGTGTTGTGGCTTTCTTGTATACACTGTATATACACTGTGTGTGTTGCTTGTTATGTTGTGTTGTGGCTTTCTTGTATACACTGTATATACACTGTGTGTGTTGCTTGTTATGTTGTGTTGTGGCTTTCTTGTATACACTGTATATACACTGTGTGTGTTGCTTGTTATGTTGTGTTGTGGCTTTCTTGTATACACTGTATATACGCTGTGTGTGTTGCTTGTTATGTTGTGTTGTGGCTTTCTTGTATACACTGTATATACACTGTGTGTGTTGCTTGTTATGTTGTGTTGTGGCTTTCTTGTATACACTGTATATACACTGTATATGTTGCTTGTTATGTTGTGTCGTGTCTTTCTTGTATACACTGTATATACACTGTATATGTTGCTTGTTGTGTTGTATTGTGTCTTTCTGGTATATACTGTATATACACTGTATATGTTGCTTGTTATGTTGTGTTGTGTCTTTCTTGTATACACTGTATATACACTGTGTGCGTTGCTTGTTATGTTGTGTTGTGTCTTTCTTGTATACACTGTATATACACTGTATATGTTGCTTGTTATGTTGTGTCGTGTCTTTCTTGTATATACTGTATATACACTGTATATGTTGCTTGTTATGTTGTGTCGTGTCTTTCTTGTATACACTGTATATACACTGTATATGTTTCTTGTTATGTTGTATTGTGGCTTTCTTGTATACACTGTATATACACTGTATATGTTGCTTGTTATGTTGTGTCGTGTCTTTCTTGTATATACTGTATATACACTGTATATGTTGCTTGTTATGTTGTGTCGTGTCTTTCTTGTATACACTGTATATACACTGTATATGTTGCTTGTTATGTTGTGTTGTGTTGTGTCTTTCTTGTATACACTGTATATACACTGTATATGTTGCTTGTTATGTTGTGTCGTGTCTTTCTTGTATATACTGTATATACACTGTATATGTTGCTTGTTATGTTGTGTTGTGTCTTTCTTGTATACACTGTATATACACTGTATATGTTGCTTGTTATGTTGTGTCGTGTCTTTCTTGTATATACTGTATATACACTGTATATGTTGCTTGTTATGTTGTGTCGTGTCTTTCTTGTATACACTGTATATACACTGTATATGTTGCTTGTTATGTTGTGTCGTTTCTTTCTTGTATACACTGTATATACACTGTATATGTTGCTTGTTATGTTGTGTTGTGTCTTTCTTGTATACACTGTATATACACTGTGTGTGTTGCTTGTTATGTTGTGTTGTGTCTTTCTTGTATACACTGTATATACACTGTGTATGTTGCTTAATATGTTGTGTCGAGTCTTTCTTGTATACACTGTATATACACTGTGTATGTTGCTTGTTATGTTGTGCCGTGTCTTTCTTGTATACACTGTATATACACTGTGTATGTTGCTTGTTATGTTGTGCCGTGTCTTTCTTGTATACACTGTATATACACTGTGTATGTTGCTTGTTATGTTGTGTCGTGTCTTTCTTGTATACACTGTATATACACTGTGTATGTTGCTTGTTATGTTGTGCCGTGTCTTTCTTGTATACACTGTATATACACTGTGTATGTTGCTTGTTATGTTGTGCCGTGTCTTTCTTGTATACCCTCTATATACACTGTGTATGTTGCTTGTTATGTTGTGCCGTGTCTTTTTTGTATACACTCTATATACACTGTATATGTTGCTTGTTATGTTGTGCCGTGTCTTTCTTCTATACACTGTATATACACTGTGTTTGTTGCTTGTTATTTTGTGTCGTTTCTTTCTTGTATACACTCTATATACACTGTGTATGTTGCTTGTTATGTTGTGCCGTGTCTTTCTTCTATACACTGTATATACACTGTGTGTGTTGCTTGTTATTTTGTGTCGTTTCTTTCTTGTATACCCTCTATATACACTGTGTATGTTGCTTGCTATGTTGTGCCGTGTCTTTCTTGTATACACTCTATATACACTGTATATGTTGCTTGTTATGTTGTGCCGTGTCTTTCTTCTATACACTGTATATACACTGTGTGTGTTGCTTGTTATGTTGTATTGTGTCTTTCTTGTATACACTGTATATACACTGTATATGTTGCTTGTTATGTTGTATTGTGGCTTTCTTGTATACACTGTATATACACTGTATATGTTGCTTGTTATGTTGTATTGTGGCTTTCTTGTATACACTGTATATACACTGTATATGTTGCTTGTTATGTTGTATTGTGGCTTTCTTGTATACACTGTATATACACTGTATATGTTGCTTGTTATGTTGTATTGTGGCTTTCTTGTATACACTGTATATACACTGTATATGTTGCTTGTTATGTTGTGTTGTGTCTTTTTTGTATATACTGTATATACACTGTATTTGTTGCTTGTTATGTTGTGTCGTGTCTTTCTTGTATACACTGTATATACACTGTGTATGTTGCTTGTTATGTTGTGTTGTGTCTTTCTTGTATACACTGTATATACACTGTGTATGTTGCTTGTTATGTTGTGTTGTGTCTTTCTTGTATACACTGTATATACACTGTATATGTTGCTTGTTATGTTGTGTTGTGTCTTTCTTGTATACACTGTATATACACTGTATATGTTGCTTGTTATGTTGTGTTGTGTCTTTCTTGTATACACTGTATATACACTGTATATGTTGCTTGTTATGTTGTGTTGTGTCTTTCTTGTATACACTGTATATACACTGTATATGTTGCTTGTTATGTTGTGTTGTGTCTTTCTTGTATACACTGTATATACACTGTATATGTTGCTTGTTATGTTGTGTTGTGTCTTTCTTGTATACGCTGTATATACACTGTGTGTGTGTGTTGCTTGTTATTTTGTGCCGTTCACACTGTGAACATTTTTAGTTGATTAAATAACTTCCCGCTTTCCATGAAGTGTAATTGAAAGCGTGAACGTTCCTGCTCTCAGCGCTCACGTGCGCATCTCTTAATAACGTCCCCCGGGGACTTGCAGTTAGAGTGCGCGGCAGTGTGCTGGGCTTTGGCTAAACGTAGATGAGTGTTTATTTCTGGGCCTGAAGCCAAAGCTCTGCGTTTACTTCATCTGATTCAAGAGCAGCCGCGGGAGCGGCAAATTCCTGGGCGCCCCCCCTATAGCCCGCGGTAAGATAATGGCGCCCCCTATAGGCAGCGGAGAGATAATGCGCCCCCCTATAGGCTGCCAAGAGATAATGGCCCCCCTATAGGCCGCGGAGAGATAATGGCGCCCCCTATAGGCCTCTGAGAGATGATGGCGCCCCCAATAGGCCACGGAGAGATAATGGCGCCCCCTATAGCCCGCGGTAAGATAATGGCGCCCCCTATAGGCAGCGGAGAGATAATGGCGCCCCCTATAGGCCTCTGAGAGATAATGGCGCCCCCTATAGGCAGCGGAGAGATAATGGCGCCCCCTATAGCCCGCGGTAAGATAACGGTGCCCCCTATAGGCAGCGGAGAGATAATGCCCCCCCCCTATAGGCCGCCAAGAGATAACGGTGCCCCCTGTAGGCCGCCAAGAGATAACGGTGCCCCCTATAGGCCTCTGAGAGATAATGGCGCCCCCTATAGGCAGCGGAGAGATAATGGCACCCCCTATAGGCCGCCAAGAGATAATGGCCCCCCCATAGGCCGCCAAGAGATAATGGTGCCCCCCTATAGGCCGCGGAGAGATAATGGCGCCCCCTATAGGCCGCGGAGAGATAATGGCACCCCCTTTAGGCCACGGAGAGACAATGTCGCCCCCTATCGGCCGCGGAGAGATAATGGTGCCCCCCTATAGGCAGCGGAGAGATAATGGCGCCCCCTATAGGCCGCGGAGAGATAATGGTGCCCCCCTATAGGCCGTGGAGAGATAATGGTGCCCCCTATAGGCAGCGGAGAGATAATGGCGCCCCTATAGGCCGTGGTGAGATAATGGCGCCCCCAATAGGCTACTAAGAGATAATGGCACCCCCTATAGGCCGCGGAGAGACAATGGCACCCCCTATAGGCAGCGAAGAGATAATGGCGCCCCCTATAGGCCTCTGAGAGATAATGGCGCCCCCTATAGGCAGCGGAGAGATAATGGCGCCCCCTAT
This sequence comes from Gastrophryne carolinensis, assembly GCA_027917425.1. NCBI lineage: Eukaryota > Metazoa > Chordata > Amphibia > Anura > Microhylidae > Gastrophryne > Gastrophryne carolinensis. The sequence continues at coordinate 758,465 of CM051243.1, forward strand.
AGCCCGCGGTAAGATAACGGTGCCCCCTATAGGCAGCGGAGAGATAATGCCCCCCCCCTATAGGCCGCCAAGAGATAACGGTGCCCCCTGTAGGCCGCCAAGAGATAACGGTGCCCCCTATAGGCCTCTGAGAGATAATGGCGCCCCCTATAGGCAGCGGAGAGATAATGGCACCCCCTATAGGCCGCCAAGAGATAATGGCCCCCCCATAGGCCGCCAAGAGATAATGGTGCCCCCCTATAGGCCGCGGAGAGATAATGGCGCCCCCTATAGGCCGCGGAGAGATAATGGCACCCCCTATAGGCCACGGAGAGATAATGTCGCCCCCTATCGGCCGCGGAGAGATAATGGTGCCCCCCTATAGGCCGTGGAGAGATAATGGTGCCCCCTATAGGCAGCGGAGAGATAATGGCGCCCCTATAGGCCGTGGTGAGATAATGGCGCCCCCAATAGGCCACTGAGAGATAATGGCACCCCCTATAGGCCGCGGAGAGACAATGGCATCCCCTATAGGCAGCGAAGAGAGAATGGTGCCCTTATAGGCCGCGGTGAGATAATGGCGCCCCCTATAGGCCGCGGAGAGATAATGGCGCCCCCTATAGGCCTCGGAGAGATAATGGCGCCCCCTATAGGCCACGAGAGATAATGGCGCCCCTATAGGCCGCGGAGAGATAATGGCACCCCCTATAGGCCGTGGTGAGATAATGGCGCCCCCTATAGGCAGCGGAGAGATAATGGCGCCCCCTATAGGCCACGGAGAGATAATGGCGCCCCCTATAGGCCGTGGTGAGATAATGGCGCCCCCAATAGGCCACGGAGAGATAATGGCGCCCCCTATAGGCCGCGGAGAGATAATGGTGCCCCTATATGCCGCGGAGAGATAATGGCGTCCCTATAGGCCACGGAGAGATAATGGCGCCCCCTATAGGCCGTGGTGAGATAATGGCGCCCCCTATAAGCCGCAGTGAGATGATGGCGCCCCCTATAGGCTGCGGAGAGATAATGGTGTCCCCTATAGGCCGTGGAGAGATAATGGTGCCCCCTATAGGCCACGGAGAGATAATGGCGCCCCCTATAGGCAGCGGAGAGATAATGGCGCCCCTTATAGGCCGCGGTGAGATAATGGTGCCCCCTATAGGCCACGGAGAGATAATGGCGCCCCCTATAAGCCGCAGAGAGATAATGGCGCCCCCTATAAGCCGCAGAGAGATAATGCCCCCCCCCTATAGGCCGCCAAGAAATAACGGTGCCCCCTATAGGCCGCCAAGAGATAACGGTGCCCTCTATAGGCCTCGGAGAGATAATGGCGCCCCCTATAGGCAGCGGAGAGATAATGGCGCCCCCTATAGGCCGCGGAGAGATAATGGCCCCCCCATAGGCCGCCAAGAGATAATGGTGCCCCCCAATAGGCCGCGGACAGATAATGGCGCCCCTATAGGCCTCGGAGAGATAATGTCGCCCCCTATCGGCCGCGGAGAGATAATGGCGCCCCCTATAGGCCGCGGAGAGATAATGGCGCCCCCTATAGGCCGCGGAGAGATAATGGCACCCCTATAGGCCGTGGTGAGATAATAGCGCCCCCAATAGGCCTCGGAGTGATAATGGCGCCCCCTATAGGCCACGGAGAGATAATGGCGCCCCCTATAGGCCGCGGAGAGATAATGGCGCCCCCTATAGGCCGTGGAGAGATAATGGCGCCCCCTATAGGCCGTGGTGAGGTAATGGCGCCCCCTATAGGCCGCGGAGAGATAATGGCGCCCCCTATAGGCCACGGAGAGATAATGGCATGCCCTATAGGCCGCAAAGAGATAATGGCGCCCCCTATAGGCCGTGGTGAGATAATGGCGCCCCTATAGACCGTGGAGAGATAATGGCGCCCCCTATAGGCCGTGGTGAGATAATGGCACCCCCTATAGGCCGCGGAGAGATAATGGCGCCCCCTATAAGCCACGGTGAGATAATGGCGCCCCCTATAGGCCGCGGAGAGATAATGGCGCCCCCTATAGGCCACGGAGAGATAATGGCGCCCCTTATAAGCCGCGGTGAGATAATGGCGCCCCTACAGGTCGCGAAGAGATAATTGCGCCCCCTATAGGCAGCGGAGAGATAATGGCGCCCCCTATAGGCCGTGGTGAGATAATGGTGCCCCCTATAGGCCGTGGAGAGATAATGGCGCCCCCCTATAAGCCGTGGTGAGATAATGGCACCCCCTATAGGCTGCGGAGAGATAATGGCGCCCCCTATAGGCCGTGGAGAGATAATGGCGCCCCCTATAGGCCGTGGTGAGATAATGGTGCCCCCTATAGGCCGTGGAGAGATAATGGCGCCCCCCTATAAGCCGTGGTGAGATAATGTCACCCCCTATAGGCTGCGGAGAGATAATGGCGCCCCCTATAGGCCGTGGAGAGATAATGGTGCCCCCTATAGGCCACAGAGAGATAATGGCGCCCCCTATAGGCTGAAGAGAGATAATGGCACCCCCTATAGGCCACGGTGAGATAATGGCGCCCCCTATAGGCCACCGCTACGATCTGATCCTCTATCTATACGCGAGCGTTAGCTGATAAATAGAAATTTCATTTGTGTTGTCCTCAAAAGTTCCAGTTAAGCCAAACTTTATTTTACTTAAAGGAACTGCCCTGTTATGGAACTGCCCTGCCCCTAAGGACCTGTGAAGAAGGTCAAAAGCCCAGGATACCCAGGGCAGGGCAGGTCCATAACAGACATTCCCAGTGCTTAAGGATACCTGGGCCTGTGACTTTCCCATTTCCCAAGATCCCCAACAAGGGCCTATAGAAAACCTCCATACCCAACCTGATACCCATAATGAGCTTGTTTAAACCTGAGATATTTTATTTTCGTTTGGATCAATCTAATTCTTAACCTTGACAAGACTAATATATAATACTGGATTTAAAGAAACAGGTAGATTTAAAGGCTTTTTATTGCCACATTGATCCGGTACGTAGTGTGCGATACTGTGCGGTGGATTAAACACACAGGAAGAGAAGACCTATGAGCGCGTTGTCGGTGGATATATTGAGTTTTCATAGAAGTCCCGCGTGTGTATATAACGTATATTGTGCATATGTGAATTGAGTGTCTGTCGCTAATGTGACTGTAGCTTTCTATCTCCAGTGCGGTGGACGGAAAAAAGCTTTTAATATATATTTTTTAATGAAAATTGACCTGAATTGACTAAATATGTCACTGGAGGGGAGGGGTATGGGGGGGGTTCTGGGGTACCCCCTCTATACCCCTCCCCTCCAGTAAGTCAAAGTCACACGGGGGGAGATTCCAAAGAAGCTTTAGTAGCTCTCATCTATCCCCTGCGTCAGCTTCCTCTGCCGGTATAAATAGGCTGTGTGGCGGGGAGGAAGACGTCAGAAGCCGGAGAGACAGGCCGATCTCTCCAACTGTGAGTGACAGCAGCGGGGGGGACACGAGGCAGGGGCATAGCTAGTGGGGGGCACCGAAGGGGGACTAGGCACAGGTGGGGGGGGCGCCATTGCGAAACTTTGCCCCGGGTGCAAGAAAGCCTAGTTATTTCTCTGCACAAGGATCGGCGATGGATTAGAGGTAAGTATGGGGGAAATTTTTTTTACCGTGTCCGTGTGTTTTTTGACATGTAAAGCGGACCAAAGCGGACAAAAACCCCCCCATAGGCCGCGGAGAGATAATGGCGCCCCCTATAGGCCGCGGAGAGATAATGGCACCCCCTATAGGCCACGGAGAGATAATGTCGCCCCCTATCGGCCGCGGAGAGATAATGGTGCCCCCCTATAGGCCGTGGAGAGATAATGGTGCCCCCTATAGGCAGCGGAGAGATAATGGCGCCCCTATAGGCCGTGGTGAGATAATGGCGCCCCCAATAGGCCACTGAGAGATAATGGCACCCCCTATAGGCCGCGGAGAGACAATGGCATCCCCTATAGGCAGCGAAGAGAGAATGGCGCCCCTTATAGGCCGCGGTGAGATAATGGCGCCCCCTATAGGCCGCGGAGAGATAATGGCGCCCCCTATAGGCCTCGGAGAGATAATGGCGCCCCCTATAGGCCACGAGAGATAATGGCGCCCCTATAGGCCGCGGAGAGATAATGGCACCCCCTATAGGCCGTGGTGAGATAATGGCGCCCCCTATAGGCAGCGGAGAGATAATGGCGCCCCCTATAGGCCACGGAGAGATAATGGCGCCCCCTATAGGCCGTGGTGAGATAATGGCGCCCCCAATAGGCCACGGAGAGATAATGGCGCCCCCTATAGGCCGCGGAGAGATAATGGTGCCCCTATATGCCGCGGAGAGATAATGGCGTCCCTATAGGCCACGGAGAGATAATGGCGCCCCCTATAGGCCGTGGTGAGATAATGGCGCCCCCTATAAGCCGCAGTGAGATGATGGCGCCCCCTATAGGCTGCGGAGAGATAATGGTGTCCCCTATAGGCCGTGGAGAGATAATGGTGCCCCCTATAGGCCACGGAGAGATAATGGCGCCCCCTATAGGCAGCGGAGAGATAATGGCGCCCCTTATAGGCCGCGGTGAGATAATGGTGCCCCCTATAGGCCACGGAGAGATAATGGCGCCCCCTATAAGCCGCAGAGAGATAATGGCGCCCCCTATAAGCCGCAGAGAGATAATGCCCCCCCCCTATAGGCCGCCAAGAAATAACGGTGCCCCCTATAGGCCGCCAAGAGATAACGGTGCCCTCTATAGGCCTCGGAGAGATAATGGCGCCCCCTATAGGCAGCGGAGAGATAATGGCGCCCCCTATAGGCCGCGGAGAGATAATGGCCCCCCCATAGGCCGCCAAGAGATAATGGTGCCCCCCAATAGGCCGCGGACAGATAATGGCGCCCCTATAGGCCTCGGAGAGATAATGTCGCCCCCTATCGGCCGCGGAGAGATAATGGCGCCCCCTATAGGCCGCGGAGAGATAATGGCGCCCCCTATAGGCCGCGGAGAGATAATGGCACCCCTATAGGCCGTGGTGAGATAATAGCGCCCCCAATAGGCCTCGGAGTGATAATGGCGCCCCCTATAGGCCACGGAGAGATAATGGCGCCCCCTATAGGCCGCGGAGAGATAATGGCGCCCCCTATAGGCCGTGGAGAGATAATGGCGCCCCCTATAGGCCGTGGTGAGGTAATGGCGCCCCCTATAGGCCGCGGAGAGATAATGGCGCCCCCTATAGGCCACAGAGAGATAATGGCATGCCCTATAGGCCGCAAAGAGATAATGGCGCCCCCTATAGGCCGTGGTGAGATAATGGCGCCCCTATAGACCGTGGAGAGATAATGGCGCCCCCTATAGGCCGTGGTGAGATAATGGCACCCCCTATAGGCCGCGGAGAGATAATGGCGCCCCCTATAAGCCACGGTGAGATAATGGCGCCCCCTATAGGCCGCGGAGAGATAATGGCGCCCCCTATAGGCCACGGAGAGATAATGGCGCCCCTTATAAGCCGCGGTGAGATAATGGCGCCCCTACAGGTCGCGAAGAGATAATTGCGCCCCCTATAGGCAGCGGAGAGATAATGGCGCCCCCTATAGGCCGTGGTGAGATAATGGTGCCCCCTATAGGCCGTGGAGAGATAATGGCGCCCCCCTATAAGCCGTGGTGAGATAATGGCACCCCCTATAGGCTGCGGAGAGATAATGGCGCCCCCTATAGGCCGTGGAGAGATAATGGCGCCCCCTATAGGCCGTGGTGAGATAATGGTGCCCCCTATAGGCCGTGGAGAGATAATGGCGCCCCCCTATAAGCCGTGGTGAGATAATGTCACCCCCTATAGGCTGCGGAGAGATAATGGCGCCCCCTATAGGCCGTGGAGAGATAATGGTGCCCCCTATAGGCCACAGAGAGATAATGGCGCCCCCTATAGGCTGAAGAGAGATAATGGCACCCCCTATAGGCCACGGTGAGATAATGGCGCCCCCTATAGGCCACCGCTACGATCTGATCCTCTATCTATACGCGAGCGTTAGCTGATAAATAGAAATTTCATTTGTGTTGTCCTCAAAAGTTCCAGTTAAGCCAAACTTTATTTTACTTAAAGGAACTGCCCTGTTATGGAACTGCCCTGCCCCTAAGGACCTGTGAAGAAGGTCAAAAGCCCAGGATACCCAGGGCAGGGCAGGTCCATAACAGACATTCCCAGTGCTTAAGGATACCTGGGCCTGTGACTTTCCCATTTCCCAAGATCCCCAACAAGGGCCTATAGAAAACCTCCATACCCAACCTGATACCCATAATGAGCTTGTTTAAACCTGAGATATTTTATTTCCGTTTGGATCAATCTAATTCTTAACCTTGACAAGACTAATATATAATACTGGATTTAAAGAAACAGGTAGATTTAAAGGCTTTTTATTGCCACATTGATCCGGTACGTAGTGTGCGATACTGTGCGGTGGATTAAACACACAGGAAGAGAAGACCTATGAGCGCGTTGTCGGTGGATATATTGAGTTTTCATAGAAGTCCCGCGTGTGTATATAACGTATATTGTGCATATGTGAATTGAGTGTCTGTCGCTAATGTGACTGTAGCTTTCTATCTCCAGTGCGGTGGACGGAAAAAAGCTTTTAATATATATTTTTTAATGAAAATTGACCTGAATTGACTAAATATGTCACTGGAGGGGAGGGGTATGGGGGGGGTTCTGGGGTACCCCCTCTATACCCCTCCCCTCCAGTAAGTCAAAGTCACACGGGGGGAGATTCCAAAGAAGCTTTAGTAGCTCTCATCTATCCCCTGCGTCAGCTTCCTCTGCCGGTATAAATAGGCTCCACCCTGTGGCGGGGAGGAAGACGTCAGAAGCCGGAGAGACAGGCCGATCTCTCCAACTGTGAGTGACAGCAGCGGGGGGGACACGAGGCAGGGGCATAGCTAGTGGGGGGCACCGAAGGGGGACTAGGCACAGGTGGGGGGGGCGCCATTGCGAAACTTTGCCCCGGGTGCAAGAAAGCCTAGTTATTTCTCTGCACAAGGATCGGCGATGGATTAGAGGTAAGTATGGGGGAAATTTTTTTTACCGTGTCCGTGTGTTTTTTGACATGTAAAGCGGACCAAAACCCACATTTTTTTACTAGCATCCCCTGAATTGCTCCCGCTTCACTCTAATCCCAGATAATCGCGCCTGTTTTATTTTTATTTTTTTTTAATGCATAGATGGCCATTGTATGCTTGCGCACACATAGGAATTCATCCTCCGCATTTAACCCATCCGGGCATGTGTACAGTCACTGCACGGATGGGTTAAATGCGGAGGATGAATTCCTATGTGTGCGCAAGCATACAATGGCCATCTATGCATTAAAAAAATAAAACAGCGGTGGGCTGCCCTAATTAAGGCGCACGGGGAGCAGTTGTGGGGGTTAGGTGCCTTGCTCAAGAGCACTTCAGTCATGTCCCAGGACCAGGATTCGAACCTGCCACCCTCCGGTTACAAGTACGTTCCCTTTAGCTCCATTCATTGCCACTGTTGTGTGTGGTGATTATGTCATTGCCATGCCTATGTCATGAATGATTGCCTGACATCTTACAGAGAGGGACAGTTTAAAAAATCAGTTCTGCAGGACGATTCAAAATGCGAAAATATCCATTTCTAGTTCTACCCCCTAAGAAGGGAATATCGGCAGGGGCTTTGGCCAAATGTATTTCACAAGTTCAGTGGGTTTTGGTCCGCTTTAAAATTTTGTGAACTGGTCCTTGAGACCCCTAGTTCACAGGACAGGGGGGGGGGGGGGGTCTGGCAAGTCACCTGCCAACAAGCATAACTCCTGTCCCATTACCTGCATTCCCAAATGCCAGGATGCTGCAGAAGAGCCCAGAGCTCGTGAGGGCTATGCGGGCTGGAAGTCGGCAGAGCTGGGGGCCTTAAAAATTACAAAAAAAGGGTCCCCCTAGATCACTGTGGGGTCCCCCCTATCGAAGCAAAACCAGACCCAGAACCAGCTATGGGGGCCGAGTGGCTGCCCCCAGGTCCTGGTGGCTACCGGCCCGCATAGCCCCCTGGGCCATGGGCTCTTCTGCACCCCCTGGGCTTTGGGAAAGCTGGTAATAGGGCGGAGGGTTAGGGCAAAGATGAGCCCTATTTGCCTGTAAGCTCACTCATCTATTCTAAAACGTTGTATGATTAAACTTTAGACCTTAAATGAATTAAAACTTAATCTTGCGCACAGTAATCTTAAATCAATTAATATAGATAATTAATATACTTGTAAAGTTTATTCATGAATAAATAAAACGTTCTTTCTTCATCCACCATGTGAATCTTAACCTTCTATTAGCTTCACGTGTGATTCCCAGACACCATAGCATAAGATTACACGTAGCAGATCAAAAATATCAGTAGTGGATTTAGATCCTTTTTTTATCTCAACAGATCATTACAGCTCTTCCAACAACAAGGCGGGAAAATGGGGTTCAATCCATTTAGATATATAAAAAATATATAACTCCATTCCCCTTCCAAATATATTCCTTTATTTATAGTCCAACTAGTGACTTATTTTGAAACTTTCAATTTTAATAAATGCGCTTGTGGCTTATAATACAATCCCAAAAAAATGACATAGCGTAATACTGTCGTACAAAATTCATTTATTTATTCGCCACACATTTTCCCTGGTTAGGGTAGATTAGGGTCTTTTGTATTTGCACTTGCACTTTTATTTATGTATAGATATCTGTTAACGTGGGATGTTTAATTTAATGAATATGGATATGCACTGGAGCACTTTATGACTATTTTTATACTGGCCAGTCAGTACTAATTGAATATAGCTATTATATCAAATTGTAATTATCACTTGCCTCCCTGCCCCCTTTTATGTGTGTGTTTCTCCCTTCCTTGTAGACATGGTTTTTGTCTTAGATGTTTTTAAAGTTGTCTTTTACGTATAGTCCTTATGGTATTGTGAATAAATAAATGAATTTTGTATGATAATCTTTGAGTTAGTGGTGCCTTATATTATAGGGGTGGCTGGGAAGGAGTGGGACCTTCCGTTTTTCTGTGGTTGTTTATGATAAATCACCCCTTGTGCACATTACTGTAATATTTGAGCAATTGGTGGAGGTGCAGTCTCACATGTTTTCTTTGAAGTAATACTGTCGTAAACAAGATTCAGCTGCAAATTCCAAATGTGCTCAACAAATCAATAGTAGTAAAAGCGTTTATAAAATCTTCTAAAACGTTGCATTACTTTTTAAATCAGCGTTAGTTGTTACACATGACGACCCCATATTGCAACGCCACTTGGATCGAGGTTTCTGATAGAATTAACCGCAACTTTACATAGTAACATAGTATGTAAGGCTGAATAAAGACTTTAGTCCATCCAGTACAGCCTGTTTAACTTTAAAATGAAACCTTTCGTTTAATCCGGCAGAAATCATTAAATGTCTATTTAGATTAACGTCACATTGTATCTCTGTATCTCGCACAACAAGCTTTTGGCGAGAACGTTAATTTCCTTCCAAGTTTGTCTTTCTCGAACGTGACAGTTTCAGTTACGTTGAGGCCTCATTTATTTACGATGGTATTGAGTGCCGTTAGACGTCTTTGGCACCCCGGGCCCGTTTGTTAGCAGCGAATCGGCTTTCAGCCGCAGACCGCGACTCCCGTGGGGAGCAGCTTGGTAATTAATAGACCTTGCGCAAGACAAGGCAGTCGTGACTGCGAGCCTGGAGATGTTAGATATTTCATGCATTATTAAATTGCGCTATAGGATGACCACGGGATTGAAATAAAACACGACGAGTTCTTCTGTATGAACGCGCTCCCTATTAATCTCTCTGATTACTAAAAGCAGCGGACTAAAAGCAGCGGAAGGTTCGCCCCTTATTTTCCATATCGGGACAATCGCAGGGATCAAAGGGAAACTTCAGCACGTTGCTTCCGAGTATTTGCAGTTAAAATTTAACTTTTACTATAGAATATCTAAAATCATCTCACGTAGGGAACGACTGTCCCATTGTCTAGCCTCTCCGCTACAACCACGGAAAGGTAGAATTCCGACAAGTAGCTAGAGATGGGTAGAGCTGCAGGGGGCGTAGCGGAGAAGTTAAGTCCAAAAAAACAAATCCAAGTTCAAGGGCTGGAAGCAAGAAGCAAAGACCAATAAACAAATCCAAGTTCAAGGGCTGGCGGCAAGAAGCAAAGCCCAATAAACAAATCCAAGTTCAAGGGCTGGAAGCAAGAAGCAAAGCCCAATAAACAAATCAAAGTTCAAAGGCTGGCGGCAAGAAGCAAAGCCCAATAAACAAATCCAAGTTCAAGGGCTGGCGGCAAGAAGCAAAGCCCAATAAACAAATCCAAGTTCAAGGGCTGGCGGCAAGAAGCAAAGCCCAATAAACAAATCCAAGTTCAAGGGCTGACAGCAAGAAGCAAAGCCCAATAAACAAATCCAAGTTCAAGGGCTGGCAGCAAGAAGCAAAGCCCAATAAACAAATCCAAGTTCAAGGGCTGGCGGCAAGAAAAAAAGCCCAATAAACAAATCCAAGTTCAAGGGCTGGCGGCAAGAAGCAAAGCCCAATAAACAAATCCGAATTCAAGGGCTGGCAGCAAGAAGCAAAGCCCAATAAACCAATACAAGTTCAAACCGTGCAATCCGAGAGCTAATCTGAGAGCAGGCCACGGGTCAATCTGGGAAATCAGTTGGGAAACATAGGAAATGCAGGAAACAGGAGTAACAGAATGCGGGAACTTAGGTGATAACACGGCAATGCAAACAGGCCAGCTGTCCTTTTAAGTAGGTTTGTCAATAAAGTTGGGAGGGACATCTCAGAGCAGGAGTGATGTCACTTCCTGTCCACTGAAAACCCGAAAGTAAAAGTGCAAGAGCTTACATTCTAGGCTTTGTGCCTTTGCGGCCTCGCTTATCGCGCTGGACACCAGGTGGAGCTGTTGAGCAGTGGAGAGGATGAGGAGGCAGGTCGCGTGCAGATTTATAGGATGTGTAGAGAGCAAACAAGCAAATGTGTCAATGTCCAGAGCAAACTTCCTTCAGCAAAAAGCTGAGTAAACTGCCGACTTCACTGACTAACAGGCTTATTTCATTCCAAAAACACATGGCTGCAGTGTCCGGCATGTATTTTAGCAATGAAAGTGTCAGCTGAACATTGTTTTTAGCCATTTCCCTGTTTTGGTGAGAAAATTATTGTAAAAAGTGGTCAAAGTTGACAAATCTCAAAAGGTTTATTGATCAAAACACCAAATAGGTGGAGACATTGGGCCCCAAATAGTAATAAGAAAAAAACTAAATTGACAGCACAATTATTAATCACAAATACACAAAGAAGGGCAGAGAGTGGGGTAATAAAAACACCTGGGACTAAACATTTGGAAAAAATCAATCAGAATCTCCCAAATAAAACAAGACACCTAAAAATAAGGAGAAATAATCACCTTTACATAAATGACAGCTAAATATTTCTCCCCTTTTTTTACTGTTTCTCATTTGCGATTGTGTTTCTCCAGCTTCTGTGTTTTAGGCGAATCTCTATTCTCTATTTCAAGGTGTTACCTGAGTGACTCCGAAATACATTCCGAAATAGAGGATAGAGATTTGCCTAAAACACAGAAGCTGGAGAGACAAAATCACAAATGAGAAACAGTAGAGAAAGGGGAGACACATAGCGGGCCATCGGGACCAGAGGCTTTGCCAGCTAAAAGGAATGGGGCCATTGCGCTTCACAGGAGCAACATTCCAGGCGGAAGGCGTCTGAAGAGGCCACTCGCTCTCTGTGAGAACATGCCATTTGGTGAACATGCACCCGGCGTGCGTATAAAGCCATGAGTCAGGCGCATAGGCACATGCAGAAGCTTTTGCGCTTGGTTTGGTTTTTTTTTTGTGCACAAACCTTAAATCGACCCTTATGCATTATAGATCTCGATGAGGAGTTGAACAAAGTGTAGCCCTCATGTACTGGGGTGTCCGGCAAGTGACGGCAGGGAACAGGTTCTTCTGAGCCCAGGGTGATCAGTGTGTGAGTGTGGGTAAGGGTTAGAGTTGCAGGAAAAGGTTAGCACTCACTGTTGCCACTTGGAAAGATGTACAGCAGTCCAACTGATGAAAGCAGAGTTCTTCTTTATTTAATCCACAAGCAAACAGCAAACATGGAACAAGTACATGTCCATCCAGTTACAGGTCTGGTTTTGTCCATAGTCAGGTTGCTTCCCATAGAGAATAATGTCCTTTGCTGGAATCTCCCCCTTCTCTCAGTGCTCCTGCTCCTTTACAATTCAAATGGTGAATCACACTGGCTTTGGGTTCGGGGCTTCCTTATATCTCTTCTCACTACTTCCAGAACCTTCTATCACATGTTCGGCCTTGGGTCCAACATCTGATGGTTGCTAAACCCTCTGACCAATCACTAACAACCCTTCTGACCACATCTTCTAGAATATTCCCATTATAGCCTATGGCCTAATGTTAGTTTATGGCCTAAACCCTCTACTGCCATCTTGAGTCTATTTAGATTATGGCACTTCCATGGGTAGAAACCACAAAAGAGCTTTATGTAGGGTTAACTCTATTTAAAGGTTTCTTATTAATTAATTAACGTGTTTTTAGTTATATCCAGGCCCCTAAAAAAGTCTGGTGGTGGGCTGGGACATTACAGCGCGATCATGGACAATGTACTGTGAATGTTGTAATTACTTCCCCTGGAACCCTGGACCTACCTGCTGCTTACCGGCGTGCATACATCTATGAAGCATCTCTCCGGCGCTCATTAGGGGCTTCCTCCTGCCAGGATAACAGATGTGCCAAGCAAGCAGAATGCGCGCACCGCGCCGTCCGCCGACGCCTCATGAATTAACCATGTAATAAACTGATGAATATTAAACAGCGCAGTTCATTAGCGGGGAACTGCAATCAACACACAAATAGAAAAGTTTGAAGTGGGACTCGGTGGCTGATGAGTAGATTTGGGTTTATAGTCTGATGAACTGCTACAACTGTTTATTATTTAACCTCCTGATAATCTTATGAATAGGATACAAGTGTCTCGGAAGTGTTGCCCATCTGCCACGTCCACCACTTCAAGGCGAAGCCAAATGGTCACAAGGTCTTAGAAGACGTCGCTCCTCTGAGAACCAGGTAATAGCGACGATGCGCCGTGTGACGTGATATTGTCGGGGGTTGGACATGGATTTTCCAGTGGGCAACCTCTTGTAGCTCCTGCTGCATTCTTATAAATAGGATACAAGTGTCTCGAAAGTGTTGCCCATCTGCCACGTCCACCACTTGAAGGCGATGCCAAATGGTTACGAGGTCTTAGAAGACTTCGATCCCCTGAGAACCAGGTCATAGCGACGAGGCGCCACGTGACATGTGATATGTAACGTGATATTGTCGGGGGTTGGACATGGATTTTCCAGTGAGCAACTTATTGTAGCTCCTGCTGCATTCTTATGAATAGGATACAAGTGTCTCGGAAGTGTTGGCCATCTGCCACGTCCACCACTTGAAGGCGATGCCAAATGGTTACAAGGTCTTAGAAGACTTCGATCCTCTGAGAACCAAGTCATAGCGACGAGGCGCCACGTGACATGTGATATTGTCGGGGGTTGGACATGGATTTTCCAGTGGGCAACTTATTGTAGCTCCTGCTGCATTCTTATGAATAGGATACAAGTGTCTCGGAAGTGTTGGCCATCTGCCACGTCCACCACTTGAAGGCGAAGCCAAAGGATCACCAGGTCTTAGAAGATGTCACTCCTCTGAGAACCATGTCATATCGATGAGTCGCAGTGTGACATGTGATCTTGTCGGGGGATGGACGTGGATTTCCCAGTGGGCAACTTATTGTAGCTCCTGCTGCATTCTTATGAATGGAAGTGAAACGTGGATGTCACGATACACTCACCTTCTCCCCGTTCCTGCAGTGTTCTCGCTCGGCTGTGTGGGCTCAGGCAACATTGCACGGCAGCCGTTCCAGCAGCGGCACTGAGTGTTCCTCCCGCCCCTACCGGAGGATCATGGCAGCAAGTGCTTGGCCACATGAGCCACGAGTAAGGGCAAAGAGCAATAAATAATGGGAGGGGCACAGTATATTCTAAGGCTGATTTCTGGCTTGAGACTACCCTACTGGTGGATCATTGTCATGGCAGCATGGGACACACCTCCCATCATACATGTAGCTGGTGCATTTGCATTGGTGGTGGATAGATGAGGTCAATACCAGCAAATGGAGGAAGAGGGAGGATAATGAAATAAATACTGCGAAGGGCAATGAATAGGCCAATGTGGAGAGTAAATTCTAAGCCTGATTTTTGGCTCCAGTCTGCACCTACTGGGGGATCATGGAAGTAAGTGCTTGGCCACATGAGCCACCAATAGGGGCAGAGTGAAATAAATAATGGGAGGGGCACAGTATATTCTAAGGCTGATTTATGGCTCCAGTCTGCCCCTACTGGTGTATCATTGTCATGGCAGCATGGGACACATCTCCCATCATACATGTAGCTGGCACATGCTCATTGGCGATGGATGGAAGAGGTCAATATTAGCTAATGGTGGAAGAAGGAGGATAGTGAAATAAATACTGGGATGGGCACAGTATGGGCCGGAGTGGATTTCTGCCCCTACTGGTGTATCATTGTCATGGCAGCATGGGACACATCTCCCATCATACATTTAGCTGGCACATGCTCATTAGCGATGGATGGACGAGGTTAACAAATGGTGGAAGAAGGAGGATAATGAAATAAATACTGTGATGGGCACAGTATGGACTTTTGGCTCTGCTCTGCCCCTATTGGTGGGTCATGTGGCCTCTGCTTGCCAGCATAACCTACCAGTAAGGGCAGAGATGTCTCCAAGTGGCTTGATCCCAGTGGCCTTGGGTCCGTGGACCAAGTGGGCCCAGCGCACCCTACCTTCACCCCATCTGTAGAATGTGCACCGACGCCCGCATCCTACTTACCTACCCATCCATGCCGCCTCCTTCCTCCATGCTGGGCATAAGCCTTGCACCTCCCTTGCCCCCCTTGCGCATGCCTCCGCCTCCTTCGTGCACGTTCTGCACTCCTCCCTTGCCGCATGACACCACCTCATTTGCCGCCGCGCGTGAGCCGCACGCCTCTCTCGCCGCTGTGCGCCATCACTTCCAGCCTCGTGCTAATGAGGACCACTAGCCCAAAATGCGTCATGGCTGTGTAAATATTAACTGAAGCGTTGCACGTCCCTCCTGCACTTTCGGGGCACTTGAAATATCGCAAAGGTAAAAAAGAGATGATTTGCATGGCTCCACCTACTGCTAAGGGTGATGGGTAAATCCTGCTATTCTGGGTCTGTATGCGCCATGTACATTTTTAAAAGTTTGTAAAGACTGCTTTAAAGTGGACCGAAACCCAGGATTTTGACTTTCCTGGGTTTTGCTCCTTTTCCCCGGGATTCAGGACGCCCCGCTGTGTGAAACCCCCCTGATTGCCGAGCGTAACTCACCTCTTCCCGGTCCTATGGAGCATGTGCGGCCGATCATCCAATCAGCGGGCTCGGATCCGCTGACGCCACGTCGTGTAAGGTGAGTGGCTCTGAGCGCGCTGGCGGCTGCATCCCCCGCTTCCCTGTAACAGGGAGTGTGTCATTCACAAATACCTGGCCCTGCTAGAGGGATGGCGGGGATGTGGCTCGCGCCCGGGAAACAAGTGTATGGGGCGACCTGGGGGGTTACCCGATTTTGGATGCCCCGGGGGGGAAGTAATTGATCGGATTCCTGGGCCGATCTTGCTGGGTTTTGGTCCACTTTAAGAAAGCTCTGATTTCCGTCCTAGTCGTGGATATACCTCTCGAATGCTTATTCTTATCTTCCCCAGCAGAGCGTTGCGTTTTATTGTGTCCGGCGCAGTTTGGGTCCGCGCGTGTGTTGTCCGCTTGCCTGTTACAGTTTAGCTGATAATTCTTATTATTGCGGTGAGCGGCGGATCAGCTCCCGCTATGCGCATTACACCACAAGTGGCCCGATGGAACAATGCGCGAGCCATTATCGGTCATTAGACGATCCCGCCGTCCCGCTGCCGAGTTCTATAAGCTGGCGCCGCGTCAATGCTGGAGCTTAGGGCCACACGCTGAAGATTAGATAATGAGAAGTCCCTTCGGGGGCCGGAGATGACCGTCCCTCACAATATGGGCTCAGGGAACAATGCGCACGATTTTACACCGCGGCGCCAGACGCTGCAGAGATTTACCTGCACAAGTGACAATTTGCAAAGGCGCCAAAATGGCGGAGACACCGGGGTTATAGCTGATTGTTTATCCTCAGAATAATCAGACTAATGGCAGAACCATTAACACACCTCCCAAGTGTCTCTGATTAGACGGGACTGTCCCGCATTGGAGTCCATGTCCTGCTGTCCCTCGTGTAACAAGCAGATCTGCAGCAATAAATGATTCATTTGCCTATTATAAGTGTTTCTATTGTTCTAACTGTTACAATGTATCTCCTGTCCAACCCTCAATGAGGGGGCGTGGCTTCATCCATCCCTCATTGAGGGGGCATGGCTTCATCCATCAATCAATGAGGGGGCGAGACCTCATCAATTCCTCAATGAGGGGGTGTGGCTTCATCCATCCTTCAATAATGAAATATGTAAATTAAGCCATGCCTCCTCATTGAGAGATAGATGAAGCCCACGCTCTCTCATTGAGGGATAGATGAAGCCACGCCCCTCATTGAGGGATATATGAAGCCACGCCCCCTCATTGAGGGATAGATGAAGCCACACTCTCTCATTGAGGGATAGATGAAGCCACACTCTCTCATTGAGGGATAGATGAAGCCACGCCCCCTCATTGAGGGATAGATGAAGCCACGCCCCCTCATTGAGGGATAGATGAAGCCACACTCTCTCATTGAGGGATAGATGAAGCCACGCTCTCTCATTGAGGGATAGATGAAGCCACACTCTCTCATTGAGGGATAGATGAAGCCACGCCCCCTCATTGAGGGATAGATGAAGCCACGCTCTCTCATTGAGGGATAGATGAAGCCACGCCCCCTGATTGAGGGATAGATGAAGCCACACTCTCTCATTGAGGGATAGATGAAGCCACGCCCCCTCATTGAGGGATAGATGAAGCCACGCCCCCTCATTGAGGGATAGATGAAGCCACACTCTCTCATTGAGGGATAGATGAAGCCACGCTCTCTCATTGAGGGATAGATGAAGCCACGCCCCCTCATTGAGGGATAGATGAAGCCACGCTCTCTCATTGAGGGATAGATGAAGCCACGCCCCCTGATTGAGGGATAGATGAAGCCACACTCTCTCATTGAGGGATAGATGAAGCCACGCCCCCTCATTGAGGGATAGATGAAGCCACGCTCTCTCATTGAGGGATAGATGAAGCCACACTCTCTCATTGAGGGATAGATGAAGCCACGCCCCCTCATTGAGGGATAGATGAAGCCACACTCTCTCATTGAGGGATAGATGAAGCCACGCCCCCTGATTGAGGGATAGATGAAGCCACACTCTCTCATTGAGGGATAGATGAAGCCACGCCCCCTCATTGAGGGATAGATGAAGCCACGCCCCCTCATTGAGGGATAGATGAAGCCACACTCTCTCATTGAGGGATAGATGAAGCCACGCTCTCTCATTGAGGGATAGATGAAGCCACGCCCCCTCATTGAGGGATAGATGAAGCCACACTCTCTCATTGAGGGATAGATGAAGCCACGCTCTCTCATTGAGGGATAGATGAAGCCACGCCCCCTCATTGAGGGATAGATGAAGCCACACTCTCTCATTGAGGGATAGATGAAGCCACGCCCCCTCATTGAGGGATAGATGAAGCCACGCTCTCTCATTGAGGGATAGATGAAGCCACGCCCCCTGATTGAGGGATAGATGAAGCCACACCCCCTCATTGAGGGATAGATGAAGCCACACCCCCTCATTGAGGGATAGATGAAGCCACACTCTCTCATTGAGGGATAGATGAAGCCACACTCTCTCATTGAGGGATAGATGAAGCCACGCCCCCTCATTGAGGGATAGATGAAGCCACACTCTCTCATTGAGGGATAGATGAAGCCACACTCTCTCATTGAGGGATAGATGAAGCCACGCCCCCTCATTGAGGGATAGATGAAGCCACGCCCCCTCATTGAGGGATAGATGAAGCCACACTCTCTCATTGAGGGATAGATGAAGCCACGCCCCCTCATTGAGGGATAGATGAAGCCACACCCCCTCATTGAGGGATAGATGAAGCCACACTCTCTCATTGAGGGATAGATGAAGCCACACCCCCTCATTGAGGGATAGATGAAGCCACACTCTCTCATTGAGGGATAGATGAAGCCACACTCTCTCATTGAGGGATAGATGAAGCCACACTCTCTCATTGAGGGATAGATGAAGCCACGCCCCCTCATTGAGGGATAGATGAAGCCACACTCTCTCATTGAGGGATAGATGAAGCCACACCCCCTCATTGAGGGATAGATGAAGCCACACTCTCTCATTGAGGGATAGATGAAGCCACACTCTCTCATTGAGGGATAGATGAAGCCACACCCCCTCATTGAGGGATAGATGAAGCCACGCTCTCTCATTGAGGGATTGATGAAGCCACGCCCCCTCATTGAGGGATAGATGAAGCCACACTCTCTCATTGAGGGATTGATGAAGCCACACTCTCTCATTGAGGGATTGATGAAGCCACGCCCCCTCATTGAGGGATAGATGAAGCCACGCTCTCTCATTGAGGGATAGATGAAGCCACGCTCTCTCATTGAGGGATTGATGAAGCCACGCCCCCTCATTGAGGGATAGATGAAGCCACACTCTCTCATTGAGGGATGGATGAAGCCACGCTCTCTCATTGAGGGATAGATGAAGCCACACTCTCTCATTGAGGGATAGATGAAGCCACACCCTCTCATTGAGGGATAGATGAAGCCACGCCCCCTCATTGAGGGATAGATGAAGCCACACTCTCTCATTGAGGAATAGATGAAGCCACACTCTCTCATTGAGGGATAGATGAAGCCACGCCCCCTCATTGAGGGATAGATGAAGCCACACTCTCTCATTGAGGGATTGATGAAGCCACGCCCCCTCATTGAGGGATAGATGAAGCCACGCTCTCTCATTGAGGGATAGATGAAGCCACACCCCCTCATTGAGGGATAGATGAAGCCACACCCCCTCATTGAGGGATAGATGAAGCCACACTCTCTCATTGAGGGATAGATGAAGCCACACTCTCTCATTGAGGGATAGATGAAACCACGCCCCCTCATTGAGAAATGGATGATGCCACGCCCCCTCATTGAGGGATGAATAGGAGATACATTGTAACAGTTACAACAATAGAAACACTATGGCCCTTATTCATCAAGCGATAGCGCCAGGTAGTGTCTGACGAGCGCCAGGTAGCGGCAGCTAACGGCGACTACCGACTCAAGTACGCCCGGCGGCGCTCACAATGACGCATTTATCAAGCAAAATGAGGCTAGCGCCGGCGAGAGCGACGGCTAGCGCGGCATTCATCATGAAGCCGCCTGGACCGAACAGCGCCGCTGCAAATTCCCTCACAGCGCCAGGTATGAGCTGTCGCTCCCTGGCGATGTCCAATGCATTTCAATGGAGCAATCTATAATTAATCATAATTAATTTGGATTAATTTTTTTTTTTTTATTTTTAATGTCAAAAAATCGGAGAACACTTCTGCAATGTTAGGATTTATTTTTAAGTCCAAAAAAAAAAAAAAAAAAATATGTGCAGAATTGATCTAACAGGTCTGAGATTAATGTATTCATATTACAAAATGATTCTAAAAACATGTATAATGTTACATTCAAAAAATATGGTTGTTTAGGGGTTAAAAACTAGTTAATACACATCGCCGCCAGCGCTCTGGGGTTTAAACAAGGAATGGACAGCGACAGCACATTCGGAGCGTGATTTTTTGATGAATATGAAGCTAGCCGTTCGCTCTGGCCATTCGTTGTCAGGCGCTCACATACAACGCTGGACCTGTGAAACAGCGACTCCCCAGCCCGTATTCAACATTACCGCACACCGACTGAGTCGCTGTCATCAAGCTAATGCCGGCCAAGCACAGCGAATACTGGCTGGCGCTGAAAAAATCACGCTACAGTCGCTCATCTGTCGCTACCTGGCGCTATTGATGAATCGGCCTCTTTGACTAGACAAATGAATCATTTATTGCTGCAGATCTGCATGTTACACCTCAAAGAGGGACAAATGAGAACAACGAGGGACAGGGGAGCATGGACTCCAAAGAGGGACAGTCCCTCCAATCAGGGACACTTGGTATGTATGAGTAACAGAGCTCAGTCTTCTCATCCTCTCCCCCTCCTCTGAATCTTCCGGAGAGATCAATAAGCAGTGTGTGGATAGGTCAGGGCTGGGAGCTCCATCATTTATATGGTGATTAATGGAGGTCAGGGCAGCGCTGGGGACAAGGTTCGCTGCTCTTAATTGGTTTAGATGAGAGCGAAGACCCCGACAGCCAATCATTTAGTGTAGATGTGTATTAGAATTGTCACAGCCTCCGACCCGGTGACTAGTGATGAGCCCGATCCGCCCTGGGGAAGCTCTGCCCAATGATTTGCAATAGTTTAGGTCTGCATCACCTGTGTCCCACCTTGTAGATTCCTGGGCCGATTGCTGTGGGTTTTGGTTCACTTTAAAGTGAACGTGTACCAACGCCTGCATCCTATTTACCTACCCATTCATGCCGCCTCCTTCCTCCATGGTGGGTGCGCACCTTGTGCCTCCCCGGCTCCCCTTGCCCCCGTTGTCTCCGCCTCTTCCGCGCACGTTCTGCACTCCTCCCTTGCGCCATCACTTAAAGCCTCGTGCTAATGAGGACCACTAGCCCGAAACGCGTCATGACTGTGTAAATAATAACTCAAGCGTTGCATGTCCCACCTGCTCTTTCGGGGCACTTGAGATATCACAAAGGCAAAAAAGAGATGATTTGCATGGCTCCACCTACTGCTAAGGGCGATGGGTAAATTCTGTTATTCTTGGTCTCTATGCGCCATGTTTTAAAAGTTTGTAAAGACCACTTTAAAGTGGACCAAAACCCAGGATTTTGACTATCCTGGGTTTTGGGGCATCCCCGATTGGTGTGACACCCCCCAGATCGCCAAGCGCAACTCACCTCTGCCCATTCCTAAGGTGCATGGGCGGCCTTTCATCCAATCTGTGCGCTCGGAGCCGCTGACGTCATGTGGCCTAAGGTGAGCGGCTCCGGGCGCACTGCCCATTCCAAATGCCCGGCCCAGCTATAGGGACAGCGGGGATGCGGCTCGCACATGCGCTGTTGGACCGGGAAGCAAGGTAAGTGTATGGGGCGACCTGGGGGGTTTCACACAGCCGGGCATCCCCATTTTCGATGCCCCTGAGGGAGGGAATCGATCGCGCTGGGTTTTAGTCCACTTTAAGAAAGCTTTGTTTACCATCCTAGTTGTGGATCTACCTCTCGAATGCTTATTCTTATTCATCTCCCCTAGCAGATGGGGGCGTGTTGCGTTTTATTGTGTCCGGCGCAGTAAAGCTGTGGCGTGTAACCCCTGCATGCCGGTGAGCTTTTTAACGATCACACACAAAAAAGTGCAAAAAAAAGTCTTTGTCCTACATTTCCCCCCCAAAAATAATCTGTACACACAATGACACACGTGTACAATGTAGGGCCATTATATAATTAAGGTTTGGAAATAAAAGCGCCGCATGGGCTACGCTAAAGATTTCACCAGGCTTTTCTGCATCGCCCATAGGAGTCTGTTAATGCGAAACTGAAAGACAAATATCATTACCTCACTGGAAAAATTATGTTCCTAACCTGTAATAATTCTCCATCACAGGTACAGGGGGAAAAGGGGAGAAAAAAATGTTTTTTGGCACTGTTACTGAATCACCAGATAAAAAGACAGTGAAAGTCAATGGCACTGTTACTGAATCACCAGATAAAAAGACAATGAAAGTCACTGTTAATTCTACCACAAACAAGTGATAATGATCATTATCATTAAACGCAAACATACAGTCATTAACTGAATCAGCTTATATGAATCCGAGGTGAGTAAAGAAAAAAAAAAAATATATATATATATATATAGATATTTTATCTATGTGTGGTGTCTTTTTTTACTGTTAACCCTTTGTGAACTGGTAAGGGATCCATGAGACCTCTATACCAGTTCACAAGGCTTAGGGGGTCGGCAAGTCACCTGTGATTAGCGGGTGACTTGCCATTAACCCAGAGCCCTCTCTTTACCTGCCTCCCCAAAGCCCAGTGGGGGGGGCAGAAGGGCCCGGGGCCATTAGGCTATGTCGGCTTGTAGCCTGCAGGGCCAGAGACCACCAAAGTAGGCCCCTGCACCCTGTTCTACAAACCCCCATAGCTGGTGCTCGGGCTGGTTATGCTGGGTAAGGGGGACCTGACGCCATTTTGAGGGGGAATTTTTAATGGCGCAGGGAGGGCGGCATTCGTGGAATAACGTTTTTCACATTAATTTTTATTATCGGTGGTTCAATGGAACAGGTGCCCTGCACTGTCCACCTTTTATTTCATGTTGGCGCAATCTTGGGCACACCAGCCCCGAGAACACGAATGCTTGCTCATCCGGCGGCGCCTGTCTCTTTCGCCTGACAGACGGCTAGCTGCGGGAGTTGGGGGGTGTGGTCCCAGCTGCTGATCCACCAATGAATCAGGCAGCAAAGGCCTTCTGATCACCCGCCCCACTGTCTGATCGCCCACTGGACCACCACATCGCCTGCTGCCTCAACAATAGGTGAGTGTTTGCTGGAGAGGCGAAGGTAAGCCTTTTCTTTAATGGGTGTAAGCATACCTCCCAAGTGTCCCTGATTTGGAGTTCATGTCCCCCTGTCCCTCGTTGTTCTCCTTTGTCCCTCTTTGAGGTGTAACATGCAGATCTGCAGCAATAAATTATTCATTTCCTATGCAAAGTGTTTCTATTGTTGTAACTGTTACAATATATCTCCTATCCATCCCCCAATGATGGGGCGTGACCTAATTTGCATATTGTCCCAATTTCCCATTCTGAAAAGTTGGGAGGTGAGATATATATATATATGTCAGGGAACAGCGGGTCACGTGATCCAGCTATAAACCAGGAGCCTCCGTACACACAGACCGCGTTCCCCTAAACCCTTGTCCGAGTCCCTCCTATCAGGAACACCAGGCCCGAAGCCTGCGCACACACTGACCGCGTTCCCCTAAACCCTTGGCCGAGTCCCTCCTATCAGGAATACCAGGCCCAAAGCCTGCGCACACACAGACCGCGTTCCCCTAAACCCTTGTCCTAGTCCCTCCTATCAGGAACACCAGGCCCGAAGCCTGCGCACACACAGACCGCGTTCCCCTAAACCCTTGTCCTAGTCCCTCCTATCAGGAACACCAGGCCCGAAGCCTGCGCACACACAGACCGCGTTCCCCTAAACCCTTGTCCTAGTCCCTCCTATCAGGAACACCAGGCTCGAAGCCTGCGCACACACAGACCGCGTTCCCCTAAACCCTTGTCCTAGTCCCTCCTATCAGGAACACCAGGCCTGAAGCCTGCGCACACACAGACCGCGTTCCCCTAAACCCTTGTCCGATCCCTCCTATCAGGAACACCAGGCCCGAAGCCTGGTTCTTGGCTTAAGGCAAACAGATCGCTCAAGTTAAAATGTAAGTTTTAATGCAATGAGCGCACACTAGGCAGTGATAACAAACATTTGGCTGTGATGGAATATGAAATTATACAAATGCTGTTCTGAGACGGTTACAGTGTGTTACACAGAGAGTCAATGGTCAGTTACCTTAGAATGCAGTTGCGATTAGTGGTGATGACGGGCTCTCACAAGAGAGAGCTTGTGGGTGGACACGTCCAGAATTGACCCCCTTCTAGTCCCCCTGGCTCACTTTTAAGCAGGTGTCAAACCTCCACCCCTCCCATCTGTGGGACGGGTTGTCACCTCCCACTGTTCTGGAGCATGCTTTCGCCCCTAAAACCCTTTAGGGGTTATACATTTGGGCAGGGGGGTTGTATGGCTTTGGAAGCCTTTGAGTCCAGAAACGGGGTCCCTAAGTGGGTCAGAACATTAGATCTTCATTTTCCTAGGTTTCACCGGGCTTGGCGACAAAGGAAAACTATCTCCACGTGCGGTTTTCTGAGCCGGTTCTGATTCTGTACCTTGTTTGATGCTGCGACACATGGGGGCGCAGCTATGGTCCCATTGGTGTTGGTGCCGGATGTCTGCGGCTGCCAACGTTCATGTGACAAATTCACAGCCAGGGGTCCAGCCAGCTGCAGACCCAGCGGAGTCTTCTCAGACTAGAGGTGTGAGGATTGCCAGCAGTGGGGAGTCTGTGATCTGCGCTGCTTAACCTGTAAATGCTATTTCCTTTTCCTGAGTGCATATGGATGACTAGGAGGGAAATAAAGGGGAACTCCGGACTTGTACATGTGAGTTTTCTGCACTTAAGCTGGATCGTTCCTTCACAATATATATATATATATATATATATATATAGTCACAAAGTATGAGAATGCAGGATACAATTGCAAGTGTCTTACGGGGTTTATGTTCCTTTTTAGGCTGAAGACATAAATCTATGTGAGGCCAACATCTTCTTTTATATCAGTCACATTGGAGATTCATAGACGTCACAAAATAAACGATTACGCTGCAGCTGGATATAAATCAGTCGCTGTTTGGCCTGTAGACAATCGTAAATACTTCATGTTGGGAGAGGAGTTTGAAAATTAATTTTTCAAGCAGCAGCGTAACGTCCGCGGAGATTCACGAGAGGCAATCTTCCTGTACGGGAGAAGACAAGGACGCGCCTATGGATGGGCTCTATCAATGTTATTCATGGCTTATGGACGGCACGCGCGCGGCTCGCTGCTTCTGCGGGAGGATTCTGCCTATTAGAGGGAAGCCGATCGATATTGTTTAGCGAGTCAGGGCTGAGGTGTTTCCAGCGACCACATGGAGAAATGGTACGAACGGAAAGTGGCTTCTAATGTCTCCAAAGATGCTCCTGGTTGTTAGTGAGTAATTGGGGTCAGATTGGGGTCAGTGGTAAATTCACTATTGAGCGCTGTAGATGCAGATGCTGATTTATTTTGCCCAAGATATCCACAGAATAACTTTGCTCAGGACCGATGATGATGCTGAATTATTTTACCCAGGAAAGATGCAGATGCTGAATTATTTTGCCCAAGAAAGATGCAGATGCTGAATTATTATGCCCAGGAAAGATGCAGATGATGCATTATTTTGCCCAGGAAAGATGCAGATGCTGAATTATTATGCCCAGGAAAGATGCAGATGCTGAATTATTTTGCCCAGGAAAGATGTAGATGCTGAATTATTTTGCCCAGGAAAGATGTAGATGCTGAATTATTTTGCCAAGGAAAGATGCAGATGCTGAATTATTATGCCCAGGAAAGATGCAGATGCTGAATTATTTTGCCCAGGAAAGATGTAGATGCTGAATTATTTTGCCAAGGAAAGATGCAGATGCTGAATTATTTTGCCCAGGAAAGATGTAGATGCTGAATTATTTTGCCCAGGAAAGATGCAGATGCTGAATTATTTTGCCCAGGAAAGATGTAGATGCTGAAATATTTTGCCAAGGAAAGATGCAGATGCTGAATTATTATGCCCAGGAAAGATGCAGATGCTGAATTATTTTGCCCAGGAAAGATGCAGATGCTGAATTATTTTGCCCAGGAAAGATGCAGATGCTGAATTATTATGCCCAGGAAAGATGCAGATGCTGAATTATTTTGCCCAGGAAAGATGTAGATGCTGAATTATTATGCCCAGGATAGCAACCCAAATCAGGGACACTTGGGAGGTATGTCTTCTCCCCCCAAAAAAGGTTGTGAAGCGGTGATGTGCTCCACAGCGGAGGTGCAGTATTATGTGATGCAGGTGTCACAAGCCTTGCAGTGACCGGACCAGCTAGAGGGGGCGCCTCCTAGCCGTAACTGTCTGGTACCCGTCCGAGGGCCACATAATAAGGCTTGGAGGGCCACATGGCATTAAGTTGGACACATGAGCTGCTATGCTCAGGGCTTGAAGGCTTGAAGGCTGCATGCACTGCATGTGCAGCTGTTTCCAGGCCCGCCAGACAGGGGAATGAAAGTAAAAAGTTGCTATGCTCGGGCGCGGAGGCTGCGTGCATCTGCTTCCTTATATTAGAGGACGTCAGCTTGAAAAACCCCTAAAAGGTGAAGCACAATCTGGATGCAATTAAAGGTGGAAGGGAGGGGAGATCGGGAAAGAGCCTCTTCTGCTCGCCCCGTGAATGGAGGAGACGGGAAAGCGGAGTAAAGATAATTTGGTGTAAAATGCTTCTCGCTCAATTGGTCGCAATTAGTTGCGCTGATTACATTTGCAATCTTATCAGATTATAACAGCAAAACACATAATAACATGAACGTCGGCTGACACAACAAAGTGACACTTTACACCAGTGTGTTTATAACGTCGCATGTGATGACTTAGGAGCGAAATTAGTCCATTACCATAACCCGGCCCTTTAACCATGACCTCGGAGTCTAAACCCCTTTAACCCCGACCTCGGCTCTAAACCCCTTTAATCCTGACCTCGGAGTCTAAACCCCTTTAACCCCGACCTCGGCTCTAAACCCCTTTAATCCTGACCTCGGAGTCTAAACCTCTTTAATCCCGACCTCGGAGTCTAAACCCCTTTAATCCTGACCTCGGAGACTAAACCCCTTTAACCCCGACCTCGGCTCTAAACCCCTTTAATCCTGACCTCGGAGTCTAAACCCCTTTAATCCCGACCTCGGAGTCTAAACCCCTTTAATCCCGACCTCGGAGTCTAAACCCCTTTAATCCCGACCTCGGAGTCTAAACCCCTTTAACCCCGACCTCGGCTCTAAACCCCTTTAATCCTGACCTCGGCTCTAAACCCCTTTAATCCCGACCTCGGAGTCTAAACCCCTTTAACCCCGACCTCGGCTCTAAACCCCTTTAATCCTGACCTCGGAGTCTAAACCCCTTTAATCCCGACCTCGGAGTCTAAACCCCTTTAATCCTGACCTCGGAGTCTAAACCCCTTTAATCCTAACCTCGGAGACTAAACCCCTTTAACCCCGACCTCTGAGTCTAAACCCCTTTAATCCTGATCTCGGAGTCTAAACCCCTTTAATCCCGACCTCGGGGTCTAAACCCCTTTAATCCTGACCTCGGAGTCTAAACCCCTTTAATCCTAACCTCGCAGTCTAAACCCCTTTAATCCCGACCTCAGAGTCTAAACCCCTTTAATCCTGACCTCTGAGTCTAAACCCCTTTAATCCCGACCTCGTGGTCTAAACCCCTTTAATCCTGACCTCGGAGTCTAAACCCCTTTAATCCTGACCTCAGAATCTAAACCCCTTTAATCCTGACCTCTGAGTCTAAACCCCTTTAATCCTGACCTCTGAGTCTAAACCCCTTTAATCCCGACCTCGGAGTCTAAACCCCTTTAATCCCGACCTCAGAGTCTAAACCCCTTTAATCCCGACCTCAGAGTCTAAACCCCTTTAATCCTGACCTCGGAGTCTAAACCCCTTTAATCCTGACCTCTGAGTCTAAACCCCTTTAATCCTGACCTCGTGGTCTAAACCCCTTTAATCCTGACCTCAGAGTCTAAACCCCTTTAATCCCGACCTCAGAGTCTAAACCCCTTTAATCCCGACCTCAGAGTCTAAACCCCTTTAATCCCGACCTCGGAGTCTAAACCCCTTTAATCCCGACCTCGGAGTCTAAACCCCTTTAATTCCGACCTCGGAGTCTAAACCCCTTTAATCCCGACCTTGGAGTCTAAACCCCTTTAATCCCGACCTTGGAGTCTAAACCCCTTTAATCTCGACCTTGGAGTCTAAACCCCTTTAATCCCGACCTTGGAGTCTAAACCCCTTTAATCCCGACCTTGGAGTCTAAACCCCTTTAAACCTGACCTTGGAGTCTAAACCCCTTTAATCCTGACCTCTGAGTCTAAACCCCTTTAATCCCGACCTCGGAGTCTAAAGCCCTTTAAACCTGACCTCGGAGTCTAAACCCCTTTAATCCTGACCTTGGAGTCTAAACCCCTTTAATCCCGACCTCGGAGTCTAAACCCCTTTAATCCTGACCTTGGAGTCTAAACCCCTTTAATCCCGACCTCGGAGTCTAAACCCCTTTAATCCCGACCTCGGAGTCTAAACCCCTTTAATCCCGACCTCGGAGTCTAAACCCCTTTAATCCCGACCTCGGAGTCTAAACCCCTTTAATCCTGACCTCGGAGTCTAAACGAATCTAGATCCTCCTGATTTTAATTGCCCCTGTGTGTGACCCCCTCCCCCCTTTGTTCATTACTTTCCTGGATCGGGTGAATGCCCTGTGTCGCCAGTTTGAGGTAACGGCCAAACCAGGGGGGATCTTTCACAAGCAGGGGACATTCCAAATTGAGATGCCCCTGTAAAGCGGACCAAAACCTAGGGTGATATTGCTTGCATAGTGGGTGTGTCAGTGATACCAGGGGGTATCACACAGGAGGGTATCACAGATTGGGAGGCTCCAGGGATAGGAAATCAGCTGGGGGGGGGGCAACTTAAAAGCAGAACAAAACCCAGCACTTCCCCTCCTGGAATCTAAATCAAGACGCCCCGTTTTGTGGAACCCGACGAGATGTGGTCACCAGCTGTGGTGGTAATAACCCGCTATCCCTCTAGAGGGAATGAGGTGGGGCCCCCCAAGGTGCAGGGGCCCCAGGTACGCCCAGTGCTGATGCCGGCCCTGCCCCAGCACATTATACAAACCCATAAACAAAGCTGAGATTCCCTTATCCCATCCCCCGATGATAAGCCTCATCCTCACAGATACATCTGAGCTGTGGCGGCGAGATTACCGAGGATTCTGGGATTTCTCCGCCACCATTTCTGATCGGCTGCTGGGAAAGCATTTGGACCTGCTGATAGTTATGAGCCTCCGACAGCGTGCTTAGCCGCCATGTTGTTCTCGGGAAGAGCTTAATTACTGATGGATAATCGCGCCGGCTCCACTTCGCGCCTTTTCTCCGTCTGTAAATGGATTTGCGCTTTTGTCTGCAAAAACAGATAACGCATCAGGGGAACGATGAGCGCAAACAATGCGACCGACGCCCCCCGACGGGCGAGATCATTCATGGGATAATTGCGGGATTTAGTGATGTCGGCCTCCCGAAAGGCTTATAGACTGCTAACCGCAATCAACTGCTAATCAACTGCCATTACCGTAGACCTGTCTGACTCCTGGGGGGAGGGGTAGGACCCCTGTACAGGGCACTTGAAGTGGACAAAAACCCAGCTGTATTGGCCCGGGCCCATCCATTCCCTCCCCGCAGGGCATCCAAAATCGGGAGGCCCCGCTGTGTGAAACCCCCCAGGACGCCACAAACATTACCTTACTCCTGGTCCAACGGGCGCATGCGCGGGCCACATCCTCACTATCCCTCTAGCAGGCCACATGCCCAAGCCAAGCTTTGTGAATGGCAGGCACGGGCACGCTCCCTGTCAGAGGGAAGCGCGAAATGTGGGCGCCAGCACACTGTGCTCGGGTTAGACGTTCATAGCTCAGCGGTCCCGCGTGCGCTGATTGGACGAGCGGCCGCGCATGCGCGGTAGGACCGGGAATGGGGTGAGTTAATGCGCGATCTCTGGGGTGTTTGGACCAAAATCCAGGATGGTCAAAATCCTGGGTTTTGGTCCACTTTAAAGAAGACCGACACAGGATCTGTGCTTACAATACTTAAGGTTTGGTACCATTTTTAAAGAGGACCAAAATGTATAGAATCTGAGGCCGTTGATTTCCCGCATGTGCAGAACATGTGACTCGCATCCCCTGCTTCCCTCTAGCAGCTGGGTGAACCCACAGCGTGTGTATCTGAATGGATTATCTGGATGAGTGGCCGCGCATGTGCTGTAGGACCGGGGAAGGGTAAGTGAGATCAGGTGACCTGGGGGTTTTAACACAGCGGGGCATCCCTGATCGGAGTGCCCGGGGGCAAGGACCAAAATCCAGGATAGTCAAAATCCTGGGTTTTGGTCCACTTTAACAAATAAGTGCAAGTAGATATGGTCACTTAACCAATGATAGTGACTTGCAGGGGCAGATAACGGGGCAGGGGTGGATAGTCGATAGCACTGAGGCAGGACATAGGTTGGAGGTAGGTAGAAGTAGGACATAGGGCGGGCTGGGACTAGGGGGGCAGATAGAGGATGGGGGCTTTAGAAGTAGCAGCCTAACCGTCCCCAAAGCAGTACGGCCCTGACTTAATCTGCCCTGCGACACCTAGAAAGGGTTCACGGACCACACGTGTTGGCCAAGATGCGGAAGCAGCACCTGAAGTAATTTCAGGTCGGCCCTGCGACACCTAGAAAGGGCTCACGGACCACACGTGGTGGTAGAAGCGCCTGAGGTAGTTTCAGGTCCCCATTGTCTTCTCTCTAACGTGTCTTTGTGTGTTTCTTGCAGGTCACGAAGATGCTGGCGGTGGTGGTCATCCTATTTGCCCTCCTCTGGATGCCCTATCGCACCCTGGTGGTGGTGAACTCCTTCACGGACCCTCCGTACCTCAATGTGTGGATCCTGCTCTTCTGCCGCTTGTGCATCTACCTTAACAGCGCCATCAACCCCATCATCTACAACCTGATGTCTCAGAAGTTCCGGGCAGCCTTTAAGAACCTCTGCAAATGCGACCCGAAAAGGACAGAGAAGGCCGCCAAGTACCGCGCCCCCGTCTACTACAGCGTCATCAAGGACAGCTCCCACGAGAGCCCCGACCACGACCTCACCGTCCACGAGGACCTCAACGGCTTCCCCTCGAAAAAGGTCAACTTCGGCGAAAAGTGTATCGATACCACGAGCTCCTACAGCATGGCGTGATGCGCCCCCGCAACCGTGTACCATGATGTCATGTGCTGCACATCTTAAAGCCGACCAAAACCCACTGAACCTGTGAAATACATTCGGCCATAGTCCAGCCCATAATGCCTTCTTAGGATGAAGAACTAGAAATGGAGATTTTCGTTTTTTCGAACTGTCCTGTCTCTCTCTGTAGGATGTCAGGTGATCAGTCATTGCATAGGTGTGGCTATGACATCATTGCATAGGCGTGGCCATGACATCATTGCTACACACAACAGCGGCAATGAATGGAGGAGGCGGAGCTTTACAGCTAAAACAGGCGCCAGAGTGATGCAGGAGCTGTAAAAATTGTCATGATGATGTCATAGCCAAACCCATCCAATGACTGATTACCTGCTGTAAAGCTCCGCCTCCTCCATTCATTGCTGCTGTTGTGTGTGTCGATGATGTCATAGCCACACCTATGCAATGACTGATCACCTGCTGTAAAGCTCCGCTTCCTCCATTCAATGCCGCTGTTGTGTGTGGCGATGATGTCATAGTCACACCCATGCAATGACTGATCACCTTCTGTAAAGCTCCGCCTCCTCCATTCATTGCTGCTGTTGTGTGTGTCGATGATGTCATAGCCACACCTATGCAATGACTGATCACCTGCTGTAAAGCTCCGCTTCCTCCATCCATTGCCGCTGTTGTGTGTGGCGATGATGTCATAGTCACACCCATGCAATGACTGATCACCTTCTGTAAAGCTCCGCCTCCTCCATTCATTGCTGCTGTTGTGTGTGTCGATGATGTCATAGCCACACCTATGCAATGACTGATCACCTGCTGTAAAGCTCCGCTTCCTCCATTCATTGCCGCTGTTGTGTGTGGCGATGATGTCATAGTCACACCCATGCAATGACTGATCACCTTCTGTAAAGCTCCGCCTCCTCCATTCATTGCCGCTGTTGTGTGTGGCGATGATGTCATAGTCACACCCATGCAATGACTGATCACCTTCTGTAAAGCTCCGCCTCCTCCATCCATTGCCGCTGTTGTGTGTGGTGATGATGTCATAGTCACACCTATGCAATGACTGATAACCTGCTGTAAAGCTCCGCCTCCTCCATCCATTGCCTCTGTTGTGTGTGGTGATGATGTCATAGTCACACCCATGCAATGACTGATCACCTTCTGTAAAGCTCCGCCTCCTCCATCCATTGCCGCTGTTGTGTGTGGTGATGATGTCATAGTCACACCCATGCAATGACTGATTGTCTGCTGTAAAGCTCCGCCTCCTCCATTCATTGCCGCTGTTGTGTGAGATGATGTCATAGCCACACCTATGCAATAACTGATCACCTGCTGTAAAGCTCCGCCTCCTCCATCCATTGCTGCTGTTGTGTGTGTCGATGATGTCATAGCCGCACCTATGCAATGAGTGATCACCTGACATCTTACAGAGAGGGACAACGAAATAAATGTGATCCAGGATGATTCGAGAAACAAAAATATCCATTTCTATTTCTATATCCTAAGAAGGGAATATGTGCGAAGCTATGGCCGAATGGGTTTTGGTCCGCTTTAAGTCATAATACATGTAAATAGCAAGCAATGCCCTGAATTGTTGTGATTACAACAGACCGAGTGTCACCTAAAGGGAAATTTGACCCTAGGGGCAGCAGTATCCATCAGCAGCTGTGTCCTTTAAAGTGGACCAAAACCCACTGAGATTCGATAAGATTCCCAGGTCGATCCATTCCCATCCAAAATCGGGATGCCCTGCTGTGTGACACCCCCCAGGACGCCCGCTACACTTACCAACAGCCTGGCCTGATCGGGGGGGCCCCGGGGGAGTGGACCAAAACCCAGGATTTGGTCCACTTTAAAACCTCCCCCAAGCCTCACCGATCTACTGCCCCACCTCCAGTTTTACCTGCTACTCACCTCGCTGGGGGATCCTTCTTCTGGGTCCTTCGGTATCCGGGCCCCGGGGGGGGGATGGGGGGAATTGATTGGCCCAGGAGTCTTATAGATTCCCGGGCCAATTGAGCTGGGTTTTAGTCCACTTTGAAGTGGTCCAAAACCCATAGATTCCCAGGCTGATCGAGTCCCTCCCCCGGGGCATCCAAAATCGGGATGCCCCACTGTGTGACACCCCCCCAGGTCGCCCCATACACTTACCTTGCTTCCCGGTCCAATGGCGCATGTGCGAGCCGCATCCCCGCTTCCCTCTAGCAGGGCCGGGCATTTGTTAAAGGGAAGCGGGGGATGCGGGCGCCTTAGATGAAGACTTACATGACATGATGTCAGCGGCTAAGAGCGCGCTGATTGGACGAGCGGCCGCACATGCGCCGTAGGACTGGGAAGAGGTGAGTTTGTTCGGGCGACCTGGGGGGTTTCACACAGCGATTGGGATGCCCTGGGGGGTAAAGACCAGAACCCAGGGTAGTCAAAATCCTGGGTTTCAGTCCAGTTTAAAGAGGAACATCGGTTAAAGTGGACCAAAACCCAGCTGAATCTATAAGATTTCGGGGCCGATCCATTCCCTCCCCCAAAATCGGGATTCCCCGCTGTGTGATACCCCCCAGGACGCCCGTACACTTACCTTAACCCTCGCTCTCCCTCTAGCAGGGCCGGGCATTTGTGAATGGTCGCATCCTGTTAGAGGGAAGCGGGAGATGCGGCTGCAAGCGCACTCAGAGCCACTGGCATTAGATGATGTGATGTCAGCAGATCCGAGCGCGCTGATTGGATGAGAGGACCAGGAAGAGGTGAGTTGTGCTCGGAAATCTGGGGGTGTCACACAGCGGGGCATCACCGATCGGGGAGCAAAATCCCAGATAGTCAAAATCCTGTGTTTTGGTCCACTTTAATAGTTGCACCTCCAGTGGGGTCACGGCACAAACTCTCTGGTCGGGTCTTTTTGTAAATAACTAAACTTGTATAGAAAACCTCAAACATGTACAAAGATAAAAAACAGACCAACAAAGGCCCCATAATGCTCCCTATAGAGGCCGACAGTAATGCCCCACATCCCATAGACTTTACAGGGAGGAAAGGGTGTCTCTGTGACTTTATAAGATGAAGGAGATACATTGTAACAGTTACAACAATAGAAACACTTTGCATAGGAAATGAATCATTTATTGCTGCAGATCTGCATGTTACACCTCAAAGAGGGACAAATGAGAACAACGAGGGACAGGGGGACATGGACTCATAAGAGGGACAGTCCCTCCACATCAGGGACACTTGGGAGGTTTGCCGGTTACCCTGTGAAACTATGAAATCACCCTGCAAAACGTGAATATCTTCCTCCTCCTCCACACTGATTGGCTGACTGCCGTCTCCAACCCATGAGCTATTGGCTAACAGACCCCACCAAAATGGCCCCTCTCTATTGGCTGACTTCTTCTAAGTGTCTGATTGGCTAGATTTGGGTCAGGGTTTGTGTACGGCCAGTATTACTATGTAAGTATTATGGATATAAGACCCTTATATACCTGCAAATTGTCATGGTGATGATAAACCCTGCAAAAGTCAGCGAATAAGCCACGCCCCTAAGCCACACCCCTAAGCCACACCCCTAAGCCACACCCATCACCCTGTAAACTGGTCTCCAGGGTTGGCGCATCTGTGCGAGCCAGGGACTAATAACATCCTGAGCTGATTTTTGCCCCAGACCCCCACTGCCTCCATGATATCCCCGACCTCATGTTCTTTATGGTAAATAGAGAATGCGGATTGGATCTACACTATCGATTGCAGGAGATTCCTGTACAAGTCGTGAACCAGGAAAGCCCCTGGGATAACAAGGCAGCAAACATCCAGTTGCCTTGTTCTAATACTGGAAACATGGAGGGAGGGGTTATTGATGGTGAATGGGAGATGAATATATGAATCTGTACCATGTGACTGTGTAAATACTTGATGAAGATCTAAAGAACACGGCAAACAAACATTTGGTTATTAAATCAACTTATCAACGTGTCTTATGTCTTCAAGCCTCATGTTAATGAGATGAGTGACCCATCCACTTACCAGCAACATATAAATGGCCACATGGGGGCAGAGCAGGCAAACGCCTATAGGGTCAGGGTTGGTGTACGGCCAGTATTACTATGTAGGTATTATGGATATGTGAACTTTATATACCTGCAAATTGTCATGGTGATGATGAACCCTTCAAAAGTCAATGAATAAGCCACGCCCCTAAGCCACACCCCTGCCACACCCATCACCCTGTAAACTGGTCTCCAGGGTTGGCGCATCTGGGCGAGCCAGGGACTGATAACATCCTGAGCTGATTTTTGCCCCCAGACCCCCACTGCCTCCATGATATCCCCGACCTCATGTTCTTTATGGCAAATAGAGGATGCGGATTGGAGCTACACTATCGATCGCAGGAGATTCCTGTACAAGTCGCGAACCGGGAAAGCCCCTGGGATACCGAGGCAGCAAACATCCAGTTGCCTTGTTCTAATACTGGAAACATGGGGGGAGGGGTTATTGGTGGTGAATGGGAGATGAATATATGAATCTGTACCATGTGACTGTGTAAATACTTGATGAAGATCTAAAGAACACGGCAAATAAAGCTTTGGTTATTAAATCAACGTGTCTTATGTCTTCAAGCCTCATGTTAATGAGATGAGTGACCCATCCACTTACCAGCATCATATAAACGGCCACAAGGGGGCAGAGCAGGCAAATGCCTATAGGGAACATACCCCAGGGGGCATCAGCCTCCCACCAAGAATAGAAGGCCAACCTCAGCCAAGACAATAGTGATGGAATAAGGAAATAGATCTGCCCCCCGCATATGGGTTACAGGGCGATACTCACCAGCGCCGGCCTCAGGGGAAGTGTTGCCCCGTGCGAGGTTTCAGGACAGCGCCACCTAGAGGCACACACACAAAATGAAGAGCGCGTAACAGAGGAAACATGGAAAAGATAGAGAGAGAAAACTGAGAGACAGAGAAAGACAGAAAGAGACAGAGAGTGTGTGAAAGACAGAGAGAAAAAAAGGAGAAAGAAAGTGAATGAAAGAAGAAAGAATGGAGGGAGGATTTAGAGAAAGAGAGAGAGATAGAAAGAGTGAAGGAAAGCAAAAAAGAAAGAGAGACAGAAAGAAAGAGGGAAAGAAAAAAGAGATATACATAAAGAGATATAGAGTCTGTGAGAGAGTGAAAGACAGAGAAAAGGAGAAAGAAAGACAGGGGAAAGAGTGAAAGAAAGTGAATGAACGAAGAAAGAATAGAGGGAGGATTTAGAGAAAGAGAGAGAAATCTCGAAAAAAGGAAATAGAGAGGGGGAGAAAGACAGGAGAGAGAGAGAAAGAAAGAAATAGGGAAAGAGAAAGAAAGACATAAAGAGATAGAGATTGTGTGAGAGAGTGAAACACAGAGAGAGAGAGACAGAGAGAGAGAGAGAGAGAAAAGGAGAAAGAAACACAGGGGCAAAGAGAGTAAGAAAGTAAATGAAAGGAGAGAGGGAAAGAAAGACGGGAGAGAGTGAGTGAAGGAAAGTGAGAAAGAAAGAAAAAGAGCGAGAAACAGAGACAGAAAGAAAAAAGTAGGAAAGAGAGGGAGAAAATGAAAGAATGTAAGAGAAAGAAATACATAAAGAGTGTGCGAGAGAGTGAAAAACTGAGAGAAAAGGAGAAAGAAAGACAGAGAAAGACAGAGAAAGAAAGTGAATGAAAGAAGAAAGAATAGAGGTAGGATTTTGAGAAAGATCGAGAGAAAGAAAGAAAGAGGGAGGTAGAGAAAGACAGGAGAGCGAGAGTGAAAGAAAGAAGGAAAGAGAAAAGAGAAAGCTAGACATAAAGAGATAGAGAGTGTTTGATGGTAAAAGACAGAGAGAGAAAAGGAGAAGGAAAGACCAGGGAAAAAAAAGAAAGTGAATAAAAGAAGAAAGAATAGAGGGAGAATTTTGAGAAAGAAGGAAAGAGAGAGGGAGTGAAAGGCAAGAGAGAGAGAGAGAGAGAATGAAAGAAATTAGGGAAAGAGAGAAGAGAAAGAAAGACATAAAGAGATAGAGAGTGAAAGACAGAGAGAGAGAAGGAGAAAGAAATATGGGGAAAGAGAGAAAGAAAATGAATGAAAGTAGAAAATAGAGGATAGAGAGAAAGAAGGAAAGAGGAATGAAAGAGACATAAAGGGATAGAGAGTGTGTGAGAATGAAAGACAGAGAGAGAGAAAAGGAGAAAGAAAGACAGGGAAAGAAAGAAAGAAAGAAAGAAAGAAAGAAAGAAAGAAAGAAAGAAAGAAAGAAAGAAAGAAAGAAAGAAAGAAAGAAAGATAAAGAAGAAAAGAGAGAGGGAGATAAAGACGGGAGAGTGAGAGTGAAAGAAAGCGAGATGGAAAGAGAGAGAAAGAGACAGAAAGAAAGAGGGGAAGAGCGAGAGAATGAAAGAAAGAGAAAAGAGAAAGATAGACATAAAGAGATAGAGAGTGTGTGAGAGTGAAAGACAGAGAGAGAAAAGGAGAAAGAAAGACACTGATAAAAAGAGAAAGAAAGTGAATGAAAGCAGAAATAATAGGAAATAAAAGGATTTAGAGAAAGATCGAGAGAAAGAAGGAAAGAGAGAGGGAGAGTGAAGTAAAGAGAGAGAAAGAGACAGAAAGAAAGAGGGAAAGAAAAAAGAGATAGAAAGAAAGATATAAAGAGATAGAAATTGTGTGAGAGAGTGAAATACAGAGAGAGAGAGAAAATGAGAAAAAAAGACAAGGAGAAAGTGAAAAAGAAAGCGAAAAAATAGAGGATAAAGAGAAAGAAGGAATGAGAAAATAAAGAGAAAGGCAGGAGAGAAAGAGTGAAGAAAAGCGTGAAAAAAGATAGAGAGAGCAACAGTCAGAAAGAAAGAAGGAAAGAGAGAAAGAGAGAAAATGAAAGTTCTCACCTCCTCCTCTCTCCCCGGCTTATGCAAGTTCTGGGAATTTTACAGACCCCGCCCATTATGCTGATTATTATGCAGCATCACAGATTGAAGGGCCACGCCCACTTCAATTCAGAAAAGAAAAAGAGAGAGGTGAACCTGTAAACCTCGGTATCTCGGACATTATTTATAACAGTTTAGGACAGCGCCAAAACGCAGCCCGATTCAATGGTGTAACAATTAACCTGCAGTAGAACTTTAAGTGGCCTGAACAAGTTCCACTAATATTTGTTAATAAACAGCAAATACCCCCAAGTGGCCTGAACAAGTGGACACTCAACTAATATGAAGAAGAGAATGTAATTGGCTGAACCTGTAAACCTCGGCATCTCGGCCATTTCTTCTTCTATTTAAAAATGGAAAATAGTTTAGGACAGCGCCAAGCGTAGCCCATACAATGGTGTAACAATTACCTTTGCCTGCAGTAAAACTTTAAGTAGCCTGTGCAAGTGGACACTAATATGAAAAAGAGAATAGAATTATTAGCTTTGTTAATAAACATCAAAGAACCCCCCAAGTGGCCCGAACAAGTGAAAACTCAACTAATATAAAGAAGAGAGCGTCATTGGCTGAACCTGTAAACCCCGAAATCTCTGCCACTTTGATTTGATTTAAAAATGGAAAACAGTTTAATAAAGCGCCAAACGTAGCCCGACGCAATGGTGCAACAAGGTTTGCTTGCAGTAGAACTTTAAGTGGCCTGAGCAAGTGGACATTCCACTAATATTTGTTAATAAACAGCAAAGACCCCAAATGGCCTGAACAAGTGGACGCTCAACTAATATGAAAAAGAGAATGTTATTGTCTGAACCTGTAAACCCCGATATCTCAGCCCAACGTGGCCACTGCAGAGGGCTTCCTGACTCTTGAACACACAGGGAAACTGACAGTCTATGAAACAATTCCACGGTCAAGTGCCGAGATTTACTTTCTGCTGATCAACCCTTAAGCTCCAAATACAGCTCAGCCATGCAGCACCGGGGCGTAGCTAAGGGGGAGCAGGGGGGGGGGCACTTGCCCTGGGTGCAGCAGGTCAGGGGGGTGCCAAAGAGGGGTATGAGAACAGGTGGGGGCGCCATTTCGAATCTTTGCCCCGGGTGCCAGAAAGCCCAGCTACTGCTCTGATGCAGCCCACAAACTCAAGTAGCTGCTCTCTCCTTGGGTTTGTTGGTGAGTACGCGTGGTGGTTGCTCTCTCCTTGGGTTTGTTGGTGAGTACGCGTGGTGGTTGCTCTCTCCTTGGGTTTGTTGGTGAGTACGCGTGGTGGTTGCTCTCTCCTTGGGTTTGTTGGTGAGTACTCGTGGTCGTTGCTCTCTCCTTGGGTTTGTTGGTGAGTACTCATGGTGGTTGCTTTCGCCTTGGGTTTGTTGGTGAGTACTCATGGTGGTTGCACTCGCCTTGGGTTCGTTGGTGAGTACGCGTGGTGGTTGCTCTCTCCTTGGGTTTGTTGGTGAGTACACGTGGTGGTTGCTCTCTCCTGGGGTTTGTTGGTGAGTACTCATGGTGGTTGCTCTCTCCTGGGGTTTGTTGGTGAGTACTTGTGTTGGTTGCTCTCTTCTTGGGTTTGTTGGTGAGTACGCGTGTTGGTTGCAATCTCTTTGGGTTTGTTGGTGAGTACGCGTGGTGGTTGCTCTCTCCTTGGGTTTGTTGGTGAGTACGCGTGGTGGTTGCTCTCTGTCACGAGCCCTGTACAAACCCAGAGACACTCACCTGTCCTTCGGTCCCACGTCGGCGGCTCCCGCTCGGCCAGCGTGCGGGCTGGGCGGCGTCTCTGCCAGGCGGCGGCTCGGCGTCTCCTCTCCCCGGCCGCCGCTCGGCTGTTTCCGCCCCGAGCGGCCGCTCGGCTCTTTCCGTCGCGAGCGGCTGCTCGGGCGGTCTCCTCTCCGACGGCCTCGGGAGCGGCCGCGCCACGGCCGTCTCGGCGCGCTCCCGGCGTGCAGTTCCATACACGCGCGCGCGCGTCACTCACTGGTGTTTATGCCCTCCGGCGGCGCTGCACACAGGGCGCCCGCCGGAGGTAATTGGATTGGGCCAATGAGCTCAGTACTTGGCAGTTTGAATGGGGCAATCAGCCTCAGGTTCCTATGTTGCACCAATCAAATCCCCTTTCCTGTCCCATCACTCCTATAAAGCTGCTCACTCTGCACTTGTTCCTTGCCCGTGATAGCGTGCTGCTGGGTGTGATTGTGATTGCTATTTTCCTTACGATTCTGCCGTGTATGACCATTCCTGATTGCCGCCTGGACCGACCTTGCCTGTTTTTGACCACGATTCCTGCCTGCTCCTCTGTACCACGTATCTCTGACCTCCCGGTGTGACCTTTGGCTAGCCCTAACCATTCTTCCGTCTCAATCCTCTTGTACCGTGCATCCTTGGACTGATCACCCATGTATGACCTCTGCCCGTTTGTCTTACCAGTCTTGTTCCTGGTTCGTCCACCTTCGCCTGCATAAGTCAGCATCCTTTGTGCTAACAAGTCCTGGGGGCAACCGTGTCCGGTGAGGCGTATCCTGCGTCCCGGCAAACGGGGGCTTGGCTATAGGCGAAGAAAGCAGCGGAGATTGGGGGTTGCTGACTTATTGGAAGGAAGACGTCCCACGGGACCTGACATTATCACGGGCCCAAAAAATATTTATCCACGTAGATGGAAGAATTAATGCAACAAGTGCAAGCCATGGCCACCGCCATCAATCAGCTGACCCAACGGGTGGCTACACAGGAGAGTCGCCTAATACCTGCACCTTTGGATCCGGGGCCTTCAATCGAGCCAAAGGTTCCTCTACCCGAGAAGTTTCTGGGGGACCGGACCAAGTTTTCAAACTTTAAAAATTCCTGTGAACTTTATTTTCGTCTGCGGCCCCACTCCTCTGGAACTGAGTCTCAACGGGTGGGCCTGGTCATCTCGCTTCTTCAGGGTGACCCTCAGACCTGGGCTTTTGGTTTATCACCCTCTGATGAGGCCCTGCAATCGGTCTCCTCTTTTTTCTCTGCCATGGGACTCTTATACGCCGATCCTGATCGGGCTTCTACTGCTGATTCCAAATTACGGAATCTTAGGCAGGCTAAACGTTCTGCGGAGGAGTACAGCGCAGAATTTCGGCGATGGGCTATTGGTTCCAAATGGAATGATTCTGCTTTGTGCAGCCAATTTAGGATTGGACTTTCTGAGAGCATAAAAGATGCTCTGGTTAATTACCCTCAACCCAAGAATCTGGATGACTACATGCAATTAGCCATTAAAGTAGACAGACGTCTCAGAGAGAGGCGTCAGGAGAAAAGCAAGGATCAACCATGGGTACACTCACGCCAAGAATCAAGTTCTAGGGGTGCAGCTGCTCCTCCTTCTCCGGCACCTGAAGAACCTATGCAACTGGGAGTAACCCGTTTATCTCAGGCTGAGAAAGTTCGGCGCAGAACTCAAGGCCTCTGCCTTTACTGTGGAGATTCGGGCCACTTCGCCAAGAATTGCCCAAATAAGTCTCCAGTGGCGGAAAACTACGGCGCCTAGATCCTGCTGAGGGACTTCGTCTAGGCGGTCAGGTATCATTCCCTCTAGTTAATCGGTTACTCCTACCCGTTATGCTTTCTTGGGGGTCATCCAAGACATTTGCCTCCGCTTTTATAGATAGTGGAGCGGCTGGCAATTTTTTGGATAAGGCATTAGCCGCCACCCTTGATATACCATTAATTCCATTAAAGAATTCCCTTCGGGTCCTGGCGATCAATAACAAGCCTATTGAGGGTGGGTTGGTCTCTTTAAAGACTCCCCTGGTTAAGTTAATGGTGGGTTCGGCTCATTCTGAAGAATTGGAATTTTTCATAATCGAGAGTCCCATGTCCCCTATTGTTTTAGGGTTTCCTTGGTTAAAGACCCATAATCCTGTGATAGATTGGGAAACTGGGGACCTTGTAAAATGGAGCCCTTTTTGTTATGACCACTGTTTGCCTATAACCCTTGGGACCTCACTGGTCACCCTGGATGGGTTGCCTCCAGCTTACGTTGGTTGGGCAGATGTGTTCTCAGAGAAATCTGCCGATGTTCTTCCCCCACATAGGACCTACGATTGCCCTATCGATCTACTCCCTGGGACAATGCCCCCTAGAGGGAAAATTTATAACCTTACTCGATCCGAAGAACAGGCCATGAGGGATTATATTTCAGAAAACCTCAAGAAAGGGTTTATCCGTCCCTCCACCTCACCCGCCGGTGCAGGGTTCTTTTTTGTGGAAAAGAAGGACGGTGGACTACGTCCTTGTATAGATTATCGGGGGTTAAACAAGGTTACTGTTAAGAATAGGTATCCTCTACCTTTGATCAACGATTTATTTAATCAGGTTTCGGGCGCGCAGATCTTCTCCAAATTGGACCTTAGAGGGGCCTACAACTTAATCCGCATTCGTCAGGGGGACGAATGGAAGACTGCCTTCAACGTAAAGGATGGGCATTATGAATATTTGGTGATGCCTTTTGGTTTGTGCAATGCCCCTGCAGTGTTTCAGGATTTTGTAAATGATATATTCCGTGATTTCCTGGGTAAATTTTTAGTGGTTTACTTAGATGACATACTCATCTTTTCCCGTTCCCTGTCGGAACACCGTCAGCATGTCAAAGCGGTGTTGCAGAGGTTACGGGAGAACCATCTGTATGCCAAGATCTCCAAATGTGTGTTTGAGGTATCTGAAATTCCATTCCTGGGTTATATAATCTCTAAGCGTGGGTTGGTTATGGATCCCTCCAAAGTGTCCGCTATAATGGAGTGGGAGCAACCTAGAACCCTTAAAGCGCTCCAGAGATTTCTGGGGTTTGCGAATTTCTATAGACAATTTATAAGAGGATTGTGAGTCCCTTAACTGATCTTACCCGGAAGGGCGCTTTTGTTGAGGAGTGGCCTCCCTCAGCAATAAACGCCTTCCAATTACTGAAGGAAACTTTTACTTCAGCTCCAGTTTTGGTACACCCCAATACTAAGCTCCCCTTTGTATTAGAAGTTGATGCATCTGAACTAGGGGTAGGGGCAGTCCTCTCCCAATATTCAGGCAATCCAGAGAAGTTGCATCCCTGTGCGTTCTTTTCTCGTAAATTTTCTCCTGCCGAACGCAACTATGATGTTGGGAATAGGGAATTATTGGGTATTAAACTGGCTTTTGAAGAATGGCGTCATTGGTTAGAAGGCTCTCTACACCCCATTACGGTATACACTGATCATAAGAATCTTGAATATTTAGAGTCCGCCAAGAGACTCAACTCCCGTCAGGCGCGCTGGGCTCTCTTCTTCAATTTCATTATTACCTATAAACCTGGGAAGAAGAATGCCAAAGCAGATGCCCTGTCTCGGAACTTTGGGGATTGTAAGGATCAAATAGGTACTGCTGAACCTATTTTGCCCTTTGGGTGTGTAGTAGGTGCTCTTCTTCCTGACTTGTCTCACTCGTTAACGCCATTTCAGGTTGATTCCCCTCCTGGTAAACCACTTGAGTGTTTGTTTGTTCCACCTCATCTACGTCTTGCCGTCTTACAGGAATTACATGATGCCAAAACCGGCCGGTCACTGTGGTATTCGAAAGACCTTGGCTATCGCCAAACGCCATGTCTGGTGGCCTACTCTCAGACGCGATATCACCGCCTTTGTCGAAGCATGTCCTATATGCGCCCGAAGTAAGACCACACATGGCTCGCCAGCGGGATTACTGGTTCCTCTAGAAATTCCCAAAGAGCCCTGGTCACACATATCCATGGATTTTATTGTTGACCTACCCCCATCGCAGGGAAATACGGTAATCTGGGTTGTGGTGGATCGCTTCAGCAAAATGGCTCACTTTATCCCTCTAACGAAACTTCCGTCGGCACCAGATTTAGTACAACTATTTGTTAACCATATTTTCCGCCTCCACGGTTTACCACAAAATATCGTTTCTGACAGGGGGGTCCAATTTGTATCTCGTTTCTGGAAGGCTTTTTGTAATCGCTTAGGTATTAAAGTTTCGCTTTCTACAGTGTACCACCCCCAGTCTAACGGTCAGACTGAACGGGTGAATCAGAGTCTAGAGCAATACTTGCGCTGCTTTGTGTCC
This sequence comes from Gastrophryne carolinensis, assembly GCA_027917425.1. NCBI lineage: Eukaryota > Metazoa > Chordata > Amphibia > Anura > Microhylidae > Gastrophryne > Gastrophryne carolinensis. Next base: position 802,368 of record CM051243.1, read on the forward strand.
GATCGCCAAGGGCAATGGGCGGAATTTATCGACTTCGCAGAATTCGCCTTTAACAATGCGCCCAGTGAGTCGACTAAATTTTCGCCGTTCTTTTGTAATTATGGTAAGAATCCTAAGGCAACATCCTTCTCTGGTCCTTCCTCCAACTTGCCGGCCTTGGAGGAATGGCTACGTGAAAGAAGTAAAGTATGGTCTGACATACAGACAAACCTTAAGAAGGCCTCCAGAAGTTATAAGAATTTTGCAGATCGACATAGGTCGCAAGAACCACCTTTTCAGGTGGGTGACTGGGTTTGGGTATCTACTAGAAATATTGCTCTTAGACAACCTTCGGCTAAGTTAGGCCCTAAGTACATTGGTCCTTTTCCCATTACTAACAAACTGAGCAATGTTACTTTTAAGGTTAAGCTACCTTTATCCATGAAAATTCCGTCGACCTTCCATGTTTCTTTACTAAAGTCGGCCAAAAATATTCAGGTTTCGTCTCCTCCTCCAGTCATAGTGGGAGATGAGCCTGAGTATGAAATTAATAGAATACTCGATGCCCGGGTAGTACAAAATTCGTTACAGTATTTAATCGATTGGAAGGGATTTGGCCCTGAGGAAAGGTGTTGGGTACCCGCTAGAGACGTCCATGCCAGAGCCTTGGTTAATAGATTCCATCGTGAGAATCCGGATAAACCGGGTAAGGGTCCTGAGGCCCCTCATGAAGGGGGGGGTAGTGTCACGAGCCCTGTACAAACCCAGAGACACTCACCTGTCCTTCGGTCCCACGTCGGTGGCTCCCGCTCGGCCAGCGTGCGGGCTGGGCGGCGTCTCTGCCAGGCGGCGGCTCGGCGTCTCCTCTCCCCGGCCGCCGCTCGGCTGTTTCCGCCCCGAGCGGCCGCTCGGCTCTTTCCGTCGCGAGCGGCTGCTCGGGCGGTCTCCTCTCCGACGGCCTCGGGAGCGGCCGCGCCACGGCCGTCTCGGCGCGCTCCTGGCGCGCAGTTCCTTACATGCGCGCGCGCGTCACTCACTGGTGTTTATGCCCTCCGGCGGCGCTGCACACAGGGCGCCCGCCGGAGGTAATTGGATTGGGCCAATGAGCTCAGTACTTGGCAGTTTGAATGGGGCAATCAGCCTCAGGGTCCTATGTTGCACCAATCAAATCTCCTTTCCTGTCCCATCACTCCTATAAAGCTGCTCACTCTGCACTTGTTCCTTGCCCTATTTTCCTTACGATTCTGCCATGTATGACCATTCCTGATTGCCGCCTGGACCGACCTTGCCTGTTTTTGACCACAATTCCTGCCTGCTCCTCTGTACCACGTATCTCTGACCTCCTGGTGTGACCTTTGGCTAGCCCTGACCATTCTTCCGTCTCAATCCTTTTGTACCGTGCTTCCTTGGACTGATCACCCGTGTATGACCTCTGCCCGTTTGTCTTACCAGTCTTGTTCCTGGTTCGTCCACCTTCCCCTGCATAAGTCAGCATCCTTTGTGCTAACAAGTCCTGGGGGGCAACCGTGTCCGGTGAGGCGTATCCTGCGTCCTGGCAAACGGGGGCTTGGCTATAGGCGAAGAAAGCAGCGGAGATTGGGGGTTGCTGACTTATTGGAAGGAAGACGTCCCACGGGACCTGACACTCTCTCCTTGGGTTTGTTGGTAAGTATGCGTGATGGTTGCTCTCTCCTTGGGTTTGTTGGTGAGTATGTGTGGTGGTTACTCTCTCCTTGGGTTTGTTGTTGAGTACTCATGGTGGTTGCACTCTCCTTCGGTTTGTTGGTGAGTACTCATGGTGGTTACACTCTCCTTGGGTTTGTTGGTGAGTACTCATGGTGGTTGCTCTCTCTTTGGGTTTGTTGGTGAGTACTTGTGGTGGTTGCTCTCTCCTTGGGTTTGTTGGAGAGTACGCGTGGTGGTTGCTCTCTCCTTGGGTTTGTTGGTGAGTACTCGTGGTCGTTGCTCTCTCCTTGGGTTTGTTGGTGAGTACTCATGGTGGTTGCTCTCTCCTTGGGTTTGTTGGTGAGCACGCGTGGTGGTTGCTTTCTTCTTGGGTTTGTTGGTGAGTACGTATGGTAGTTGTTCTCTTCTTGGGTTTGTTGGTGAGTACGCATGGTGGTTGCTATCTCCTTGGGTTTGTTGGTGAGTACGTGTGGTGGTTGCTCTCTCCTTGGGTTTGTTGGTGAGTATGCATGGTGGTTGTTCTCTTCTTGGGTTTGTTGGTGAGTACGCGTGTTGGTTGCTCTCTCCTGGGGTTTGTTGGTGAGTACTCATGGTGGTTGCTCTCTCCTGGGGTTTGTTGGTGAGTACGCATGGTGGTTGCTCTCTCCTTGGGTTTGTTGTTGAGTATGCGTGGTGGTTGCTCTCTCCTTGGGTTTGTTGGTGAGTACGCGTGGTGGTTGCTCTCTCCTTGGGTTTGTTGGTGAGTATGCGTGGTGGTTGCTCTCTCCTTGGGTTTGTTGGTAAGTATACGTGATGGTTGCTCTCTCCTTGGGTTTGTTGGTGAGTATGTGTGGTGGTTGCTCTCTCCTTGGGTTTGTTGGTGAGTACTCATGGTGGTTGCACTCTCCTTGGGTTTGTTGGTGAGTACTCATGGTGGTTGCTCTCTCATTGGGTTTGTTGGTGAGTACTTGTGGTGGTTGCTCTCTCCTTGGGTTTGTTGGTGAGTACGCGTGGTGGTTGCTCTCTCCTTGGGTTTGTTGGTGAGTACTCGTGGTCGTTGCTCTTTCCTTGGGTTTGTTGGTGAGTACTCATGGTGGTTGCTCTCTCCTTGGGTTTGTTGGTGAGCACGCGTGGTGGTTGCTCTCTCATTGGGTTTGTTGGTGAGTACACATGGTGGTTGTTCTCTTCTTGGGTTTGTTGGTGAGTACGCGTGGTAGTTGTTCTCTTCTTGGGTTTGTTGGTGAGTACGCATGGTGGTTGCTATCTCCTTGGGTTTGTTGGTGAGTACGCGTGGTGGTTGCTCTCTCCTTGGGTTTGTTGGTGAGTATGCATGGTGGTTGTTCTCTTCTTGGGTTTGTTGGTGAGTACGTGTGTTGGTTGCTCTCTCCTGGGGTTTGTTGGTGAGTACTCATGGTGGTTGCTCTCTCCTTCGGTTTGTTGGTGAGTACTCATAGTGGTTGCTCTCTCCTTGGGTTTGTTGGTGAGTACGCATGGTGGTTGCTCTCTCCTTGGGTTTGTTGGTGAGTACGCATGGTGGTTGCTATCTCCTTGGGTTTGTTGGTGAGCATGCGTGGTGGTTGCTCTTTCCTTGGGTTTGTTGGTGAGTACGCATTGTGGTTGCTCTCTCCTTGGGTTTGTTGGTGAGTACTCATGGTGGTTGCTCTCTCCTTGGGTTTGTTGGTGAGTACGTGTGGTGGTTGCTCTCTCCTTGGGTTTGTTGGTGAGTACGCATGGTGGTTGCTCTCTCCTTGGGTTTGTTGGTGAGTACGCATGGTGGTTGCTCTCTCCTTGGGTTTGTTGGTGAGTGCGCATGGTGGTTGCTCTCTCCTTGGGTTTGTTGGTGAGTATGCGTGGTGGTTGCTCTCTCCTTGGGTTTGTTGATGAGTACATGTGGTGGTTGCTCTCTCCTTGGGTTTGTTGGTGAGTACTCATTGTGGTTGCTCTCTCCTTGGGTTTGTTGGTGAGTATGCGTGGTGGTTGCTCTCTCCTTGGGTTTGTTGGTGAGTACGCGTGGTGGTTGCTCTCTCCTTGGGTTTGTTGGTGAGTATGCATGGTGGTTGTTCTCTTCTTGGGTTTGTTGGTGAGTACGAGTGTTGGTTGCTCTCTCCTGGGGTTTGTTGGTGAGTACGCGTGGTGGTTGCTCCCTCCTTGGGTTTGTTGGTGAGTACGCATGGTGGTTGCTATCTCCTTGGGTTTGTTGGTGAGCATGCGTGGTGGTTGCTCTTTCCTTGGGTTTGTTGGTGAGTACGCGTTGTGGTTGCTCTCTCCTTGGGTTTGTTGGTGAGTACTCATGGTGGTTGCTCTCTCCTTGGGTTTGTTGGTGAGTACGTGTGGTGGTTGCTCTCTCCTTGGGTTTGTTGGTGAGTACGCATGGTGGTTGCTCTCTCCTTGGGTTTGTTGGTGAGTGCGCGTGGTGGTTGCTCTCTCCTTGGGTTTGTTGGTTAGTATGCGTGGTGGTTGCTCTCTCCTTGGGTTTGTTGATGAGTACATGTGGTGGTTGCTCTCTCCTTGGGTTTGTTGGTGAGTACTCATGGTGGTTGCTCTCTCCTTGGGTTTGTTGGTGAGTATGCGTGGTGGTTGCTCTCTCCTTGGGTTTGTTGATGAGTACATGTGGTGGTTGCTCTCTCCTTGGGTTTGTTGGTGAGTACTCATGGTGGTTGCTCTCTCCTTGGGTTTGTTGGTGAGTACTCATGGTGGTTGCTCTCTCCTTGGGTTTCTTGGTGAGTACTCGTGGTGGTTGCTCTCTCCTTGGGTTTCTTGGTGAGTACTCGTGGTGGTTGCTCTCTCCTTGGGTTTCTTGGTGAGTACTCGTGGTGGTTGTTCTCTCCTGTTTGCTGGTGAGTATGAGTGGTGGTTGCTTTCTCCTTGGGTTTGTTGGTGAGTACTTGTGGTGGTTGCTCTCTCCTTGGGTTTGTTGGTGAGTACTTGAGTACTCGTGGTGGTTGCTCTCTCCTTGGGTTTGTTTGTGAGTAAGCCTGGTGGTTGCTCTCTCCTTGGGTTTGTTGGTGAGTACGCGTGGTGATTGCTCTCTCATTGGGTTTGTTGGTGAGTACTCTTGGTGGTTGCTCTCTCCTTGGGTTTGTTGTTGAGTACTCATGGTGGTTACTCTCTCCTTGGGTTTGTTGGTGAGTATCGTGGTGGTTGCTCTTCCCTTGGGTTTGTTGGTGAGTACTCATGGTGATTGCTCTCTCCTTGGGTTTGTTGGTGAGTACTTGTGGTGGTTGCTTTCCCCTTGGGTTTGTTGGTGAGTACTCGTGGTGGTTGTTCTCTCCTTCTGTTTGTTGGTGAGTATGCGTGGTGGTTGCTCTCTCCTTGGGTTTGTTGGTGAGTACTCATGATGGTTGCTCTCTCCTTGGGTTTGTTGGTGAATACTCGTGGTGGTTGCTCTCTCCTTAGGTTTGTTGGTGAGAACTCATGGTGATTGCTCTCTCCTTGGGTTTGTTGGTGAGTACGCATGGTGGTTGCTCTCTCCTTGGGTTTTTTGGTGAGTACGTGTGGTGGTTGCTCTCTCCTTAGGTTTGTTGGTGAGTACGCGTGGTGGTTGCTCTCTCCTTGGGTTTGTTGGTGAGTACGCATGGTGGTAGCTCTCTCCTTGGGTTTGATGGTACTCGTGGTGGTTGATCTCTCCTTGGGTTTGTTGGTGAGTACTCGTGGTGGTTTCTGTCTCATTGGGTTTGTTGGTGAGTACGCGTGGTGGTTGTTCTCTCCTTGGGTTTGTTGGTGCGTACGCATGGTGGTTGCTCTCTCCTTGAGTTTGTTGGTGAGTAATCGTGGTGGTTGCTCTCTCCTTGGGTTTGTTGGTGAGTACGCATGGTGGTTGCCCTCTCCTTGGGTTTGTTGGTGAGCAAGCATGGTGGTTGCTCTCTCCTTGGGTTTGTTGGTGAGTACTCGTGGTGGTTGCTCTCTCCTTGGGTTTGTTGGTGAGTACGCTTGGTGGTTGCTCTCTCCTTGGGTTTGTTGGTGAGCAAGCGCGGTGGTTGCTTTCTCCTTGGGTTTGTTGGTGAGTACTCGTGGTGGTTGCTCTCTCCTTGGGTTTGTTGGTGAGCAAGCGCGGTGGTTGCTTTCTCCTTGGGTTTGTTGGTGAGTACTTGTGGTGGTTGCTCTCTCCTTGGGTTTGTTGGTGAGTACTCATGTGGGTTGCTCTCTGCTTGGGTTTGTTGGTGAGTACGCATGGTGGTTGCTCTCTCCTTGGGTTTGTTGGTGAGTACTCGTGGTGGTTGCTCTCTCCTTGGGTTTGTTGGTGAGTACTCATGTTGGTTGCTCTCTCCTTAAGTTTCTTGATGAGTATGCATGGTGGTTGCTCTCTCCTTGGGTTTGTTGGTGAGTACGTGTGGTGGTTGCTCTCAACTTGGGTTTGTTGGTGAGTACGCGTGGTGGTTGCTCTCTCCTTGGGTTTGTTGGTAAGTATGCGTGATGGTTGCTCTTTCCTTGGGTTTGTTGGTGAGTACTCATGGTGGTTGCTCTCTCCTTGGGTTTGTTGGTGAGTACTCATGGTGGTTGCTCTCTCCTTGGGTTTGTTGGTGAGTACTCATGGTGGTTGCTCTCTCCTTGGGTTTGTTGGTGAGTACTCGTGGTCGTTGCTCTCTCCTTGGGTTTGTTGGTGAGTACTCATGGTGGTTGCTCACTCCTTGGGTTTGTTGGTGAGTACTCATGGTGGTTGCTCTCTCCTTGGGTTTGTTGGTGAGTACTCGTGGTCGTTGCTCTCTCCTTGGGTTTGTTGGTGAGTACTCATGGTGGTTGCTCTCTCCTTGGGTTTCTTGGTGATCATTCGTGGTGGTTGCTCTCTCATACATTTCGTAGAATACATATAGATTGCTCACATTAATCTGGACCCTCACCCAAAATAAGAGCCTATCTTGTATGTTTCCCCCCTGTACATACAGATTGCCCACATTTATCCGGACCTTCACCCTGAATAAGAGCCTATCTAATATGTTTCCCACACCTTGTGCATACAGATTGCTGACATTAATCCGGACCCTCTCCCTGAATAAGAGCCTATCTTATATGTTTCCCACACCCTGTACATACAGATTGCCCACATTTATCCGAACCTTCACCCTGAATAAGAGCCTATCTTATATGTTTCCCACACCTTGTACATACAGATTGCTGACATTAATCCGGACCCTCTCCCTGAATAAGAGCCTATATTATATGTTTCCCACACCTTGTACATACAGATTACCCACATTAATCCGGACCTTCACTCTGAATAAGAGCCTATCTTATATGTTTCCCACACCCTGTGCATAAAGATTGCTCACATTAATCCGGACATTCACCCTGAATAAGAGCCTATCTTATATGTTTCCCACACCCTGTACATACAGATTGCCCACATTAATCCGGACCCTCACCCTGAATAAGAGCCTATCTTATATGTTTCCCTCACCCTGTACATACAGATTGCCCACATTAATCCGAACCCTCACCCTGAATAAGAGCCTATCTTATATGTTTCCCACACCCTGTACATACAGATTGCCCACATTAATCCGGACCCTCACCCTGAATAAGAGCCTATCTTATATGTTTCCCACACCCTGTACATACAGATTGCCCACATTAATCTGGACCCTCACCCTGAATAAGAGCCTATCTTATATGTTTCCCACACCCTGTACATACAGATTGCTCACATTAAAAATCATTCTACCTGCATCTACTGCATGTTATGAGCCTTTAAACATCCAAGATGGCGGCTCATGGAACATCAGGCAGCCTGCAGACAGAAAGGGCCTTCTGACTGTGTCGCTCTGCATTCTAGGAATGCTGACTTTTTCCTGACCCCAGCTCTGCTCTGTCTGAGCAAAGCACAGCTATAACCCGCTCCCTGTACTTTATCCCACTCTCCTCTCCTTAGTAAGTGTGATGCTTCTGAGTCAAGATGGCGGCGCCCGTTTCCTAAAGTCCTGAAGTAAGTGACTAAAAACTTGTATTAATTTTAGATGCTGGGGAATCGTTTTATAAGGGTTTGGGTTTTTCATTATATCACGGTGAAGGTCCAGTTTAAAGTGAAATATTCCCAGTGCAGACCTAGAGCTTTACCTTTCCCTCCCACAGGGGCCATGACCTGTATGAATAAATGAATAAATAAATAAATATATTAATATTATATTATTAATAATAAAAATAACAGTATTAATATAATATGAATAAATCAATAAATGAATAAATAAAGAGGTGGGTTTGGGTCCACCTTTCCCACTCACTCTATGCTTAGCAATGTTTTATAACAGGAGCTGATTAGCTTAATGAAGTGAAATATTCCCAGTTCAGAGCTAAACCTTCACCTTTCCCTTCCTGCGAGGGCCATGTCCTGTATGAATAAATGAATCATGACTGAGGCCCCGATGCTCATCGAGCCAATCGGTGTATTGGGCCCATTCATCACGGCCATGACGGGGCCCTTTATATGCTAATTACCTGCACTTCCTGGTAATGGTCATCGATCAGCTGGAGAAGAAGCCTGACAACAGTGCAACAGTGACGGCTCTAATAGGGCAATGAATATGCGCAGGGTGATTAGTCAGCTAATTCATTTCATGCCTGCCAAGTGCCCCTGATTTGGAGGGACTGTCCCTCTTTTAAATCCATGTTCCCCTGTCCCTCGTTGTTCCCATTTGTCCCTCTTTGAGGTGTAACATGTAGATCTGCAGCAATAAATGATTATTCAAAGGGCTTCTATTGTTGTAACTGTTACAATGTATCTCCTATCCATCCCTCAATGAGGGGGCGTGGCTTAATCTATCCCTCAATGAGGGGGCGTGGCTTCATCTATCCCTCAATGAGGGGGTGTGGCTTCATCCATCCCTCAATGAGAGAGCGTGGCTTCATCTATCCCTCAATGAGAGAGTGTGGCTTCATCTATCCCTCAATGAGAGAGTGTGGCTTCATCTATCCCTCAATGAGAGAGCGTGGCTTCAGCTATCCCTCAATGAGAGGGTGTGGCTTCATCTATCCCTCAATGAGAGAGTGTGGCTTCATCTATCCCTCAATGAGAGAGCGTGGCTTCATCTCTCCCTCAATAAGAGAGCGTGGCTTCATACATCCTTCAATGAGAGAGCGTGGCTTCATCTATCCCTCAATGAGAGAGTGTGGCTTCATCTATCCCTCAATGAGAGGGCGTGGCTTCATCTATCCCTCAATGAGAGAGCGTGGCTTCATCTATCCCTCAATAAGAGAGTGTGGCTTCATCTATCCCTCAATGAGAGAGCGTGGCTTCATCTATCCCTCAATGAGAGGGTGTGGCTTCATCCATCCCTCAATGAGAGAGCGTGGCTTCATCTATCCCTCAATGAGAGAGTGTGGCTTCATCTATCCCTCAATGAGAGAGTGTGGCTTCATCTATCCCTCAATGAGAGAGTGTGGCTTCATCTATCCCTCATTGAGAGAGCGTGGCTTCAGCTATCCCTCAATGAGAGGGTGTGGCTTCATCTATCCCTCAATGAGAGAGCGTGGCTTCATCTATCCCTCAATAAGAGAGTGTGGCTTCATCTATCCCTCAATGAGAGAGCGTGGCTTCATCTATCCCTCAATAAGAGAGCGTGGCTTCATCCATCCCTCAATGAGAGAGTGTGGCTTTATCCATCCCTAAATGAGAGAGTGTGGCTTCATCTATCCCTCAATAAGAGAGCGTGGCTTCATCCATCCCTCAATGAGAGAGTGTGGCTTTATCCATCCCTAAATGAGAGAGCATGGCTTCATCTATCCCTCAATGAGAGAGTGTGGCTTCATCTATCCCTCAATGAGAGAGCGTGGCTTCATCTATCCCTCAATGAGAGAGCGTGGCTTCAGCTATCCCTCAATGAGAGGGTGTGGCTTCATCTATCCCTCAATGAGAGAGTGTGGCTTCATCTATCCCTCAATGAGAGAGCGTGGCTTCATCTATCCCTCAATAAGAGAGCGTGGCTTCATCCATCCTTCAATGAGAGAGCGTGGCTTCATCTATCCCTCAATGAGAGAGTGTGGCTTCATCTATCCCTCAATAAGAGAGTGTGGCTTCATCTATCCCTCAATGAGAGAGCGTGGCTTCATCTATCCCTCAATGAGAGAGCGTGGCTTCATCCATCCCTCAATGAGAGAGTGTGGCTTTATCCATCCCTAAATGAGAGAGTGTGGCTTCATCTATCCCTAAATGAGAGAGCGTGGCTTCATCTATCCCTCAATGAGAGAGTGTGGCTTCAGCTATCCCTCAATGAGAGGGTGTGGCTTCATCTATCCCTCAATGAGAGAGCGTGGCTTTATCTTTCCCTCAATGAGAGAATGCGGCTTCATCTATCCCTCAATGAGAGAGCGTGGCTTCATCTTTCCCTCAATGAGAGAGCGTGGCTTCATCATTCCCTCAATAAGAGAGCGTGGCTTCATCTATCCCTCAATGAGAGAGTGTGGCTTCATCTATCCCTCAATGAGAGAGCGTGGCTTCATCTATCCCTCAATGAGAGGGTGTGGCTTCATCCATCCCTCAATGAGAGAGCGTGGCTTCATCTATCCCTCAATGAGAGAGTGTGGCTTCATCTATCCCTCAATGAGAGAGTGTGGCTTCATCTATCCCTCAATGAGAGAGTGTGGCTTCATCTATCCCTCATTGAGAGAGCGTGGCTTCAGCTATCCCTCAATGAGAGGGTGTGGCTTCATCTATCCCTCAATGTGAGAGCGTGGCTTCATCTATCCCTCAATGAGAGAGTGTGGCTTCATCTATCCCTCAATGAGAGAGCGTGGCTTCATCTATCCCTCAATGAGAGAGCGTGGCTTCAGCTATCCCTCAATGAGAGAGCGTGGCTTCATCTATCCCTCAATAAGAGAGCGTGGCTTCATCCATCCTTCAATGAGAGAGCGTGGCTTCATCTATCCCTCAATGAGAGAGTGTGGCTTCATCTATCCCTCAATAAGAGAGTGTGGCTTCATCTATCCCTCAATGAGAGAGCGTGGCTTCATCTATCCCTCAATAAGAGAGCGTGGCTTCATCCATCCTTCAATGAGAGAGCGTGGCTTCATCTATCCCTCAATGAGAGAGTGTGGCTTCATCTATCCCTCAATAAGAGAGTGTGGCTTCATCTATCCCTCAATGAGAGAGCGTGGCTTCATCTATCCCTCAATGAGAGAGCGTGGCTTCATCCATCCCTCAATGAGAGAGTGTGGCTTTATCCATCCCTAAATGAGAGAGTGTGGCTTCATCTATCCCTAAATGAGAGAGCGTGGCTTCATCTATCCCTCAATGAGAGAGCGTGGCTTCATCTTTCCCTCAATGAGAGAGCGTGGCTTCATCATTCCCTCAATAAGAGAGCGTGGCTTCATCTATCCCTCAATGAGAGAGTGTGGCTTCATCTATCCCTCAATGAGAGAGCGTGGCTTCATCTATCCCTCAATGAGAGGGTGTGGCTTCATCCATCCCTCAATGTGAGAGCGTGGCTTCATCTATCCCTCAATGAGAGAGTGTGGCTTCATCTATCCCTCAATGAGAGAGTGTGGCTTCATCTATCCCTCAATGAGAGAGTGTGGCTTCATCTATCCCTCATTGAGAGAGCGTGGCTTCAGCTATCCCTCAATGAGAGGGTGTGGCTTCATCTATCCCTCAATGTGAGAGCGTGGCTTCATCTATCCCTCAATAAGAGAGTGTGGCTTCATCTATCCCTCAATGAGAGAGCGTGGCTTCATCTATCCCTCAATAAGAGAGCGTGGCTTCATCCATCCCTCAATGAGAGAGTGTGGCTTTATCCATCCCTAAATGAGAGAGTGTGGCTTCATCTATCCCTCAATAAGAGAGCGTGGCTTCATCCATCCCTCAATGAGAGAGTGTGGCTTCATCTATCCCTAAATGAGAGAGCGTGGCTTCATCTATCCCTCAATGAGAGAGTGTGGCTTCAGCTATCCCTCAATGAGAGGGTGTGGCTTCATCTATCCCTCAATGAGAGAGCGTGGCTTTATCTTTCCCTCAATGAGAGAATGCGGCTTCATCTATCCCTCAATGAGAGAGCGTGGCTTCATCTTTCCCTCAATGAGAGAGCGTGGCTTCATCATTCCCTCAATAAGAGAGCGTGGCTTCATCTATCCCTCAATGAGAGAGTGTGGCTTCATCTATCCCTCAATGAGAGAGCGTGGCTTCATCTATCCCTCAATGAGAGGGTGTGGCTTCATCCATCCCTCAATGAGAGAGCGTGGCTTCATCTATCCCTCAATGAGAGAGTGTGGCTTCATCTATCCCTCAATGAGAGAGTGTGGCTTCATCTATCCCTCAATGAGAGAGTGTGGCTTCATCTATCCCTCATTGAGAGAGCGTGGCTTCAGCTATCCCTCAATGAGAGGGTGTGGCTTCATCTATCCCTCAATGTGAGAGCGTGGCTTCATCTATCCCTCAATAAGAGAGTGTGGCTTCATCTATCCCTCAATGAGAGAGCGTGGCTTCATCTATCCCTCAATAAGAGAGCGTGGCTTCACCCATCCCTCAATGAGAGAGTGTGGCTTTATCCATCCCTAAATGAGAGAGTGTGGCTTCATCTATCCCTCAATAAGAGAGCGTGGCTTCATCCATCCCTCAATGAGAGAGTGTGGCTTCATCTATCCCTAAATGAGAGAGCATGGCTTCATCTATCCCTCAATGAGAGAGTGTGGCTTCATCTATCCCTAAATGAGAGAGCATGGCTTCATCTATCTCTCAATGAGAGAGTGTGGCTTCATCTATCCCTCAATGAGAGAGCGTGGCTTCATCTATCCCTCAATGAGAGAGCGTGGCTTCAGCTATCCCTCAATGAGAGGGTGTGGCTTCATCTATCCCTCAATGAGAGAGTGTGGCTTCATCTATCCCTCAATGAGAGAGCGTGGCTTCATCTATCCCTCAATAGGAGAGCGTGGCTTCATCCATCCTTCAATGAGAGAGCGTGGCTTCATCTATCCCTCAATGAGAGAGTGTGGCTTCATCTATCCCTCAATAAGAGAGTGTGGCTTCATCTATCCCTCAATGAGAGAGCGTGGCTTCATCTATCCCTCAATGAGAGAGTGTGGCTTTATCCATCCCTAAATGAGAGAGTGTGGCTTCATCTATCCCTAAATGAGAGAGCGTGGCTTCATCTATCCCTCAATGAGAGAGTGTGGCTTCAGCTATCCCTCAATGAGAGGGTGTGGCTTCATCTATCCCTCAATGAGAGAGCGTGGCTTTATCTTTCCCTCAATGAGAGAATGCGGCTTCATCTATCCCTCAATGAGAGAGCGTGGCTTCATCTTTCCCTCAATGAGAGAGCGTGGCTTCATCATTCCCTCAATAAGAGAGCGTGGCTTCATCTATCCCTCAATGAGAGAGTGTGGCGTCATCTATCCCTCAATGAGAGAGCGTGACTTCATCTATCCCTCAATGAGGGGGCGTGGCTTCATCTATCCTTCAATGAGGGGGCGTGGCTTCATCTATCCCTCAATGAGAGAGTGTGGCTTCATCTATCCCTCAATGAGAGAGTGTGGCGTCATCTTTCCCTTAATGAGAGAGCGTGACTTCATCTATCCCTCAATGAGGGGGCGTGGCTTCATCTATCCCTCAATGAGTGAGTGTGGCTTCATCTATCCCTCAATGAGAGAGTGTGGCTTCATCTATCCCTCAATGAGGGGGCGTGGCTTCATCTATCCTTCAATGAGGGGGCGTGGCTTCATCTATCCCTCATTGAGAGAGTGTGGCTTCATCTATCCCTCAATGAGGGGGCGTGGCTTCATCTATCCCTCAATGAGGAGGCGTGGCTTTATCTATCCCTCAATGAGAGAGCGTGGCTTCATCTATCCCTCAATGAGGGGGCGTGGCTTTATCTATCCTTTAATGAGGGGGCGTGGCTTCATCTATCCCTCAATGAGAGAGTGTGGCTTCATCTATCCCTCAATGAGGGGGCGTGGCTTCATCTATCCCTCAATGAGGAGGCGTGGCTTCATCTATCCCTCAATGAGAGAGTGTGGCTTCATCTATCCCTCAATGAGAGAGCGTGGCTTCATCTATCCCTCAATGAGAGAGCGTGACTTCATCTATTCCTCAATGAGAGAGTGTGGCTTCATCTATCCCTCAATGAGAGAGCGTGGCTTCATCTATCCCTCAATGAGAGAGCGTGACTTCATCTATTCCTCAATGAGAGAGTGTGGCTTCATATATCCCTCAATGAGAGAGCGTGGCTTTATCTATCCCTCAATGAGAGGTCGTGGCTTCATCTATCCCTCAATGAGAGAGTGTGGCTTCATCTATCCCTCAATGAGAGAGCGTGGCTTCATCTATCCCTCAATGAGAGAGCGTGGCTTCATCTATTCCTCAATGAGAGAGTGTGGCTTCATATATCCCTCAATGAGAGAGTGTGGCTTCATCTATCCCTCAATGAGAGAGTGTGGCTTCATCTATTCCTCAATGAGAGAGTGTGGCTTCATCTATTCCTCAATGAGAGAGTGTGGCTTCATATATCCCTCAATGAGAGAGTGTGGCTTCATCTATCCCTCAATGAGAGAGTGTGGCTTCATCTATCCCTCAATGAGAGGTCGTGGCTTCATCTATCCCTCAATGAGAGAGTGTGGCTTCATCTATCCCTCAATGAGGGGGCGTAGCTTCATCCTTCCCTCATTGAGAGAGTGTGGCTTCATCCATCCCTCAATGAGAGAGTGTGGCTTCATCTATCCCTCAATGAGAGAGTGTGGCTTCATCTATCCCTCAATGAGAATGTGTGGCTTCATCTATCCCTCAATGAGAGAGCGTGACTTCATCTATCCCTCAATGAGGGGGCGTGGCTTCATCTATCCTTCAATGAGGGGGCGTGGCTTCATCTATCCCTCAATGAGAGAGTGTGGCTTCATCCATCCCTCAATGAGAGAGCGTGACTTCATCTATCCCTCAATGAGGGGGTGTGGCTTCATCTATCCTTCAATGAGGGGGCGTGGCTTCATCTATCCTTCAATGAGGGGGCGTGGCTTCATCTATCCCTCAATGAGAGAGTGTGGCTTCATTTATCCCTCAATGAGAGAGTGTGGCTTCATCTATCCCTCAATGAGAGAGTGTGGCTTCATCTATCCCTCAATGAGAGAGTGTGGCTTCATCTATCCCTCAATGAGAGAGTGTGGCTTCATCTATCCCTCTATGAGAGAGTGTGGCTTCATGATCCCTCAATGAGAGGGTGTGGCTTCATCTATTCCTCAATGAGAGGGTGTGGCTTCATCTATTCCTCAATGAGAGAGTGTGGCTTCATCTATCCCTCTATGAGAGAGTGTGGCTTCATGATCCCTCAATGAGAGGGTGTGGCTTCATCTATTCCTCAATGAGAGAGTGTGGCTTCATCTATCCCTCAATGAGAGAGTGTGGCTTCATCTATCCCTCAATGAGAGGGTGTGGCTTCATCTATCCCTCTATGAGAGAGTGTGGCTTCATCTATCCCTCTATGAGAGAGTGTGGCTTCATGATCCCTCAATGAGAGGGTGTGACTTCATCTATTCCTCAATGAGAGAGTGTGGCTTCATCTATCCCTCAATGAGGGGGCGTAGCTTCATCCTTCCCTCATTGAGAGAGTGTGGCTTCATCCATCCCTCAATGAGAGAGTGTGGCTTCATCTATCCCTCAATGAGAGAGTGTGGCTTCATCTATCCCTCAATGAGAATGTGTGGCTTCATCTATCCCTCAATGAGAGAGCGTGACTTCATCTATCCCTCAATGAGGGGGCGTGGCTTAATCTATCCTTCAATGAGGGGGCGTGGCTTCATCTATCCCTCAATGAGAGAGTGTGGCTTCATCCATCCCTCAATGAGAGAGCGTGACTTCATCTATCCCTCAATGAGGGGGTGTGGCTTCATCTATCCCTCAATGAGAGGGTGTGGCTTCATCTATCCCTCAATGAGAGAGTGTGGCTTCATCTATCCCTCAATGAGAGAGTGTGGCTTCATCTATCCCTCAATGAGAGAGTGTGGCTTCATCTATCCCTCAATGAGAGAGTGTGGCTTCATCTATCCCTCTATGAGAGAGTGTGGCTTCATGATCCCTCAATGAGAGGGTGTGGCTTCATCTATTCCTCAATGAGAGGGTGTGGCTTCATCTATTCCTCAATGAGAGAGTGTGGCTTCATCTATCCCTCTATGAGAGAGTGTGGCTTCATGATCCCTCAATGAGAGGGTGTGGCTTCATCTATTCCTCAATGAGAGAGTGTGGCTTCATCTATCCCTCAATGAGAGGGTGTGGCTTCATCTATCCCTCAATGAGAGAGTGTGGCTTCATCTATCCCTCTATGAGAGAGTGTGGCTTCATGATCCCTCAATGAGAGGGTGTGACTTCATCTATTCCTCAATGAGAGAGTGTGGCTTCATCTATCCCTCAATGAGAGAGTGTGGCTTCATCTATCCCTCAATGAGAATGTGTGGCTTCATCTATCCCTCAATGAGAGAGCGTGACTTCATCTATCCCTCAATGAGGGGGCGTGGCTTCATCTATCCTTCAATGAGGGGGCGTGGCTTCATCTATCCCTCAATGAGAGAGTGTGGCTTCATCCATCCCTCAATGAGAGAGCGTGACTTCATCTATCCCTCAATGAGGGGGTGTGGCTTCATCTATCCTTCAATGAGGGGGCGTGGCTTCATCTATCCTTCAATGAGGGGGCGTGGCTTCATCTATCCCTCAATGAGAGAGTGTGGCTTCATCTATCCCTCAATGAGAGAGTGTGGCTTCATCTATCCCTCAATGAGAGAGTGTGGCTTCATCTATCCCTCAATGAGAGAGTGTGGCTTCATCTATCCCTCAATGAGAGAGTGTGGCTTCATCTATCCCTCTATGAGA
The DNA here is from genome assembly GCA_027917425.1 of Gastrophryne carolinensis. Lineage (NCBI taxonomy): Eukaryota > Metazoa > Chordata > Amphibia > Anura > Microhylidae > Gastrophryne > Gastrophryne carolinensis. The sequence goes on from CM051243.1 coordinate 818,782, forward strand.
GAGTGTGGCTTCATGATCCCTCAATGAGAGGGTGTGGCTTCATCTATTCCTCAATGAGAGGATGTGGCTTCATCTATTCCTCAATGAGAGAGTGTGGCTTCATCTATCCCTCTATGAGAGAGTGTGGCTTCATCTATCCCTCAATGAGAGGGTGTGGCTTCATCTATTCCTCAATGAGAGAGTGTGGCTTCATCTATCCCTCAATGAGAGAGTGTGGCTTCATCTATCCCTCAATGAGAGGGTGTGGCTTCATCTATCCCTCTATGAGAGAGTGTGGCTTCATCTATCCCTCTATGAGAGAGTGTGGCTTCATGATCCCTCAATGAGAGGGTGTGACTTCATCTATTCCTCAATGAGAGAGCGTGGCTTCATCTATCCCTCTATGAGAGAGTGTGGCTTCATGATCCCTCAATGAGAGGGTGTGACTTCATCTATCCCTCAATGAGAGAGCGTGGCTTCATCTATCCCTCAATGAGTGGGTGTGGCTTCATCTATCCTTTAATGAGGGGGTTTGGCTTCATCTATCCCTCAATGAGGGGGCGTGGCTTCATCTATCCTTGAATAAGAGAGTGTGGCTTCATCTATCCCTCAATGAGGGGGCGTGGCTTCATCCATCCCTCAATGAGAGAGCGTGGCTTCATCTATCCCTCAATGAGTGGGTGTGGCTTCATCTATCCCTTAATGAGAGGGGGTGGCTTCATCCATTCCTCAGTGAGGGGGTGTGGCTTCACCCTTCCCTCAATGAGGGGGTGTGGCTTCATCCATCCCTCATAGAGGGTTGCGGCTTCATACATCCCTCATTGAGAGTGTGTGGCTTCATCCATTCCTCAGTGAGGGGGCGTGGCTTCATACATCCCTCAATGAGGGGGCGTGGCTTCATCCATCCCTCGATGAGAGGATGTGGCTTCATCCATACCTCATTGAGGGGGCGTGGCTTCATCTATCCCTCAATGAGGGGTGTGGTTTCGTACATCCCTCGATGAGGGGGCGTGGCTTCATCCATCCCTCAATGAGGGGGCGTGGCTTCATCCATCCCTCGACGAGAGGATGTGGCTTCATCCATACCTAATTGAGGGGGCGTGGCTTCGTCCATCCCTCGGTGAAAGGGCGTGGCTTCATCCATCCCTCTATGAGGGGGTGTGGCTTTGTCCATCCCTCGATGAGAGGGTGTGGCTTCATCCATTTCTCAGTGAGGGGGTGTGGCCTCACCCGTCCCTCAATGAGGGGGTGTGGCTTCATCCATCCCTCATAGAGGGGCGCGGCTTCATACATCCCTCAATGAGGGTGTGTGGCTTCATCCATTTCTCAGTGAGGGGGCGTGGCTTCATCCATCCCTCAATGAGGGGCGTGGCTTAATCCATCCCTCAATGAGGGGCATGGCTTCATCCATCCCTCGATGAGAGGATGTGGCTTCTTCTATACCTCATTGAGGGGGCGTGGCTTCATTCATCCCTCGATGAGGGTGTGTGGTTTCTTCCATCCCTCGATGAGGGGGCGTGGCTTCATCCATCCCTCAATGAGGGGTGCGGCTTCATCCATCCCTCGATGAGAGGATGTGGCTTCATCCATACATCATTGAGGGGGCGTGGCTCCATCCATCCCTCGATGAGAGGGTGTGGCTTCATCTATCCCTCAATGAGAGAGCGTGGCTTCATCCATACATCATTGAGGGGGCGTGGCTCCATCCATCCCTCGATGAGAGGGTGTGGCTTCATCTATCCCTCAATGAGGGAGTGTGGCCTAATTTAACAAATCCTCCCCCTTCACACCCTGAAAAGTTGGTAGGTATGAGAATTTACCTAGGTAACCTGTGCCCACCCACATTTCCCTGGTGACAGGATTGATACCTACCTATGAGGTCATTTGAGACCTCACATCTCACATGGCTCACATGGCTCATATGTCCCACATGGCTCACATGGCTCACATAGCTCACATGTCCCACATGGCTCACATGTCCCACATGTCCCACATGGCTCACATGGCTCACATAGCTCACATGTCTCACATGGCTCACATGGCTCACATGTCCCACATGGCTCACATGGCTCACATGTTCCACATGGCTCACATAGCTCACATGTCTCACATGGCTCACATGGTTCACTGCTCAGGGATAATTATTCCTCCTCTGTAATTGGTCCTAGTAGTAGGAAGGGTTATCTTGTCTATCTTCCCGTGAATGGCTCCTTTTTCTGGCACACTGTAGGGTTCCTCCTTAAATACCCTCTGGTCCAATGCAGCTTCAACACTGTATCAAGCTAGTCACCTCCCATACACATGTCTCACATGTCTCATGGCTCACATGGCTCACGTGGCTCACATGGCTCACATGGCTCACATGTCTCATGTCTCACATGGCACACATGGCACACATGTCTCACATGGCTAACATGTCTCACATGGCTCACATGTCTCACATGGCTCACATGTCTCACATGTCTCACATGTCCCACATGGTCACATGGCTCACATGTCTCACATGGCTCACATGTCCCACATGCTCACATGGCTCACATAGCTCACATGTCTCACATGGCTCGCATGGTTCACTGCTCAGGGATAATTGTTCCTCCCCTGTAATTGGTCCTAGTAGTAGGAAGGGTTATCTTGTCTATCTTCCCATGATGGCTCCTTTTTCTGGCACACTGTAGGGTTCCTCCTTAAATACCCTCCGGTCCAATGCAGCTTCAACACTGTATCAAGCTAGTCACCTCCCATACACATGTCTCACATATCCCACATGTCTCACATGGCTCACATGTCTCATGTCTCACATGGCTCACATATCCCACATGTCTCACATGTCTCATATGGCTCACATGTCTCACATGTTTCACAAATGCCTGGTACGGGCACGTGCCCTGATACAGGGATAGCGGGCATGTGGCAGTGGTTCAGTGGTGCATGTGCCGTTGGACCGGAAAACAAGGTAAGTTTAGGGTGCGTCCCAGGGCATCCCGATTTTGGATGCCCCAGGGGGAGGGAATCGATTGGCCCGGTTAATCTTATAGATTCCCAGGCCGATAGCTCTGGGTTTTGGTCCACTTTAAGTTATGAATCAGTGAAGGGCACAAAGTAATGCTAGGAAACTTAAAGCGGATTCAAACCCTGGCTCGTCGGCCTTGGATCTTAAAAAATTCCAGGGCCAGGTGCCAGCCTGCCCCGGGGCATCCTGTAGCCAAATGCCCCATTGTGGGAAGTCCCCAGGGTCGTATATGGGTATCACTACAGACGCAGGGCGCCCGGAATCCCCTTCTGACAGCGCCCACTTGGGGGCGCTGTGTTTAATGTTAATGGGAGGGAGCACAGGCATAGCTCTGCCTCGGCCCTGGCTGCTGACAAATGCCACCCGCACACACAAAAAAAAGGCTTCCTATGGCCCTAGTGACATTGACGCTTGTTAAATCACGTGCCCCATTAATGTTTTAACCTGGAAACAAATATATACATAAATAAATATAAATAATATAAATATCTAATAATATAAATGTAAAATAATAAAATATAGATATCTACAAAAGTGTTTGGAAAGTGCACTGCGCCAACATTAATGAGTAGGTGCCAGCCATAAGGGAAACATAGAGCCTTAAAGATACCAATAAGAGATCCTAGACTGATCTCTCAAACCCTTATAAAAAAGGCCGCACACTAAATATAAAAATATGTAATTTTTAATAGATATTATGTACATCAAAAAGACACTAATCTGGACACATACAAAATATAAAAAACACAAAAACACAAGCAAGGGGATCCCAGTCAGCGGTGACTAATATATATGGGTTTAGATGATGCCGCCATGTATATATAATATAAAAATGTAAATTTCAAGTACTATGTGTGAACCCAGATATAAAAACAATTAAATAATTGGCTGTATTCAATGAAACAGTGGTGGCATAAATGTGCTAATGAAGTGATTGAAAAACAATTATCTATAAAAAAGCCACTAAAGTGCTAAGTGCATGTGCATACTATGTACAAAAAAGTGACAAACATATAATATGTGCAAAATAACAATCTAACCTAAGTTCTGTGTGCGGCCAGAAACACTAACAGTGAATGCCAGTATACAGATGAAACAAAAAGCAAAGCATATAAAAACAGGCTTGAATTGAATTAAGCCCGACTGGGTCACCAAGCAATTGCTAACAAGTAACACCATGTAGCAGCATACAAAAATAAATAAACACTGTATTACTTCACCTTGTCACCAGGGGTCTCCCGCAGCAGCCGCCACCGCCAAATAATAAAATATATACATATAAACACGTAAAATAAATGCTTTAAACTGGAAATGAATATATAAATAAATATAAATAATATAATAATATAAATGAAAAATAATAAAATACCATGTGAAATAAATGTTTTAAACTGGAAATGAATATATAAATAATATAATAATATAAATTAAAAATAATAAAATAACACATAAAATAAATGTTTTAAACTGGAAATGAATTCATAAATAAATATAAATAATATAATAATATAAATAAAAAAATAATAAAATAACACGTGAAATAAATGTTTTAAACTGGAAATGAATAAATAAATATAAATATATAATAATATAAATGAAAAATAATAAAATAACGTGAAATAAATGTTTTAAACTGGAAATGAATATATAAGTAAATATAAATAATATAATAATAAAAATGAAAAATAATAAAATAACACATAAAATAAATGTTTTAAACTGGAAATGAATTCATAAATAAATATAAATAATATAATAATATAAATAAAAAAAGAATAAAATAACACGTGAAATAAATGTTTTAAACTGGAAATGAATAAATAAATAAATATAAATATATAATAATATAAATGAAAAATAATAAAATAACGTGAAATAAATGTTTTAAACTGGAAATGAATATATAAGTAAATATAAATAATATAATAATAAAAATGAAAAATAATAAAATAACACGTGAAATAAATGTTTTAAACTGGAAATGAATATATAAATAAATATAAATAATATAATAATATAAATGAAAAATAATAAAATAACATGTGAAATAAATGTTTTAAACTAGAAATGAATATATAAATAAAAAAATATAAAGAATCAAATATATACAACACATGAAATAAATATGTGAACTAGAAACTAATATATAAATATATATATATATATATATATATATATATATATATATATATATATATATACACACACACACCAGATGAAATCATTCTCGGGGCCCACTCAACGGGTGCAGAGTGCGCAGCATGAAGCGGCTGTAAATCACCTGTGCCCCACAATCCGGTCCCTGGTCGTCGGTCAGAGTTCCGGCTGTCAGATGGGCTACGGCCGGGGCCACAGAAAGATGGCTGAGGTCAATCCTAGCGCCAGGACATCTAGTGCCAGCTGGCAGTGTCCTCACTTATATGAGCGGCGGCCATCTTTCTTTGGCCCCCGACCGTAGCCCGGAACGCCAACCAGGGAACGACTCAGGTGAGTTACAGCCTCACACTCTGCACAGGTAATCTTGGGGGGGGGGGGGGGGGGTGGCTGCTTAGCAAACCATCAACCAGCTTTTATGTTTTGGGGTCAAACACCGAACTCGAACACAAAATTTTAAGTCTGTGTTTAGGAACCGGAACTTGCAAAGTTTGCGCTTCGGGTTTGGCCAACGCAACATGTGAGTGTGCCCCCCTATAAATTACCAGGGTAATGCGTATGACTAATGCGGGGTCCACCTTTAGGAGGGTCAGTTGCCCAGGTAAGATTCCTAGCCCAGGTGATAGAGAATTACAGGTTGATTCATTATTAACGCCAGGTAGCAACAGATGAGCGTCTGTAGCAGCATTTTCAGAGCACCCGCTAGTAGTCGCTGTGCTCGGCCGTGGGTCGCTACTTTATAGCGACTCAGGCGCTGTGCGCAATGATAAATACATTGTGATGAGTCACTATTTGACCAGTACAGCGCTGTATGGGAGCGCATGTTAGCGACTGGTCAGTGCGACCGACTCGCAACATATTCATCAAAAAACAGCCTCACAAAACTCCGGCGCTAAAAAATGCTTCTCTGAAGCCCAGAGCGCAGGAGGCTGTGTGATTAAAGGCTGTTTTTCAGCATCTATCCACCAGTAACAAAGCGAAAACATATGGAATTACATTGTAATAACATTATAACATGACACATTAATGCCAGACCTGTGATGTCATTTCTGCAGAAATATATAAAATATGGAAAAGTTTGGAAAAATGGCGTTTTCAATGCCAGAAGAGGTCACAACATTATTTGAGATTTAAAAAAAAAATACAAAAAAACAAAAATCAAGTTAAAAGAGATGTATGGGAGAGCGACAGGTAGCGAGAGGTAATACCTGGCGCTGTGCAAGGCTGAACTCTGGCGCTGTTCGCTGAGCCTGGGATTATGATGAATCAGGCGCTACATGGCGCTATCCCAGTCGCTCAACAGATTCTGCTTTATAAATGTGTAATTGCTGCCGTGTCCGGCGCTCTACCTGACGCTAGACCTTCATGAATAATGCCCTTAGTCTTGGCATTGGGACCAACCTAATATAGGTGACGGTGTCTATTCCGGGTTGATACAACAAGAGGGATAAATGGACCACAGGAAGCAAGGCCAGAACATGTCTCTTGGATGATAACAATAGATATTGAGGTTGTTTTAGTGTTAGGAAAGAATTGTTCATTAAATAATTACACTGGAGCAAAACCCACTATGGCTGTTTGTGAAAAGATTCCAGGACCGGCCATGAAACCCCCAGGGTTGCTGGTAATCACTCACCTTTCCCCGCTCCAATGGCACAGGCGTGGGCTCTCGTCCAATCAGAACCGCTTGCCTTTCAGCCAATGGCTCTGATTGTTTTCAATGGGGAGAGGAAGCAGCCGCATCCCCTGCATCTTTGGGTGGTAAACCGCCTCCCACTCCGGCCATTCAGATAGGCTGCAGCAGGAGCACATGCGCCTCTGAGGATGCGGCCGCTCACACCACAGCCATTCAGATAGGCTGGAGCAGGAGCACATGCGCCTCTGAGGATGCGGCCGCACCCACCACAGCCATTCAGATAGGCTGGAGCAGGAGCACATGCGCCTCTGAGGATGCGTCCGCACGCACCCCAACCATTCAGATAGGCTGGAGCAGGAGCACATGCGCCTCTGAGGATGCGTCCGCACGCACCCCAACCATTCAGATAGGCTGAAGCAGGAGCACATGCGCCTCTGAGGATGCGTCCGCTCTCACCACAGCCATTCAGATAGGCTTGAGCAGGAGCACATGCGCCTCTGAGGATGCGGCCGCTCCCACCCCAGCCATTCAGATAGGCTGCAGCAGGAGCACATGCGCCTCTGAGGATGCGGCCGCTCTCACCACAGCCATTCAGATAGGCTGGAGCAGGAGCACATGCGCCTCTGAGGATGCGTCCGCTCCCACCCCAGACATTCAGATAGGCTGGAGCAGGAGCACATGCTCCTCTGAGGATGCCTGCGCTCCCACCACAGCCATTCAGATAGGCTGGAGCAGGAGCACATGCGCCTCTGAGGATGCGTCCGCTCCCACCCCAGACATTCAGATAGGCTTGAGCAGGAGCACATGCGCCTCTGAGGATGCGTCCGCTCCCACCCCAGACATTCAGATAGGCTGGAGCAGGAGCACATGCGCCTCTGAGGATGCGTCCGCTCCCACCACAGCCATTCAGATAGGCTGGAGCAGGAGCACATGCGCCTCTGAGGATGCCTCCGCTCCCATCCCAGCCATTCAGATAGGCTGGAGCAGGAGCACATGCGCCTCTGAGGATGCCTCCGCTCCCATCCCAGCCATTCAGATAGGCTGGAGCAGGAGCACATGCGCCTCTGAGGATGCCTCCGCTCCCATCCCAGCCATTCAGATAGACTGGAGCAGGAGCACATGCGCCTCTGAGGATGCGTCCGCACGCACCCCAACCATTCAGATAGGCTGGGGCAGGAGCACATGCACCTCTGAGGATGCGTCCGCTCCCACTCCAGCTATTCAGAATGACTGGAGCAGGAGCACATGCGCCTCTGAGGATGCGTCCGCTCCCACCACAGCCATTCAGATAGGCTGGAGCAGGAGCACATGCGCCTCTGAGGATGCGGCCGCTCACACCCCATTCAGATAGGCTGGAGCAGGAGCACATGCGCCTCTGAGGATGCGTCCGCTCTCACCACAGCCATTCAGATAGGCTGGAGCAGGAGCACATGCGCCTCTGAGGATGCGTCCGCTCTCACCCCAGCCATTCAGATAGACTGGAGCAGGAGCACATGCGCCTCTGAGGATGCGGCCGCTCCCACCCCAGTCATTCAGATAGGCTGGAGCAGGAGCACATGCGCCTCTGAGGATGCGGCCGCTCCCACCCCAGTCATTCAGATAGGCTGGAGCAGGAGCACATGCGCCTCTGAGGATGCGTCCGCTCTCACCCCAGCCATTCAGATAGGCTGGAGCAGGAGCACATGCACCTCTGAGGATGCGGCCGCTCCCACCACAGCCATTCAGATAGGCTTGAGCAGGAGCACATGCGCCTCTGAGGATGCGGCCGCTCCCACCACAGCCATTCAGATAGGCTGGAGCAGGAGCACATGCGCCTCTGAGGATGCGTCTGCTCCCACCCCAGCCATTCAGATAGGCTGGAGCAGGAGCACATGAGCCTCTGAGGATGCGTCCACTCACACCCCAGCCATTCAGATAGGCTGGAGCAGGAGCACATGCGCCTCTGGGGATGTGTCCGCTCCCACTCCAGCCATTCAGATAGACTGGAGCAGGAGCACATGCACCTCTGAGGATGCGGCTGCTCACACCACAGCCATTCAGATAGGCTGGAGCAGGAGCACATGCGCCTCTGAGGATGCGTCCGCTCCCACCACAGCCATTCAGATAGGCTGGAGCAGGAGCACATGCGCCTCTGAGGATGCCTCCGCTCCCATCCCAGCCATTCAGATAGGCTGGAGCAGGAGCACATGCGCCTCTGAGGATGCCTCCGCTCCCATCCCAGCCATTCAGATAGGCTGGAGCAGGAGCACATGCGCCTCTATGGATGCGTCCGCTCCCACCATAACCATTCAGATAGGCTGGAGCAGGAGCACATGCGCCTCTGAGGATGCCTCCGCTCCCATCCCAGCCATTCAGATAGGCTGGAGCAGGAGCACATGCGCCTCTGAGGATGCGTCCGCTCCCACCATAACCATTCAGATAGGCTGGAGCAGGAGCACATGCGCCTCTGAGGATGCGGCCACTCCCACCACAGCCATTCAGATAGGCTGGAGCAGGAGCACATGCGCCTCTATGGATGCGTCCGCTCCCACCATAACCATTCAGATAGGCTGGAGCAGGAGCACATGCGCCTCTGAGGATGCCTCCGCTCCCATCCCAGCCATTCAGATAGGCTGGAGCAGGAGCACATGCGCCTCTGAGGATGCCTCCGCTCCCATCCCAGCCATTCAGATAGGCTGGAGCAGGAGCACATGCGCCTCTGAGGATGCGTCCGCTCCCACCATAACCATTCAGATAGGCTGGAGCAGGAGCACATGCGCCTCTGAGGATGCGGCCACTCCCACCACAGCCATTCAGATAGGCTGGAGCAGGAGCACATGCGCCTCTGAGGATGCGTCCGCTCCCACCATAACCATTCAGATAGGCTGGAGCAGGAGCACATGCGCCTCTGAGGATGCGTCCACTCCCACCACAGCCATTCAGATAGGCTGGAGCAGGAGCACATGCGCCTCTGAGGATGCCTCCGCTCCCATCCCAGCCATTCAGATAGGCTGGAGCAGGAGCACATGCGCCTCTGAGGATGCCTCCGCTCCCATCCCAGCCATTCAGATAGGCTGGAGCAGGAGCACATGCGCCTCTGAGGATGCGTCCGCTCCCACCATAACCATTCAGATAGGCTGGAGCAGGAGCACATGCGCCTCTGAGGATGCGGCCACTCCCACCACAGCCATTCAGATAGGCTGGAGCAGGAGCACATGCGCCTCTATGGATGCGTCCGCTCCCACCATAACCATTCAGATAGGCTGGAGCAGGAGCACATGCGCCTCTGAGGATGCCTCCGCTCCCATCCCAGCCATTCAGATAGGCTGGAGCAGGAGCACATGCGCCTCTGAGGATGCCTCCGCTCCCATCCCAGCCATTCAGATAGGCTGGAGCAGGAGCACATGCGCCTCTGAGGATGCGTCCGCTCCCACCATAACCATTCAGATAGGCTGGAGCAGGAGCACATGCGCCTCTGAGGATGCGGCCACTCCCACCACAGCCATTCAGATAGGCTGGAGCAGGAGCACATGCGCCTCTGAGGATGCGTCCGCTCCCACCATAACCATTCAGATAGGCTGGAGCAGGAGCACATGCGCCTCTGAGGATGCGTCCACTCCCACCACAGCCATTCAGATAGGCTGGAGCAGGAGCACATGCGCCTCTGAGGATGCGGATGATCTTGCTCCCCATTGAAATCAATCAGAGTCCTTTGTCTAAGGATGTAAACAAAGAAAAGTGCACCAAAACCCAGGATTTTGACTATCCTGGTTTTTGGTCCTTGTCCCCAGGGTTTCCTGATTGGGGGTGCTCTGCTGTGTGAAACCCCCCAGGTCACCGAAACCAACCCACCTCTTCCAGGTGGATGCAATGCGCGGCCACTTGTCCAATCAGTGCGTTGGCGTCACGGCGTCTAAGCCGCCAAAGGCGAGCAGCTCCGAGTGCAATGATGGATGCACCCCCTGCATCCCTCTAACAGGGAGCGTGCCCACTCTGGACATTCACAAATGCCTGGTGCCCTGCTAGAGGGATAGCGGGGATGTGGCCCTTGGATCGGGAAACAAGGTAAATGTATGGGGCGATCTGGGGGGTATCACACAGCGGGGCATCCCAATTTTGGATGCCCCAGGGGGAGGGAATTAATCGGCCCCGGGAATCTTATAAATCTCTGGGGGTTTTGGTCCACTTTAAACCAAATCAGCTTCTAAGAGATGCTGTTCGGGTGACAGTAGTAATGATTCACAGCAGTATAATAAATATTCCGCTAATAGAGAGGTTGTCGTCGCAGGAGTCTCATCGCAGGTCACTTTCTTTGTGTTTGCGGCCTGCGTTGGGTGACGTCTGTAACATAAAAGCTTTTCATTCCTCATTGTTCCAGGAGAGAATGCGGCTCTGCCAAACCCAGGGAGGACGCGTCGGACACGTCGGCTTAATTATCGGATGTATAGCAATGTTTCTCCTAATATCGCTCATTAGATTCCGCGCACATTCCATTAACACCATTAAGCGCAGCCTTTGCCTTAGTCGCTGGCAACAATTTATTTTGGAGGCTTTTGAGTTCAGTTTTTAAATATAATATTAAATGTATAAATCACCGATAAATAGAGATGAATGAATCGGGAAATGGTCTTCGCCAAAGCAAGTTGTTAACCCAACAGGATCCTCAATGGGCCAGAAAACCAGAGGAAGGGTAAATAAGGATGAGGACAGAAGAAATCAAGGTCACAGACTAGAGGGATGAATATCGGGAATCAGGGATGGCAACAATTAGAGGACTAGTTACTTGGGGTAACAAGTTACTGCAAGCTGTGGACAGCACAAGATGATCTAGAATAACAGAGTCAAGGGCAACTCAGGATGAATAAAGGAACTGAGGAGCCAGGGGTGGATCAAAATCTGGAGGACCAACTGGTGTGGCAGGAACTGGAGGATTAGGATACTGAAGTGGGGGATTGGGGTAACAAGTTACTGTAAGCTGTGGACAGAACAAGAGGATCTAGAATAACAGAGAACCATGTCAAGGGCAACTCGGGATGAATGAAGGAACACAGGAGCCAGGGCTGGATCAAAAGCTGGAGGACCAACTATCCAGAGTGAGGAGTGGCAGGAACTGGAGTATTAGGATACTGAACTAGGGGATTGGGGAAACATGTAATTGAGAGCTGCAGGCGAGATAACATTAACCTAGCAGTGAACCAAACGACCACCATGATGGGCAACTCAAGCTGAACCAAGGCTGAAACTGGAAGATTGGATACCTTAAGTCATGGATGGCAGGAACTGGATGACCAGGATACTGAACTGGGGGAGATCAGGATAAAAAGTAAGAGCTAAGGCCAAAACAACAACAAACCAGAAGTGGCCAGGGGGATGGACAACTCAAGCTGAAGGAAGGGTAAATACGGTTGAGGACAGAACAGCAGAAACCAAGGCTGGGTCGCAATCTAGAGGGCTGGATATCGGGAATCAGGAATGGCAACAATTAGAGGACTAGGACACTGAACTGAGGGATTGGAATAACACGTTATTGTAAGCTGTGGATAGCTCAACAGGATCTAGAATAACAGAGAACCATGTCAAGGAAAACTCGGGATGAATGAAGGAACAGAGGAGCCAGGGCTGGATCAAAAGCTGGAGGACCTGAGAGTGGCAGGAACTGGAGGATTAGGATACTGAAGTGGGGAATTGGGGTAACAAGCTACTTTAAGCTGTGGACAGCACAAGAGGATCTAGAATAGGGTACAAAACAGAGAACCATATCAAGGGAAACTTAGGGTGAATGAATGAACTGAGGAGCCAGGGCTGGATCAAAATCGGGAGGACCGACTATCTAGAATGAGGTGTGGCAAGAACTGGAGGATTAGGATACTGAACTGGGGGATTGGGGTAAAAAGTAAGAGCAAAGGACAAAACAGCAATAAACCAGAGGGCCAGGGTGATGGACAACTCAAGCTGAGAACAGGAACCAGAGGTGGATCAGAAACTGGAAGACTGGATATCTGGAGTCATGGATGGCAGGAAATGGAGGCCTAGGATACTGACCTGGGGGATTGGGGTAACAAGTAATTGAGAGCTGTGGACGAGACAACATAAACACAGCAATGAACCAAAGGACCAAAATGATAGATAATTCAAGCTGAGAACAGGAACCAAGATCAGGGGGGGGGGGATCAGGGTAAAAAGTAAGAGCTAAGGACAAAACAACAATAAACCAGAAGACCATCGTGATGGACAACTCAAGTTGAAGGAAGGAAGGGTAAATAGGGTTGAGGGCAGGACAGCAGAAACCAAGGCCGGGTCACAGACTAGAGGAATGGATATCAGGAATCAGGGATGGCAACAATTATAGGACTAGGACACTGAACTGAGGGATTGGGGTAACTAGTTACTGTAAGCTGTGGATAGCACAAGAGGATCTAGAATAGGACACAAAACAGAGAACCATGTCAAGGGCAACTCAGGGTGAATAAAGGAACTATAAAGCCAGGGCTGGATCAAAATCAGGAGGACCGACTATCTGCAATGTTGTGGCAGGAACAGGAGGATTAGGATACTGAACTTGGGGATTGGGGTAACAAGTAATTGAGAGCTGCGGACGAGACAACATGAACCTAGCAGTGAACCAAAGGACATCCATGATTGACAACTCAAGCTGAGAACAGGAACCAAGGCTGAAACTGGAAGGCCAGATATCTGTAGTCATAGATAGCAGGAACTGAGGGACCAGGATACTGAACTGGGGGAGATCAGGGTAAAAAGTAAGAGCTAAGGACAAGACAACCAAGGACCAAGGACAAGGACCACCATGATTGACAACTCAAGTTGAGAACAGGAACCAAGGCTGGATCAGAAACTGAAAGGACAGATATCTGGAGTCAAGGATGGCAGGAACTGGAGGACCAGAATAGTTAACTGGGGGGGGGGGGGATCAGGGTAAAAAGTTAGAGCTAAGGACAAAACAACGATAAACCAGAAGACCAGGGTGATGGACAACTCAAGCTGAGAACAGGAAACAAGGCTGGATCAGAAACTGGAAGACTGGATATCTGGATTCATGGATGACAGGACTTGGAGGCCCAGCATACTGAACTGGTAGATTGGGGTAACAAGTAATTGAGAGCTGTGGACGAGACAACGTGAACCTAGCAGAGAACCAAAGAACCACCATGATGGACAACTCAAGCTGAGAACAGGAACCAAGACTGGATCAGAAACTGGAAGTCCAGATATCTGTTATTGATGGCAGGAACTGGAGGACTAGGATACTGAATTGGGGGAATCAGGGTAAAAAGTAAGAGCTAAGTACAAAACAACTGGATCTGGAATGCAAAAATAAACCAGAAGATCAGGGTGATGGACAATTGAAGCTGAAAACATGAACCAAGACATGAATATCCGGAGTCGTGGTTGGCAGGAACTGGAGGCCTAGGACACTGAACTAGGATTATTGGGTAACATAGAGCCATGGTCAAGAAAACAGGGAGTGGAACTGTACAGTAAACCACAGTAAACCAGAGAAGCAGGTCAATGGACAGTTCAGTCTGAGGACAGGAGAACAGGAACCAAGACTGAATCACAAAATACAGGACCAACTATCTTGAGTCAGGTAAGTCAAGGGACTGAGGCTGGAGGAGGATGTAGGGACTGGAGCAGAATAGCAGGAACTATTCTAAGTAGGAGGTGACAGTATAATGGAGCCACAGATAAACAGATCCAATCTGTATAAAGATCCCATCAATATAAAGAGACTTGGGCCACAACTCATCCCTAAGATGGAACATTGAGGGTCATGTTAATTATTCGACATAAGCATGTGCACATGTGCATGGGGCCTTTAAATACTGCCAAGCCCTGACCTGCATTGCCAATTGGTCTTCTCTTCTGTTTGTTCCTGTGTTCCAGTCCTCCAGTCCTGTGTACCGACCCGTCTTGATTTTGACTACGCTTCTGTTCTCCTGACGACTTCGCCCTGTTTACGACTTTAATCCAGTTCTACCTGCCCACACCCTCGGCTTGTTTATTACTTTGATCCAGCACAGCCTGCCCACGACATCGGCTTTTTTTATGACCTCGATGCAGTTATGCCTGCCCACGACCTTGGCTTGTTTACAACCTCGATCCAGTTCTGCTTCCCCACGACCTCTGCTTTTTTTATGACCTTGATGCAGTTCTGCCTGCCCACGACCTCAGCTTATTTACATCTTTGATCCAGTTCTGCCTGCCCACAACCTCAGCTTATTTACGTCTACGATCCAGTTGTGACTGCCCACGACCTTGGCTTGTTTACGTTTACTATCCAGTTCTGCCTGCCCACAACCTCAGCTTATTTACATCTTCGATCCAGTTCTGCCTGCCCACAACCTCAGCTTATTTACGTCTACGATCCAGTTGTGACTGCCCACGACCTCGGCTTATTTACGTCTCCGATCCAGTTCTACCTGCCCACGACCTTGGCTTGTTTATGTCTTCGATCCAGTTCTGCCTACCCACAACCTCAGCTTATTTACGTCTTCGATCCTGTTCTGCCTGCCCACGACCTTGGCTTGTTTACGTTTACGATCCAGTTCTGCCTGCCCACAACCTCAGCTTATTTACGTCTACGATCCAGTTCTGCCTGCCCACGAAATTGGCTTGTTTACATCTACAATACAGTTCTGGCTGCCCACGACCTCAGCTTATTTACGTCTTTGATCCAGTTCTGCCTGCCCACTACCTTGGCGTGTTTACGTCTTCGATCCAGATCTGCCTACCCACAACCTCGTCTTGTTTACGTCTACGATCCAGTTCTGCCTGCCCATGACCTCTGTTTGTTTCCATCTTCGATCCAGTTCTGCCTGCCCATGACCTCGGCTTGTTTACGTCTACGATCCAGTTCTGCCTGCCCATGACATCTGTTTGTTTCCATCTTCGATCCAGTTCTGCCTGCCCATGACCTCGGCTTGTTTACAACTTTGATCCAGTTCTGCCTGCCCACGACCTCGGCTTGTTTACATCTACAATCCAGTTCTGCCTGCCCACGACCTCGGCTTGTTTATGACCTCGATCCAGTTCTGTCTGCCCGCTACCCCGGCGTTTTTATGACCTCGATGTAGTTCTGTCTGCCCACGACCTCAGCTTGTTTATGACCTCAATCCAATTCTGCCTGCCCACGACCTCGGCTTGTTTAGGACTTTGATCCAGTTCTGCCTGCCCACGACCTCGGCTTGTTTAGGACTTTGACCCAGTTCTGCCTGCCCACAACCTCGGCTTATTTACGACCTTGATCCAGATCTGCCTGCCCACGACCTCTGCATTTTTATGACCTCGATGCAGTTCTGTCTGCCCACGACCTCGGCCTGTTTATAACTTTGATCCAGTTCTGCCTGCCCACTACCTCTGCTTTTTTATGACCTCGATCCAGTTCTGCCTGCCCACGATCTCGGCTTGTTTACGACTTTGATCCAGTTCTACCTGCCCGTGACCTTGGCGTGTTTACATCTTCGATCCAGATCTGCCTGCCCACAACCTCGACTTGTTTACGTCTACGATCCAGTTCTGCCTGCCCACGACCTCTGCTTGTTTCCGTCTTCGATCCAGTTCTGCCTGCTCATGACCTCTGCTTGTTTACGTCTTCAATCCAGTTCTGCCTGCCCATGACCTCGGCTTGTTTACGACTTTGATCCAGTTCCTACTGCCCACGACCTCGGCCTGTTTACAACTTTGGTCCAGTTCTGCCTGCCCATGACCTCGGCTTGTTTATGACCTCGATCCAGTTCTGTCTGCCCGCTACCTCGGATTTTTTATGACCTCGATGTAGTTCTGTTTGCCCACAACCTCAGCTTGTTTATGACCTCAATCCAGTTCTGCCTGCCCACGACCTTGGCTTGTTTACGACCTTGATCCAGATCTGCCTGCCCACGACCTTGGCTTTTTTATGACATCGATGCAGTTCTGTCTGCCCACGACCTCGGCTTGTTTACGACTTTGATCCAGTTCTGCCTGCCCACGACCTCGGCTTGTTTATGACCTCGATCCAGTTCTGTCTGCCCGCGACCTCTGCTTTTTTATGACCTCAATCCAGTATTGCCTGCCCACAACCTCGGCTTGTTTACGACTTTGATCCAGTTCTACCTGCCCACGACCTCAGCTTGTTCACGTCTTCAATCCAGTTCTGCCTGTTCACGACCTCGCCCTGTTTACGACTTTGATCCAATTCTGCCTGCCCACAACCTCAGCTTTTTTATGACCTCAGTCCAGTTCTGCCTGCCCACGGCCTCATGTTGTTTACGATGTTGATCCAGTTCTGCCTGCCCACAACCTCGGCTTGTTTGCGTCTTCGATCCAGTTCTGCCTGCCCACCACCTAAGCTTTTTTTTAAAATTAGAATACAGCATTTGTATCCAGTGCCCAAAACAGTATGTAGACTTTTTCTAGGTGCAGTTTATCGGATATTAACTATGAGAAGCTGGAAGGAATATGCAATAACCTGGGTATAAAAATCTCTATATTTATGGGGAAGGGGGATCTGAAAACATCTGAAGCAAACGGATAGGGCAGGTGGGGAAGTAAATCGGCTGCATAAAATTACCAAAAAGGTCACAATTTTTAATCAGATTGTGGGAAGATTTGAGAACAGTTAATCCTGCAAATGTTTTGCATTTCTCCTCCGAATATTAAACATTCATTAAGTTCCAGGAAAGGAGCCAAAATGTCTTTAGAAATAAAACAGCAAAACACTTACATTTGGTTTGAGGAAAATGACCATCAAAAGATCGTAGATGATCCTGAGCGTATGAAGCGGAGACAGTTATGTACAGAAGCCGCTTTCGGCTTCACTCCTTAATTCACAAATATTATTTTTTACATAGTTATATAGTTACATAGTTATATAGTTACATAGTTATATAGTTATATAAGTCCGTAATTATATAGTTACATATTTCTATAGTTACATGGTTATATAGTTACATAGTTATATAGTTACATAGTGCTGTTATATGTAATAATACATGTGACGCTACATGGCACAGTTATATGTAATAATACATGTGATGCTACATGGCACTGTTATATGTAATAATACATATGAGGCTACATGACGCTGTTATATGTAATAATACATGTGATGCTACATGGTGCTTGTATATGTAATAATACATGTGACGCTACATGGCGCTGTTATATGTAACATAGAAACATAGAAGGTTGACGGCAGAAGGAGACCATACGGTCCATCTAGTCTGCCCTTAACTACATGGTACGGTTATATGTAATAATACATATGAGGCTACATGGTGCTGTTATATGTAATAATACATGTGATGCTACATGGCGCTGTTATATGCAATAATACATGTGACGCTACATGGCGCTGTTATATGTAATAATACATATGAGGCTACATGACGCTGTTATATGTAATAATACATGTGACGCTACATGGCGCTGTTATATGTAATAATACATATGAGGTTACATGACGCTGTTATATGTAATAATACATGTGACGCTACATGGCGCTGTTAGAGTCACTCACCAGATTCGCTTTGATAAATGTGGTATTGCGTACAGGGCCCGGCATTCACCTGACGCTACCTGTCGTTACCTGGCGCTATGGCTTGATGAATAAGGCCCTCAGTCTATCGGCCTTTAAGATAAATCCCGGGCGCTGGCTCAGCGGGCATCATCCATAATCTTTTCTTTATCTTAACACCCGCAGACCAGAACATGTCGTTTGTTTCCTTCTAATTGCTGCGATTTAAAAGTTAATTTAACGTCCTGCTGTTCTACAGCAAATAGAAGAAAGAACATTTTCATGTTTCCACCTTGTGAAAAAAGAATAAATTCTTTTTGATCTGAGCCGCCTCTGTGATGTCACAGGTTAGACGCAACTCTGGGCAGGAAATTAGAAGATAAAGACGAGATAACCGGAGATGCTAAAAGAGGAAAGTCTCCCGGCTCCGATAGTCATCAGAATATTAATCATGTCGTCGCAATTATCTGGACGACTAGGAGCGCGTTGGGTTTTTAATTAGGCGCGTTGCGTTGAGGCAGCGTGTGCGAGGGAGGAGGGGCTTGCAGGAGCATAGTACTGTAAGTGCTCCCAGTCCAGGTTCCCATCACCTGCCAGGTAAGTAGTGAGCGGCACTCCAGCTTTCTTTCCTAGCTCCCAGGCCTATGGCTGATTTCACCGCCCTTATTAACTGTTTGGATTCCACATGGGTCGGGATGTATATGGGGACATCATGAGAGGCCGCCCTAACGATGCCCCATAGTACACCCATAGTACGTTTTACTAACCCTCCTCATTGGGTGCTGGTGAAAGGTGTGTGTGGTGGGTACCATGCTGATTTCTTCTACGTTTTCCCATCCCTTTAGCCTTTTCCTATATCCAAACCCTTATTTTTTTCCTAGCTTGACCACCATTTACTAGCCCAAAAGGTGGACAGGACTCCATCCCTCCAGCGTCACACTTTGTGAGACAAACCGTTTGCTGCATCTTTGGGTGGGGTAGTTGTTTCTTCCTTTGCTTCTCTGCTTTTTTTTTGTTAAGTGGACCCAAACCCCCTGGAGCATCCAAAATCGGGATGCCCCGCGGTGCAAAACCCAGCAGGTCGCCCCATACACTTACCTTATTTTCCGGTCCAACGGTGCATGCACGAGCCACGGCCACATACCCGCTATCCCTCTAGCAGGGCACGTGCTATTTATATTTCTTAATGTATTAATTCAAATTTTTAATTAATTTATTTATATTTTTAATGTATATATTTATATATTTTTAATGTATTTATTTATATTTTAATGTATTTATATATTTTTTATGTATTTATTTATATTTTAATGTATTTATATATTTTTAATGTATTTATTTATATTTTAATGTATTTATTTATATTTTTTATTTATTTGTTTTTTTAATTTATTTATATTTTTTATTTATATGTTTTCATTTTTAATGCATATATTTTGATGCATTTATTTTTAATGTATTTATTATACCAGAGAGGCTAAAAGAGGAAAGTCTCCCGGCCCCGATGGTCATCAAAATATTAATCATGTCGTCGCAATTATCCGGTCGACTAGGAACGCTTTGGTTTTTTAAATTAGGGAGCGTTGCATTGAGGCAGCGTGTGCGAGGGGGGAGGGGCGTGTAGGAGCATTGTACTGTAAGTGCATTCAAAATCATCCTCCCTGCACCTAGTGCATTTTCTGAGCCTTTTAACATCCAATATGGCAGCCTGTGGAGTTTCAGGCTGCCTGCAGACAGGAAGTGTCTTCTGACTGTGCCACTCTGCATTCTGGGATTGCTGTCCTTTTCCTGACACCAGCTCCACTCTGTCTGTGCAAAGCACAGCTATAACCCCGCCCCCCCGCACTTTTGCCCCCTCTCCTCTCCTCAGTATGTGATGCTTCTGAGGCAAGATGGCGGCGCCCGTATCCTATAGTCCTGAACAGAGTTGCAGCCCAGCGGGGGAAAGAATGATAAGTTAGGAATTAAAAACTTAAAGTATATTCATTTTACAGTACAGTTACATATAGTACAGTGAACAATAAATTATTATTATTATTCATGTTTATTTATATAGCGCCTTTATATAGCGTTTATTTATATATCATCTTCCGTAGCGCTGTACAAGGTGTGATTACAGAAAAGGTAAAACATATAATACAGGGAACAATATATTATTATTGTTATTATTATTATTATTATTATTATTATTATTAATATTGTTTATTTATATAGCGCCATCATCTTCCATAGTGCTTTACAGGGTGTGATTACAGACAAGGTAAAACATATTTTACAGAGAAATACATTATTATTATTATTATTATTACTAATAATAATGTTATTTATATAGCGCCATCATCTTCCGTAGCGCTGTACAAGGTGTGATTACAGACAAGGTAATACATATAGTACAGAGAACAATACAAAACCAGATGCCACGAGGCTCAAACCAAGAGCACAGGAGACAATAGGAAATGACATCAGGTTTTTTTCGTCCATATTTCCTGGAGACGTCCTTTAAGCTTTAGAGAGCGCAGATCTGATTTGTACGCGGGGCGAGTGAATTAGGTTTTAATGATGAAACAGAATTATCTGCGGCTTGCAGTGTACGAAGGCGGCGTCGCGCTGCTGGATGTATTTATAGTTTACGCTCCTGACTAATTCTTCCTCTTTTCCAGATGGAAACAAGCAAGAGACGCCTTTGTCACAGTGAGCCAAGCGAGTGTCATCTACAGTCATGTCATCGTGACTCTACTTGTCTATGTCATACTGGGCTGCCCGTATTATTACCTCTTTTTGGTTTAAAGTGGACCAAAACCAACCCTGGAGGCTATGAGACTCCAGGGCTGGCATACTCGCTCCAACCGGGATACCTCAATTGTGTGAAATCCTTCAGGACGCCGAAAACTCACCTTCTTTCCTGGTCCAATGGCGCATGCACGAGCAGAGGCCTCATCCCCGCTATCCCTGTAGCAGGGCACGTGAATGGCCGGCGCGGGCACGCTCCCTGTTAGAGGGAAGCGGGGGATGTGGCCGCCAGCGCGCTCGGACCAAAACCCACGCCCCATTGCCAGCGTCCAGGAATAATAAAAAAAATAATAAAATAATAAAAATAATTATATATAATAATACAATAAAATATAATATAATAATAATACTATAATATAATAATAATAATAATAATAATAATAATAATAATAATAATAATAAATAATACAAATAATAATAAAATAATAAAATAAATAATTTAAGGATTCTAAAGGTTCCAGGGCCTCTGGATTCCCTCCCTCCAGGAAATCCTAAATCGGGATGCCCCGCTGTGTGAAACCCCCCAGATCACCCCATACATACGGACGTCAGCACGCTGGCCTTAGACAAGCTCCTGGACGAAGTGCTGGGAGCAGATCCGAGCGCGCTGATTGGACGATTTTCGGCCACGCATGCGCCTTAGGACCGGGAAGAGGTGAGTTTGTTCGGGTGGCCTGGGGGGTTTCACACAGCGGGGCATCCCAAAACGAGGGCAAGGACCAAACCCATGATAGTCAAAATCCTCAATTTTGGTCCACTTTAAAGGGATTGACTACACATGTAACCAAAAGGATACTCAATTTTTGTCCCCTGCAGCTGATCCATTTGCTGAACAACAAACCGTGCTGAGCTCACGCGCCCGCTATTGCTCACATGACTGGCCAAGGCGCCACTTAAAGTGGACCAAAACCCATCTATAACATTACAGGGAAGATCACAGGTCACTCCATACGCTTACCTTGTTTCCCGGTGCAACGGCGCATGCGCGAGGCGCCTCCCTGCTATCCCTCTAGCAGGGTCAGGTATTTGTGAATGGCCGACATGGGCACGCTCCCTGTTAGAGGGAAGCGGAGGATGCGGATGTCAGCACGCTGGGAGCCACTGGCCTTAGACGAGCTCCTGGACGAAGGGACAGGAGCACATCCGAGCGCGCTGACAGGACGAGCGGCCGCACATGCACCGTAAAACCAGGAAGAGGTCAGTTCGGGTGACCTGCGGGGTTTCACACAGTGGGGCATCCCCAATCAGGGGGCAAAGACCAAATCCAGGATAGTCAAAATTCTGGGTTTTGGTCCACTTTAAAGGGCTTGACCACACATGTAAAGAAAAGGATACTCAGTTTGTGTCCCTCAACTGATCGCTGAACAACGAACCGCGCTGGGCTCACGCCCCCGCTATCGCTCACATGACTGGCCAAGGCGACACTTAAAGTTGACCAAAACCCAGGAGTTTGACTATCCTGGGTTTTGGTCCTTTCCCTCGCGGCACCCTGATCGGGGGTGCCCCGCTATGTGACACCCCCCAATCGCTGAGCACAACTCACCTCTTCCTGGTCCTACGGCGCATGAGCTGCCACTCGTCCAATCAGCATGCTCGGAGCCGCTGATGTCACATCATCTAAGCCCAGCGGCTCTGAGTGCACTGGCGGCCGCATCCCCCGCATCCCTTTAACAGGGAGCATGCCCATGCTGGTTATTCACAAATGCCTGGCACGTGCGTTGCTAGAGGAATAGCGGGGATGTGGCCGTGGCTCGCACATGCGCCGTTGGACCAGGAAACAAGGTAAGTGCATGGGGCAACCTGGGGGTATCACACAGCGGGGTATCCTGATTTTGGATGCCCGGGGGGATGGAACCGATCGCTGGGGAACCTTAAAGATTTCCAGGCTGATCATGCTAGGTTTTGGTCCACTATAAGTGGACCAATCACCGCCCATGCTGATCCTGGGGCCTAAAAGACTCCAGACCCGGGCAACTTGGTGCCCCTGGTGCATGCTGATTTGGCGGGTCTCAATGTGTGAACCCCCCAGATCGCTGGCAGGCCTTCTTACCTTTCTCAGTCCCTCGGCACAGTCACAGGCCATCGGCACATCCCCAGGCGTCACTGCAGCTGTGCATGCTCCCGCGCCCAGACATTCATTGCAGGTGCATGGGAGCCACTGGTGCTTTCTATGCCAATGTGCCGTCCAAATAGATCAGGGTAGGAAAGAGAGACAAATTTTAAATGAAGCCACGCCCCTTCGCTGAGGGATGCATGAAGCCACGCCCCCTCATTGAGGGATATATGAAGCCACGCCCCCTCATTGAGGGATATATGAAGCCAAACTCTCTTATTGAGGGATAGATGAAGCCACACTCTCTCATTGAGGGATAGATGAAGCCACGCTCTCTCATTGAGGGATAGATGAAGCCACACTCTCTCATTGAGGGATAGATGAAGCCACGCTCTCTCATTGAGGGATAGATGAAGCCACACTCTCTCATTGAGGGATGGATGAAGCCACGCTCTCTCATTGAGGGATGGATGAAGCCACGCTCTCTCATTGAGGGATGGATGAAGCCACACCCCCTCATTGAGGGATAGATGAAGCCACACTCTCTCATTGAGGGATAGATGAAGCCACACTCTCTCATTGAGGGATGGATGAAGCCACACTCTCTCATTGAGGGATGGATGAAGCCACACTCTCTCATTGAGGGATGGATGAAGCCACACTCTCTCATTGAGGGATGGATGAAGCCACACTCTCTCATTGAGGGATGCATGAAGCCACGCCCCTCATTGAGGGATATATGAAGCCACGCCCCCTCATTGAGGGATATATGAAGCCAAACTCTCTCATTGAGGGATGGATGAAGCCACACTCTCTCATTGAGGGATAGAGGAAGCCACATTCTCTCATTGAGGGATAGATGAAGCTACACTCTCTAATTGAGGGATGGATGAAGCCACGCTCTCTCATTGAGGGATAGATGAAGCCACACTCTCATTGAGGGATAGATAAAGCCACACTCTCTCATTGAGGGATAGATGAAGCCACGCTCTCTCATTGAGGGATAGATGAAGCCACACTCTCTCATTGAGGGATAGATGAAGCTACACTCTCTCATTGAGGGATAGACGAAGCCACACTCTCTCATTGAGGGATAGATGAAGCTACACTCTCTAATTGAGGGATGGATGAAGCCACGCTCTCTCATTGAGGGATAGATGAAGCCACACTCTCTCATTGAGGGATAGATGAAGCCACACTCTCTCATTGAGGGATAGATGAAGCCACACCCCCAAATTGAGGGATAGATGAAGCCATGCTCTCTCATTGAGGGATAGATGAAGTGACACTCTCTCATTGACGGATAGATGAAGCCACACTCTCTCATTGAGGGATAGATGAAGCTACACTCTCTAATTGAGGAATGGATGAAGCCACGCTCTCTCATTGAGGGATAGATGAAGCCACACCCTCTCATTGAGGGACAGATGAAGCCACACACTCTCATTGAGGGATAGATGAAGCTACACTCTCTCATTGAGGGATAGATGAAGCCACACCCTCTCATTGAGGGATAGATGAAGCCACACTCTCTCATTGAGGGATAGATGAAGCCACACTCTCTCATTGAGGGATAGATGAAGCTACACTCTCTAATTGAGGGAAAGATGAAGCCACGCTCTCTCATTGAGGGATACATGAAGCCACACTCTCTCATTGAGGGATAGATGAAGCCACACTCTCTCATTGAGGGATACATGAAGCCACACTCTCTCATTGAGGGATAGATGAAGCCACACTCTCTCATTGAGGGATAGATGAAGCCACGCTCTCTCATTGAGGGATAGATGAAGCTACACTCTCTAATTGAGGGATAGATGAAGCCATGCTCTCTCATTGAGGGATGGATGAAGCCATACTCTCTCATTGAGGGATAGATGAAGCCACGCTCTCTCATTGAGGGATAGATGAAGCCACACTCTCTCATTGAGGGAGAGATGAAGCTACACTCTCTCATTGAGGGATAGATGAAGCTACGCTCTCTCATTGAGGGAGAGATGAAGCCACGCTCTCTCATTGAGGGATAGATGAAGCCACGCCTCCTCATTGAGGGATAGATGAAGCCACGCTCTCTCATTGAGGGATAGATGAAGCCACACCCCCTCATTGAGGGATAGATGAAGCCATACTCTCTCATTGAGGGATAGATGAAGCCACACTCTCTCATTGAGGGATAGATGAAGCTACACTCTCTCATTGAGGGATGTATGAAGCCAAACTCTCTCATTGAGGGATAGATGAAGCTACGCTCTCTCATTGAGGGATAGATGAAGCCACGCCCTCTCATTGAGGGATAGATGAATCCACACTCTCTCATTGAGGAATGGATGAAGCCACGCTCTGTCATTGAGGGATAGATGAAGCCACACTCTCTCATTGAGGGATAGATGAAGCCACACCCCATTATTGAGGGATAGATGAAGCCACACTCTCTCATTGAGGGATAGATGAAGCCACGCTCTCTCATTGAGGGATAGATGAAGCCACGCTCTCTCATTGAGGGATAGATGAAGCCACACCCCCTCATTGAGGGATAGATGAAGTCACGCTCTCTCATTGAGGGATAGATGAAGCTACGCTCTCTCATTGAGGGATAGATGAAGCCACACCCCCTCATTGAGGGATAGATGAAGCCACGCCCCCTCATTGAGGGATAGATGAAGCCACACTCTCTCATTGAGGAATGGATGAAGCCACACTCTCTCATTGAGGGATAGATGAAGCCACACTCTCTCATTGAGGGATAGATAAAGCCACACCCCCTCATTGAGGGATAGATGAAGCCACACTCTCTCATTGAGGGATAGATGAAGCTACGCTCTCATTGAGGGATAGATGAAGCCACACCCCCTCATTGAAGGATAGATGAAGCCACGCCCCCTCATTGAGGAATAGATGAAGCCACACTCTCTCATTGAGGAATGGATGAAGCCACGCTCTCTCATTGAGGGATAGATGAAGCCACACTCTCTCATTGAGGGATAGATGAAGCCACACCCCCTCATTGAGGGATAGATGAAGCCACGCTCTCTCATTGAGGGATAGATGAAGCCACACTCTCTCATTGAGGGATAGATGAAGCCACACCCCCTCATTGAGGGATAGATGAAGCCACTCTCTCTCATTGAGGGATAGATGAAGCCACACTCTTTCATTGAGGGATAGATGAAGCCACACTCTCTCATTGAGGGATAGATGAAGCCACACGCTCTCATTGAGGGATAGATGAAGCCACGCTCTCTCATTGAGGGATAGATGAAGCCACACTCTCTCATTGAGGGATAGATGAAGCCACGCCCCCTCATTGAGGAATAGATGAAGCCACACTCTCTCATTGAGGAATGGATGAAGCCACGCTCTCTCATTGAGGGATAGATGAAGCCACACTCTCTCATTGAGGGATAGATGAAGCCACACCCCCTCATTGAGGGATAGATGAAGCCACGCTCTCTCATTGAGGGATAGATGAAGCCACACTCTCTCATTGAGGGATAGATGAAGCCACACCCCCTCATTGAGGGATAGATGAAGCCACTCTCTCTCATTGAGGGATAGATGAAGCCACACTCTTTCATTGAGGGATAGATGAAGCCACACTCTCTCATTGAGGGATAGATGAAGCCACACGCTCTCATTGAGGGATAGATGAAGCCACGCTCTCTCATTGAGGGATAGATGAAGCCACACTCTCTCATTGAGGGATAGATGAAGCCACACTCTCTCATTGAGGGATAGATGAAGCCACGCTCTCTCATTGAGGGATAGATGAAGCTACACTCTCTAATTGAGGGATAGATGAAGCCACGCTCTCTCATTGAGGGATGGATGAAGCCACACTCTCTCATTGAGGGATAGATGAAGCCACGCTCTCTCATTGAGGGATAGATGAAGCCACACTCTCTCATTGAGGGAGAGATGAAGCTACACTCTCTCATTGAGGGGTAGATGAAGCTACGCTCTCTCATTGAGGGAGAGATGAAGCCACGCTCTCTCATTGAGGGATAGATGAAGCCACGCCTCCTCATTGAGGGATAGATGAAGCCACGCCTCCTCATTGAGGGATGTATGAAGCCAAACTCTCTTATTGAGGGATGGATGAAGCCACACACTCTCATTGAGGGATAGATGAAGCCACACTCTCTCATTGAGGGGTAGATAAAACCACGGTCTCTCATTGAGGGATAGATGAAGCCACGCTCTCTCATTGAGGCATAGATTAAGCTACGCTCTCTCATTGAGGGATAGATGAAGCTACGCTCTCTCATTGAGGGAGAGATGAAGCCACACTCACTCAATGAGGGATAGATGAAGCCACGCCTCCTCATTGAGGGATAGATGAAGCCACACTCTCTCATTGAGGGATAGATGAAGCTACCCTCTCTGATTGAGGGATAGATGAAGCCACACTCTCTCATTGAGGGATAGATGAAGCTACCCTCTCTGATTGAGGGATAGATGAAGCCACACTCTCTCATTGAGGGATAGATGAAGCCACACTCTCTCATTGAGGGATAGATGAAGCCACACCCCCTCATTGAGGGATAGATGAAGCCACACCCCCTCATTAAGGGGTAGATGAAGCCACGTGCCCAAATTGAGGGATAGATGAAGCCACGCACTCTCATTGAGGGATATATGAAGCCACACTCTCTCATTGAGGGATAGATGAAGCCACACCCTCTCATTGAGGGATAGATGAAGCCACACTCTCTCATTGAGGGATAGATGAAGCTACACTCACTAATTGAGGGATAGATGAAGCCACGCTCTCTCATTGAGGGATAGATGAAGCCACACTCTCTCATTGAGGGATAGATGAAGCCACGCTCTCTCATTGAGGGATAGATGAAGCCACGCTCTCTCATTGACGGATAGATGAAGCCACGCTCTCTCATTGAGGGATAGATGAAGCCACACTCTCTCATTGAGGGATAGATAAAGCTACACTCTCTCATTGAGGGATAGATGAAGTTACGCTCTCTCATTGAGGGAGAGATGAAGCCACGCTCTCTCATTGAGGGATAGATGAAGCCACGCCTCCTCATTGAGGGATGTATGAAGCCAAACTCTCTTATTGAGGGATAGATGAAGCCACACTCTCTCATTGAGGGATAGATGAAGCCACGCTCTCTCATTGAGGGATAGATGGAGCCACGCTCTCTCATTGAGGGATAGATGAAGCTACGCTCTCTCATTGAGGGATAGATGAAGCTACACTCTCTCATTGAGGGATGTATAAAGCCAAACTCTCTCATTGAGGGATAGATGAAGCTACGCTCTCTCATTGAGGGATAGATGAAGCCACGCTCTCTCATTGAGGGATAGATGAAGCCACACTCTCATTGAGGGATAGATGAAGCCACGCTCTCTCATTGAGGGATAGATGAAGCCACGCTCTCTCATTGAGGGATAGATGAAGCCACGCTCTCTCATTGAGGGAGAGATGAAGCTACACTCTCTCATTGAGGGATAGATGAAGCTACGCTCTCTCATTGAGGGAGAGATGAAGCCACGCTCTCTCATTGAGGGATAGATGAAGCCACGCCTCCTCATTGAGGGATGTATTAAGCCAAACTCTCTTATTGAGGGATAGATGAAGCCACACTCTCTCATTGAGGGATAGATGAAGCCACACTCTCTCATTGAGGGATAGATGAAGCCACGCTCTCTCATTGAGGGATAGATGAAGCCACGCTCTCTCATTGAGGGATAGATGAAGCCACACCCCATTATTGAGGGATAGATGATGCCACGCTCTCTCATTGAGGGATAGATGAAGCCACACTCTCTCATTGAGGGATAGATGAAGCCACGCTCTCTCATTGAGGGATAGATGAAGCCACGCCCCCTCATTGAGGGATAGATGAAGCCACACCCCATTATTGAGGGATAGATGAAGTCACGCTCTCTCATTGAGGGATAGATGAAGCTACGCTCTCTCATTGAGGGATAGATGAAGCCACACCCCCTCATTGAGGGATAGATGAAGCCGCGCCCCCTCATTGAGGGATAGATGAAGCCACACTCTGTCATTGAGGAATGGATGAAGCCACACTCTCTCATTGAGGAATGGATGAAGCCACGCCCCCTCATTGAGGGATAGATGAAGCCACACTCTCTCATTGAGGAATGGATGAAGCCACACTCTCTCACTGAGGGATATATGAAGCCACACTCTCTCACTGAGGGATATATGAAGCCACACCTCATTATTGAGGGATAGATGAAGCCACGCTCTCTCATTGAGGGATAGATGAAGCCACACTCTCTCATTGAGGGATAGATGAAGCCACTCTCTCTCATTGAGGGATAGATGAAGCTACGCCCCCTCATTAAGGGATAGATGAAGCCACACCCCATTATTGAGGGATAGATGAAGCCACGCTCTCTCATTGAGGGATAGATGAAGCTACGCTCTCTCATTGAGGGATAGATGAAGCCACACTCTCTCGTTGAGGGATAGATGAAGCCACACCCCCTCATTGAGGGATAGATGAAACCACGCCCCCTCATTGAGGGATAGATGAAGCCACGCTCTCTCATTGAGGAATGGATGAAGCCACACTGTCTCATTGAGGGATAGATGAAGCCACACTCTCTCGTTGAGGGATAGATGAAGCCACACCCCCTCATTGAGGGATAGATGAAGCCACGCCCTCTCATTGAGGGATAGATGAAGCCACACCCCCTCATTGAGGGATAGATGAAGCCACACTCTTTCATTGAGGGATAGATGAAGCCACACTCTCTCATTGAGGGATAGATGAAGCTACACTCTCTCATTGAGGGATAGATGAAGCCACACCCCCTAATTGAGGGATAGATGAAGCCACACTCTCTCATTGAGGGATAGATGAAGCCACGCTCTCTCATTGAGGGATAGATGAAGCCACACTCTCTCATTGAGAGATAGATGAAGCCACGCCCCCTCAATGAGGGATAGATGAAGCCACACCCCCTCATTGAGGGATAGATGAAGCCACACGCTCTCATTGAGGGATAGATGAAGCCACGCTCTCTCATTGAGGGAGAGATGAAGCCACGTTCTCTCTCATTGAGGGATAGATGAAGCCACGCTCTCTCATTGAGGGATAGATGAAGCCACACCCCCTCATTGAGGGATAGATGAAGCCACACTCTCTCATTGAGGGATAGATGAAGCCACGCTCTCTCATTGAGGGATAGATGAAGCCACACTCTCTCATTGAGGGATAGATGAAGCCACACCCCCTCATTGAGGGATAGATGAAGCCACGCTCTCTCATTGAGGGATAGATGAAGCCACGCTCTCTCATTGAGGGATAGATGAAGCCACACCCCCTCATTGAGGGATAGATGAAGCCACACTCTCTCATTGAGGGATAGATGAAGCCACACCCCCTCATTGAGGGATAGATGAAGCCACACCCCCTCATTAAGGGGTAGATGAAGCCACGTGCCCAAATTGAGGGATAGATGAAGCCACGCACTCTCATTGAGGGATATATGAAGCCACACTCTCTCATTGAGGGATAGATGAAGCTACACTCTCTCATTGAGGGATAGATGAAGCTACACTCTCTCATTGAGGGATAGATGAAGCCACGCTCTCTCATTGAGGGATAGATGAAGCCACACTCTCTCATTGAGGGATAGATGAAGCCACGCTCTCTCATTGAGGGATAGATGAAGCCACGCTCTCTCATTGACGGATAGATGAAGCCACGCTCTCTCATTGAGGGATAGATGAAGCCACACTCTCTCATTGAGGGAGAGATAAAGCTACACTCTCTCATTGAGGGATAGATGAAGTTACGCTCTCTCATTGAGGGAGAGATGAAGCCACGCTCTCTCATTGAGGGATAGATGAAGCCACGCCTCCTCATTGAGGGATGTATGAAGCCAAACTCTCTTATTGAGGGATAGATGAAGCCACACTCTCTCATTGAGGGATAGATGAAGCCACGCTCTCTCATTGAGGGATAGATGGAGCCACGCTCTCTCATTGAGGGATAGATGAAGCTACGCTCTCTCATTGAGGGATAGATGAAGCTACACTCTCTCATTGAGGGATGTATAAAGCCAAACTCTCTCATTGAGGGATAGATGAAGCTACGCTCTCTCATTGAGGGATAGATGAAGCCACGCTCTCTCATTGAGGGATAGATGAAGCCACACTCTCATTGAGGGATAGATGAAGCCACGCTCTCTCATTGAGGGATAGATGAAGCCACACCCCCTCATTGAGGGATAGATGAAGCCACACTCTCTCATTGAGGGATAGATGAAGCTACGCTCTCTCATTGAGGGATAGATGAAGCCACGCTCTCTCATTGAGGGATAGATGAAGCCACACCCCCTCATTGAGGGATAGATGAAGCCACACTCTCTCATTGAGGGATAGATGAAGCCACACTCTCTCATTGAGGGATAGATGAAACCACACCCCCTCATTAAGGGGTAGATAAAGCCACACTCTCTCATTGAGGGATAGATGAAGCCACACTCTCTCATTGAGGAATAGATGAAGCCACACTCTCTCATTGAGGGATAGATGCAGCCACACTCTCTCATTGAGGGATAGATGAAGCCACGCTCTCTCATTGAGGGATAGATGAAGCCACGCCCTCTCAGTGAGGGATAGATGAAGCCACACGCTCTCATTGAGGGATAGATGAAGCCACGCTCTCTCATTGAGTGGTAGATGAAGCCATACCCCCTCATTAGGGGATAGATGAAGCCACATGCTCTCATTGAGGGATAGATGAAGCCACGCCCTCTCATTGAGTGGTAGATGAAGCCATACCCCCTCATTGAGGGAGAGATGAAGCCACACCCCCTCATTGAGGGATAGCTGAAGCCACACCCTCTCATTGGGTGGTAGGTGATGCCACGCTCTCTCATTGAGGGATAGATGAAGCCACGCTCCCTCATTGAGGGATAGATGAAGCCACACCCCCTCATTGAGGGATAGATGAAGCCACACGCTCTCATTGAGGGATAGATGAAGCCACACGCTCTCATTGAGGGATAGATGAAGCCACACTCCCTCATTGAGGGATAGATGAAGCCACGCCCCCTTATTGAGGGATAGATGAAGCCACGCTCTCTCATTGAGGGATAGATGAAGCCACGCTCTCTCATTGAGGGATAGATGAAGCCACACTCTCTCATTGAGGGATAGATGAAGCCACACTCTCTCATTGAGGGATAGATGAAGCCACACTCTCTCATTGAGGGATAGATGAAGCCACGTTCTCTCTCATTGAGGGATAGATGAAGCCACGCTCTCTCATTGAGGGATAGATGAAGCCACGCTCTCTCATTGAGGGATAGATGAAGCCACAACCCCCTCATTGAGGGATAGATGAAGCCACACTCTCTCATTGAGGGATAGATGAAGCCACGCTCTCTCATTGAGGGATAGATGAAGCCACACTCTCTCATTGAGGGATAGATGAAGCCACACTCTCTCATTGAGGGATAGATGAAGCCACACTCTCTAATTGAGGGATAGATGAAGCCACACTCTCTCATTGAGGGATAGATGAAGCCACACCCTCTTATTGAGGGATAGATGAAGCCACGCTTTCTCATTGAGGGATAGATGAAGCCCCGCTCTCTCATTGAGGGATAGATGAAGCCACACCCTCTTATTGAGGAATACATGAAGCCACGCTCTCTCATTGAGGGATAGATGCAGCCACACTCTCTCATTGAGGGATAGATGAAGCCACGCTCTCTCATTGAGGGATAGATGAAGCCACGCCCTCTCATTGAGGGATAGATGAAGCCACGCCCTCTCATTGAGGGATAGGTGAAGCCACACCCTCTTTTTGAGGGATAGATGAAGCCACGCTTTCTCATTGAGAGATAGATGAAGCCACGCTCTCTCATTGACGGATAGATGAAGCCACGCTCTCTCATTGAGGGATAGATGAAGCCACGCCCTCTCATTGAGTGGTAGATGAAGCCACACGCTCTCATTGAGGGATAGATGAAGCCACGCTTTCTCATTGAGGGATAGATGAAGCCACGCTCTCTCATTGAGGGATAGATGAAGCCACGCTCTCTCATTGAGGGATAGATGAAACCACGCTCTCTCATTGAGGGATAGATGAAGCCACGCTCTCTCATTGAGGGATAGATGAAGTCACACCCCCTCATTGAGGGATAGATGAAGCCACACTCTCTCATTGAGGGATAGATGAAGCCACACTCTCTCATTGAGGGATAGATGAAGCCACGCTTTCTCATTGAGGGATAGATGAAGCCACGCTCTCTCATTGAGGGATAGATGAAGCCACACCCTCTTATTGAGGAATAGATGAAGCCACACTCTCTCATTGAGGGATAGATGCTGCCACACTCTCTCATTGAGGGATAGATGAAGCCACGCTCTCTCATTGAGGGATAGATGAAGCCACGCCCTCTCATTGAGGGATAGATGAAGCCACGCCCTCTCATTGAGGGATAGATGAAGCCACACTCTCTCATTGAGGGATAGATGAAGCCACGCTCTCTCATTGAGGGATAGATGAAGCCACGCCCTCTTATTGAGGGATAGATGAAGCCACGCCCTCTCATTGAGGGATAGATGAAGCCACACCCTCTTTTTGAGGGATAGATGAAGCCACACTTTCTCATTGAGGGATAGATGAAGCCACGCTCTCTCATTGAGGGATAGATGAAGCCACACTCTCTCATTGAGGGATAGATGAAGCCACGCTCTCTCATTGAGGGATAGATGAAGCCACACTCTCTCATTGAGGGATAGATGAAGCCACACTCTCTCATTGAGGGATAGACGAAACCACGCTCTCTCATTGAGGGATAGATGAAGCCACACCCTCTCATTGAGGGATAGATGAAGCTACGCTCTCTCATTGAGGGATAGATGAAGCTACACTCTCTCATTGAGGGATGTATAAAGCCAAACTCTCTCATTGAGGGATAGATGAAGCTACGCTCTCTCATTGAGGGATAGATGAAGCCACGCTCTCTCATTGAGGGATAGATGAAGCCACACTCTCATTGAGGGATAGATGAAGCCACGCTCTCTCATTGAGGGATAGATGAAGCCACACCCCCTCATTGAGGGATAGATGAAGCCACACTCTCTCATTGAGGGATAGATGAAGCTACGCTCTCTCATTGAGGGATAGATGAAGCCACGCTCTCTCATTGAGGGATAGATGAAGCCACACCCCCTCATTGAGGGATAGATGAAGCCACACTCTCTCATTGAGGGATAGATGAAGCCACACTCTCTCATTGAGGGATAGATGAAACCACACCCCCTCATTAAGGGGTAGATAAAGCCACACTCTCTCATTGAGGGATAGATGAAGCCACACTCTCTCATTGAGGAATAGATGAAGCCACACTCTCTCATTGAGGGATAGATGCAGCCACACTCTCTCATTGAGGGATAGATGAAGCCACGCTCTCTCATTGAGGGATAGATGAAGCCACGCCCTCTCAGTGAGGGATAGATGAAGCCACACGCTCTCATTGAGGGATAGATGAAGCCACGCTCTCTCATTGAGTGGTAGATGAAGCCATACCCCCTCATTAGGGGATAGATGAAGCCACATGCTCTCATTGAGGGATAGATGAAGCCACGCCCTCTCATTGAGTGGTAGATGAAGCCATACCCCCTCATTGAGGGAGAGATGAAGCCACACCCCCTCATTGAGGGATAGCTGAAGCCACACCCTCTCATTGGGTGGTAGGTGCTGCCACGCTCTCTCATTGAGGGATAGATGAAGCCACGCTCCCTCATTGAGGGATAGATGAAGCCACACCCCCTCATTGAGGGATAGATGAAGCCACACGCTCTCATTGAGGGATAGATGAAGCCACACGCTCTCATTGAGGGATAGATGAAGCCACACTCCCTCATTGAGGGATAGATGAAGCCACGCCCCCTTATTGAGGGATAGATGAAGCCACGCTCTCTCATTGAGGGATAGATGAAGCCACGCTCTCTCATTGAGGGATAGATGAAGCCACACTCTCTCATTGAGGGATAGATGAAGCCACACTCTCTCATTGAGGGATAGATGAAGCCACACTCTCTCATTGAGGGATAGATGAAGCCACGTTCTCTCTCATTGAGGGATAGATGAAGCCACGCTCTCTCATTGAGGGATAGATGAAGCTACGCTCTCTCATTGAGGGATAGATGAAGCCACAACCCCCTCATTGAGGGATAGATGAAGCCACACTCTCTCATTGAGGGATAGATGAAGCCACGCTCTCTCATTGAGGGATAGATGAAGCCACACTCTCTCATTGAGGGATAGATGAAGCCACACTCTCTCATTGAGGGATAGATGAAGCCACACTCTCTAATTGAGGGATAGATGAAGCCACACTCTCTCATTGAGGGATAGATGAAGCCACACCCTCTTATTGAGGGATAGATGAAGCCACGCTTTCTCATTGAGGGATAGATGAAGCCCCGCTCTCTCATTGAGGGATAGATGAAGCCACACCCTCTTATTGAGGAATACATGAAGCCACGCTCTCTCATTGAGGGATAGATGCAGCCACACTCTCTCATTGAGGGATAGATGAAGCCACGCTCTCTCATTGAGGGATAGATGAAGCCACGCCCTCTCATTGAGGGATAGATGAAGCCACGCCCTCTCATTGAGGGATAGGTGAAGCCACACCCTCTTTTTGAGGGATAGATGAAGCCACGCTTTCTCATTGAGAGATAGATGAAGCCACGCTCTCTCATTGACGGATAGATGAAGCCACGCTCTCTCATTGAGGGATAGATGAAGCCACGCCCTCTCATTGAGTGGTAGATGAAGCCACACGCTCTCATTGAGGGATAGATGAAGCCACGCTTTCTCATTGAGGGATAGATGAAGCCACGCTCTCTCATTGAGGGATAGATGAAGCCACGCTCTCTCATTGAGGGATAGATGAAACCACGCTCTCTCATTGAGGGATAGATGAAGCCACGCTCTCTCATTGAGGGATAGATGAAGTCACACCCCCTCATTGAGGGATAGATGAAGCCACACTCTCTCATTGAGGGATAGATGAAGCCACACTCTCTCATTGAGGGATAGATGAAGCCTCGCTTTCTCATTGAGGGATAGATGAAGCCACGCTCTCTCATTGAGGGATAGATGAAGCCACACCCTCTTATTGAGGAATAGATGAAGCCACACTCTCTCATTGAGGGATAGATGCTGCCACACTCTCTCATTGAGGGATAGATGAAGCCACGCTCTCTCATTGAGGGATAGATGAAGCCACGCCCTCTCATTGAGGGATAGATGAAGCCACGCCCTCTCATTGAGGGATAGATGAAGCCACACTCTCTCATTGAGGGATAGATGAAGCCACGCTCTCTCATTGAGGGATAGATGAAGCCACGCCCTCTTATTGAGGGATAGATGAAGCCACGCCCTCTCATTGAGGGATAGATGAAGCCACACCCTCTTTTTGAGGGATAGATGAAGCCACACTTTCTCATTGAGGGATAGATGAAGCCACGCTCTCTCATTGAGGGATAGATGAAGCCACACTCTCTCATTGAGGGATAGATGAAGCCACGCTCTCTCATTGAGGGATAGATGAAGCCACACTCTCTCATTGAGGGATAGATGAAGCCACACTCTCTCATTGAGGGATAGACGAAACCACGCTCTCTCATTGAGGGATAGATGAAGCCACACCCTCTCATTGAGGGATAGATGAAACCACGCTCTCTCATTGAGGGATAGATGAAGCCACACTCTCTCATTGTGGGATAGATGAAGCCACGCTCTCTCATTGAGTGATGGATGAAGCCACACTCTCTCATTGAGTGATGGATGAAGCCACACTCTCTCATTGAGGGATAGACGAAACCACGCTCTCTCATTGAGGGATAGATGAAGCCACACTCTCTCATTGTGGGATAGATGAAGCCACGCTCTCTCATTGAGGGATAGATGAAGCCACGCTCTCTCATTGAGGGATAGATGAAGCCACGCTCTCTCATTGAGGGATAGATGACGCCACACCCCCTCATTTAAGGATAGATGAAGCCACACCCCCTCATTTAGGGATAGATGAAGCCACAATCTCTCATTGAGGGATAGATGAAGCCACACCCCCTCATTGAGGGATAGATGAAGCCACACTCTCTCATTGAGGGATAGATGAAGCCACACGCTCTCATTGAGGGATAGATGAAGCCACGCTCTCTCATTGAGGGATGGATGAAGCCACACTCTCTCATTGAGGGATAGATGAAACCACGCCCCCTCATTGAGGGATAGATGAAGCCACACTCTCTCATTGAAGGATAGATGAAGCCACGCTCTCTCATTGAGGGATGGATGAAGCCACACTCTCTCATTGAGGGATAGATGAAGCTACGCTCTCTCATTGAGGGATAGATGAAGCTACACTCTCTCATTGAGGGATAGATGAAGCCAAGCTCTCTCATTGAGGGATAGATGAAGCCACGCTCTCTCATTGAGGGATGGATGAAGCCACACTCTCTCATTGAGGGATAGATGAAGCCACACTCTCTCATTGAGGGATAGATGAAGCCACGCTCTCTCATTGAGGGATGGATGAAGCCACACGCTCTCATTGAGGATAGATGAAACCACGCTCTCTTATTGAGGGATAGATGAAGCCACGCTCTCTCATTTAGGGATAGATGAAGCCACACACCCTCATTGAGGGATAGATGAAGCCACACTCTCTCATTGAGGGATAGATGAAGCCACGCTCTCTCATTGAGGGATAGATGAAGCCACGCTCTCTCATTGAGGGATAGATGAAGCCACACTCTCTCATTGAGGGATAGATGAAACCACGCTCTCTCATTGAGGGATAGATGAAGCCACGCTCTCTCATTGAGGGATAGATGAAGCCACACCTCCTCATTGAGGGATAGATGAAGCCACACGCTCTCATTGAGGGATGGATGAAGCCACACTCTCTCATTGAGGGATAGATGAAGCCACGCTCTCTCATTGAGGGATAGATGAAGCCACGCTCTCTCATTGAGGGATAGATGAAGCCACGCTCTCTCATTGAGGGATAGATGAAGCCACACCCTCTCATTGAGGGATAGATGAAGCCACGCTCTCTCATTGAGGGATGGATGAAGCCACACCCTCTCATTGAGGGATAGATGAAGCCACGCTCTCTCATTGAGGGATAGATGAAGCCACGCTCTCTCATTGAGGGATAGATGAAGCCACGCTCTCTCATTGAGGGATAGATGACGCCACACCCCCTCATTTAAGGATAGATGAAGCCACACCCCCTCATTTAGGGATAGATGAAGCCACAATCTCTCATTGAGGGATAGATGAAGCCACACTCTCTCATTGAGGGATAGATGAAGCCACACCCCCTCATTGAGGGATAGATGAAGCCACACCCCCTCATTGAGGGATAGATGAAGCCACACTCTCTCATTGAGTGATAGATGAAGCCACACTCTCTCATTGAGGGATAGATGAAGCCACACCCTCTTATTGAGGGATAGATGAAGCCACACTCTCTCATTGAGGGATAGATGAAGCCACACTCTCTCATTGAGGAATAGATGCAGCCACACTCTCTCATTGAGGGATAGATGAAGCCACGCTCTCTCATTGAGGGATGGCTGAAGCCACACTCTCTTATTGAGGAATAGATGAAGCCACACCCTCTCATTGAGGGATAGATGCAGCCACACTCTCTCATTGAGGGATAGATGAAGCCACACTCTCTCATTGAGGGATAGATGAAGCCACGCTCTCTCATTGAGGGAAAGATGAAGCCACACTCTCTCATTGAGGGATGTATGAAGCCACGCTCTCTCATTGATGGATAGATGAAGCCACGCTCTCTCATTGAGGGAAAGATGAAGCCACGCTCTCTCATTGAGGGATAGATGAAGCCACACTCTCTCATTGAGGGATAGATGAAGCCACACTCTCTCATTGAGGGATGTATGAAGCCACGCCTCTCATTGAGGAATGGATAGGAGATACATTGTAACATTTACAACAATAGAAACACTTTGAATAGGCAAATGAATCATTTATTGCTGTAGATGAACTTCTTGGAATGTCTATCTCCCACAGAAGCCTGTTAAGCCTGAAACCTCTTGGGAGCACAATCCACCATCCTCCTCCTTCTTGGTGTCTCCAGCGCAGCCCCCTCCTCACAGCTGTACTTTTCCGCCCCCTATTACCCGGCTCTGCTGACCATTTCCAGCTTTCTAGCCCCATTAATTCACCCACCACTTAGTGTAACAGGGTGATGGGATAGCCATCGCCTCCCCTAAGAAATACAGTAAGCATTGGTTTGGGTCTGCTTTAAGGTTGAGAAAAACACACAGTTTGTGCAGTATTTTGGGTTGGAGGAGTAGTTACACGGTTTTGCCACTTGATGTCAGAATA
The DNA here is from genome assembly GCA_027917425.1 of Gastrophryne carolinensis. Lineage (NCBI taxonomy): Eukaryota > Metazoa > Chordata > Amphibia > Anura > Microhylidae > Gastrophryne > Gastrophryne carolinensis. The sequence goes on from CM051243.1 coordinate 858,292, forward strand.
GGATAAGAAATTAGGTTATGGCAAGATCAGCCGGATATGAGCTGCAATATTTTAGATCCTCTTGGAGCGCTCTGATTGGTTGGAGTGTAGCTCAGGAACAATGAGGTGAAAGTAAGTTCTATACCAGGGTCTACACACCAGGCTGTAGGCGTTGCATTAGAGTATAAATGATCACACGCATCACAAATGGCCAGAAAACGCAGCCCAATAAAATCAGTCCACAGCAATTTGCATGCAGCGTTTTCCCTGCAGCGCAACCGCAACCGCTCCCATAGAAGTCTATAGGCCCCGCAGGTAAAGCGCATGTATTGTATCTATCTATGTACTATCTCCTATCCATCACCCAGTGAGGGGCGTGGCTTCATCCATCCCTCAATGAGGGGACGTGGCTTCATCCATCCCTCAATGAGGGGGCGTGGCTTCACCCATTTCTCAATGAGGGGCATGGCTTCATTTACATATTGTCCCTCTTTGAGGTGTAATATGCAGATCTGCAGCAATAAATGATTCATTTGCCTATTCAAAGTATTTCTATTGTTGTAACTGTTACAATGTATCTCCTTTTCTATCTAAAAATGTCTAAATTAGGGAACATCAAAGCTGCGCCAAACGTCACACTCCCCAAATCTAGAAATGCTCGGAATTGCGGAGACTCTTAGACGCGGCTCTCGATTACCCTCTGAAAGGGGGAATTATCTGTAGGGTGACTAATCCGCAGCTCGCTTCACCCATCGCAGTTTGTTTTTTTCTTGTGTCAGACATAAAAGTCCTTTGTTGGCTTACAAGACGCTTTCATATTGATTTCCATTATATGGAACATAAAAGAATATGAGCTGGAATAATAATCAGCAGCTAATACAGGATGGAGGGACACAGAAGTGGCGCTGAATACTTATTACCATCCCGCCAGCGTCTTAATCCCTCCAATCACAGCACAAGATGACAGCGAGATACCACCAAATCTATCTATCTATCTATCTATCTATCTATCTATCTATCTATCTATCCCCTATCTATCTATCTATCTATCCCATATCTATCTATCCCATATCTATCTATCTATCTATCTATCTATCTATCTATCTATCTATCTATCTCATATCTATCTATCTATCATCTATCTATCTATCTATCTATCTATCTATCTATCTATCTATCTCATATCTATCTATCTATCTATCTATCTATCTATCTATCTATCTATCTCATATCTATCTATCTATCCCATATCTATCTATCTATCTATCATCTATCTATCTATCTATCTATCTATCTATCTATCTATCTATCTGTCTCTTATCTATCTATCATCTATCTATCTATCTATCTATCTATCTATCTATCTTCTATCTATCTATCTAGGACGTGTGCTCAGGTTATCCCTCATTCTCCAGTGACCCCCCTCCGAGGTGCAGCCCTAGGTAGGGGACTCTCCTGTTACACAAGCGAAAGGAATATAAATGACATTTCAGGCTATAAATACAATATACAAAGTTCATTTTGGCGTATTGCGCAATATATTCATCGCTTGGTATTTGTAACACGGAGACTTGAACTGAACATTATTGACTGTGTCGGGTTGGAGGACGCGGCGCAGAATGTTCTGTCCTTTGTGTCGCATTGCCCCACAGACGCGCAATATTGATCGAATCATATCAGGATTATAGAAAGAACTAAAGCAGCTTTGATTCCGCCGATAACCTTTGTGGAAACGCGGAAACAGCAGCAGGTCCCTTTTATGGAAGTGCTCAGCGGGTGCCGCGCGCCATTCAGGAAATCAAAATGTGGCGAAAAACTCAAATTATTCTGATTGGAAAGTTTCTCAAGGCTTCAGCGCGTCGGGATCAACTTTATGTTATAAAATGAGAGACGGCGGCAGAACGGACTGTAATCCTTTTATTTAATCCCGTTATATAGCCAGTGTAACTATATAACTATATAACTATGTAACTATATAACTATATAACTGTGACAGACGCTCTGTCTTTTGGATGTCATCACTATTCAGTTGCCCACCGGGTCATTCACTGGCCTTTTCTTAATTAGGTTCCAGACAATGTAATTGTATTTTGATACTGTTACAGGCAATGTCATTGTATTTTGACTGCCATTGTGTATTGTTGATTACGTCACAGTCAATGGCATTGTCCTGATTGATTATATTACAGCCTGCTATTGTTCTACTGATTGCGTCACCGGCAGAGTTGAGGAATTGTTTGCCCTGCTGCTATTGGTCGGTGTGTGTGTCATGCAATAGAGACTTGTGTATATAAGGCCCAGTGTGGCACTAATAAAGGACACTTCACCTTCACCCTCAATACTGAAGTTCTGTCTCTTATTGGGGGAAACGCTATATTACAATTCACTAGCCCTTGTAAGAGCTGTTCCTGGTTCCTCACGGACGACTCTGGAATTCCAGCAGCACCTCTTACGATTGGGAAAAGGACGTCTCGGGCGGTGAAGCCCTCCGGCGATAAGGGTTATCGCTACAATAACTATGTAACTATATAACTATGTAACTATGTAACTATGTAACTATATAACTATGTAACTATGTAACTATATAACTATGTAACTATATAACTATGTAACTATGTAACTATATAACTATGTAACTATATAACTATATAACTATGTAACTATATAACTATATAACTATATAACTATGTAACTATGTAACTATATAACTATGTAACTATATAACTATGTAACTATGTAACTATATAACTATGTAACTATATAACTATGTAACTATATAACTATGTAACTATGTAACTATGTAACTATATAAACTATGTAACTATATAACTATACAACTATGTAACTATATAACTATACAACTATGTAACTATATAACTATATAACTATGTAACTATGTAACTATGTAACTATATAACTATGTAACTATATAACTATGTAACTATGTAACTATATAACTATATAACTATGTAACTATATAACTATGTAACTATGTAACTATGTAACTATATAACTATGTAACTATGTAACTATATAACTATGTAACTATATAACTATGTAACTATGTAACTATATAACTATGTAACTATGTAACTATATAAACTATGTAACTATATAACTATACAACTATGTAACTATATAACTATACAACTATGTAACTATATAACTATATAACTATGTAACTATGTAACTATATAACTATGTAACTATATAACTATGTAACTATATAACTATGTAACTATGTAACTATGTAACTATGTAACTATATAACTATGTAACTATGTAACTATATAACTATGTAACTATGTAACTATATAAATATTTTTACGGCACAGAGCAATAGAAAGTGCAAATTTCAGCACATCCAAAGGAAAGTTCAAAGAGTTGTCCCACGGTGCATGCACATGTAGAATCACTTCAATTCCCACACGTGCCCACCACCTTATGGGTATCTTCTTACCAGCTTCCAATTATATATGTGCTTCTCAAAAGAATTTCCACTGAGTAGATTGCCAGGTCAATAGTCACTTGTAATAGGCGTCCTAAGGCCGGCCACATGTTGTATCTAGGGAGGAAAGGCTTAGATACAACATGCGGCCGGCCTTAGGACACGCCCCCTTGATAACAAGCATAATAGTTTGCCCACGGCTGCAAGTTAACGGCGATTGGCTAATTAATCTAACTAATTGCTTGTATATAGTATATATGGAGGTTTTCATTTCGTGCCCCCTTAGCCTTTGAAAAAGTTGCATTGTCCAGCAATGAAACGCGTTAGGTAGGAGGACGGCGCCTGGCACGGGGAAGGACCCTTAGTGCACATTTCACAGCACTCATCCTGCCATCTCTGCAAACGGCCGTAGTGGAGGTGGAAAAGGAGGGATCAGCTGGGATTTGACTTATTGATATGCCCTATTATTTCGTGGATATTGTAAGTGCATTTTTATTATTAAATTGTTATGATTAAATGACAGAGTTGCACTAGGTTCTTTTCTGTGCTCTCTTTTCCCGATTTATACACTCGAGTCATAAGTCTTCCTATGGAAATCATTCCTATTACAAGTGACTATTGACCTGGCAATCTACTCAGTGGAAATTCTTTTGAGAAGCACATATATAATTGGAAGCTGGTAAGAAGATACCCATAAGGTGTTGGGCACGTGTGGGAATTGAAGTGATTCTAGATGTGCACCGTGGGACAACTCTTTGAACTTTCCTATGGATGTGCTGGAATTTGCACTTTCTATTGCTCTGTGCCGTAAAAATATTTATTCAGACTGCTTTTGAACTTTATATGGATGAGAAGTTCTGGCACGTGGTAGCATTAACTGATCGGTTGTTAATATTTATTCTTTTAAGATTTTAGTGCTGTGTTTTTCTATATATTTTTTTGTAACTATATAACTATGTAACTAGGTAACTATGTAACTAGGTAATGATGTAACATTATCCTTTCAGGTAGAGGAAAGAACATATTTGTATGGGGGAAAAGAATTGTCAATTGCTCATAAGAAGATTAGAAAAGAAACTGCATCACAGGAAATCCCCAGAAACCTCCTGCTAATTCACCTTACACCCCTGCTGGACCGAGGGGAACAGAAAAGGACACCCTGCCAAGACACTGCGATGACTGGGAAACTGCAAGGAATCTCACAGACAGTTGCCCTGGTAAAGGGATAGCGGGATGCGTCCACTGTTCGCACATGCGCCATTGGACCAGGAAAGAAGGTGAGTTTCTGGGCAACCTGGGGGTTTCACACAGCGGGGCATCCCGATTCTGGATGACACAGGGGGAAGGGAATCCAGCGGCCCTGGAATCATAGATTTCAGGGCCATTGCGGTGTACGTTTCGAGCCACTTTAAGGCATGAGGTCTAAACGTTTTTTCTTCTCCCAAGGTTACCTAGTTACACAGTTATATTGTTACATAGTTATATAGTTACATAGTTTCATTGTTACATAGTTATAAAGTTATATAGTGACATAGTTACATAGTTACACAGTTATATTGTTACATAGTTACATAGTTATATAGTTACATAGTTATATAGTTACATAGTTATAAAGTTAATACGGTTGAAATAAAACATATTTATTTTTTTTATTTTTTTTTACTGATAACAGCCAATAGTAAGTGTTAATGTTATTTTCTTCTAAATAAGCATCTAATCTTTTTTTGAAGCTGTCAGCAGTTGATGCTGTGACAAGCTTCTGTGGGAGGCTATTCCATAGATTTATAGTTCTTATGATAAAAAACAATTGTCGCCTCCCGAGAATAAATTTCTTTTTTTCTAATTGAAGGCAGTGCCCCCTTGTCTTTAGAGAGGATTTTACCTGAAATAGTGTTCCTCCATATTTTTGTATTGGCCATTTATATAGTTATACAAGTTACTTATGTTCCCCCTTAGTCGCCTCTTCTCTAGATTCATTCTCATAATTTTTCCTCATCACTAAGATCCTTCATTCCTCTTATTAGTTTGGTGGCTCCTCTGCACCCTTTCCATAGTCAGAGCGTCCTTTCTATGAACGGGTGCCCAGAACTGGATGGAATATTCCAGGTGAGGGTGCGCCAGTGCCTTGTAAAGAGGCAAAATTACTCACCTATCCCATGATTCCAGGCCTCTATTAATACATGATAATATCTTGGTGGCCTTGTAAAGAGGTGATATTACTCACCTATCCCGTGATTCCAGGCCTCTATTAATGCATGATATCTTGGTGGCCTTAGAAGCAGCTGCTTGGCATTGCATGCTGTTATTTAGCCTGTGACTTACCAGTACCCCCAGATCCTTCTCATCAAGTGACTCTCCCACATTTACTCCCCCGAGGACATATGTGGCCTTCAGGTTGTTAGACCCCATTTCTCCACATTGAACTTAATTTGCCAAGTGGATGCCCAGACAAAGTGTCCAAGTCATCCTGAAGCTTGTGACCATCTTCAATAGACACATAGGCACTGTGCTCCTGAAGCTTGTGACCATCTTCAATAGACAAATAGGCATTGTGCTCCTGGAGCTTGTGACCATCTTCAATAGACACATAGGCACCGTGCTCCTGAAGCTTGTGAACATCTTCAATAGACACATAAGCACTGTGCTCCTGAAGCTTGTGACCATCTTCAATAGACACATAGGAACTGTGCTCCTGAAGCTTGTGACCATCTTCAATAGACACATAGGCACTGTGCTCCTGAAGCTTGTGACCATCTTCAATAGACACATAGGCACTGTGCTCCTGAAGCTTGTGACCATCTTCTATAGACACATAGGCACCGTGCTACTGAAGCTTGTGACCATCTTCAATAGACACATAGGCACCGTGCTCCTGAAGCTTGTGACCATCTTCAATAGACACATAGGTACTGTGCTCCTGAAGCTTGTGACCATCTTCAATAGACACATAGGTACTGTGCTCCTGAAGCTTGTGACCATCTTCAATAGACAAATAGGCATTGTGCTCCTGGAGCTTGTGACCATCTTCAATAGACACATAGGCACCGTGCTCCTGAAGCTTGTGAACATCTTCAATAGACACATAAGCACTGTGCTCCTGAAGCTTGTGACCATCTTCAATAGACACATAGGAACTGTGCTCCTGAAGCTTGCATCCATCTTCAAAAGACACATAGGCACCGTGCTCCTGAAGCTTGTGACCATCTTCAATAGACACATAGGCACTGTGCTCCTGAAGCTTGTCACCATCTTCAATAGACACATAGGCACTGTGCTCCTGAAGCTTGTGACCATCTTCAGTAGACACATAGGCACTGTGCTCCTGAAGCTTGTGACCATCTTCAGTAGACACATAGGCACCGTGCTACTGAAGCTTGTCACCATCTTCAATAGACACATAGGCACTGTGCTCCTGAAGCTTGTCACCATCTTCAATAGACACATAGGCACTGTGCTCCTGAAGCTTGTCACCATCTTCAATAGACACATAGGCACTGTGCTCCTGAAGCTTGTGACCATCTTCAGTAGACACATAGGCACCGTGCTACTGAAGCTTGTGACCATCTTCAATAGACACATAGGCACTGTGCTCCTGAAGCTTGTGACCATCTTCAATAGACACATAGGCACTGTGCTCCTGAATCTTGTGACCATCTTCAGTAGACACATAGGCACTGTGCTCCTGAAGCTTGTGACCATCTTCAATAGACACATAGGCACTGTGCTCCTGAAGCTTGTGACCATCTACAAGAGACACATAGGCACTGCGCTCCTGAAGCTTGTGACCATCTTCAATAGACACATAGGCACTGTGCTCCTGAAGCTTGTGACCATCTTCAGTAGACACATAGGCACTGTGCTCCTGAAGCTTGTGACCATCTTCAATAGACACATAGGCACTGTGCTCCTGAAGCTTGTGACCATCTTCAATAGACACATAGGCACTGTGCTCCTGAAGCTTGTGACCATCTTCAATAGACACATAGGCAATGTGCTCCTGAAGCTTGTGACCATCTTCAATAGACACATAGGCAATGTGCTCCTGAAGCTTGTGAACATCTTCGAAAGACACATAGGCACCGTGCTCCTGAAGCTTGTGACCATCTTCAATAGATACATAGGTATTGTGCTCCTGAATCTTGTGACCATCTTCAATAGACACATAGGCACTGTGCTCCTGAAGCTTGTGACCATCTTCAATAGACACATAGGCACTGTGCTCCTGAAGCTTGTGACCATCTTCAGTAGACACGTAGGAACTGTGCTCCTGAAGCTTGTGAAGATCTTCAATAGACACATAGGCACTGTGCTCCTGAAGCTTGTGACCATCTTCAATAGATACATAGGTATTGTGCTCCTGAATCTTGTGACCATCTTCAATAGACACATAGGCACTGTGCTCCTGAAGCTTGTGACCATCTTCAATAGACACATAGGCACCGTGCTTCTGAAGCTTGTGACCATCTTCAATAGACACATAGGCACCGTGCTCCTGAAGCTTGTGACCATCTTCAATAGACACATAGGCACTGTGCTCCTGAAGCTTGTGACCATCTTCAATAGACACATAGGCACTGTGCTCCTGAAGCTTGTGACCATCTTCAATAGACACATAGGTACTGTGCTCCTGAAGCTTGTGACCATCTTCAATAGACAAATAGGCATTGTGCTCCTGGAGCTTGTGACCATCTTCAATAGACACATAGGCACCGTGCTCCTGAAGCTTGTGAACATCTTCAATAGACACATAAGCACGGGGCAATCCCGGGCTCTCTGAGGACATTTTATCCTCAGTGGAGGGGAATCTCTGCTTGCTTGTTTTTGCTCCCTGATGAAGGGGCGCTGGACGCCCCGAAACGTTGGATTTTGTTGGATCTTTTTGGTCTTTGCTGTGATATTGACCTGTTGGATTTGAATACAATATCTTTTGGAGTGCTGGCTGATCGTCTTTCTTGTGTGTTTGCGGCGCCACCGCCGGCCACAGCACCCACTACAACGCTAGGTAAGAGTGCTTCTGTGCAATCTGACAAAAATACAGAGAGTGTGCTTTTAATCCCATCTTCTATGTCGTTTATATAGAAGTTGAATAATATCGGGCCCAGCACTGAACCCTGGGGTACACCGCTTACAACCGGTAACCATTCAGAGTAGGGATCATTACCCACCATCCTCTGCACACGATCCTTCAGCCAGTTTTCAATCCAGTTACAAACTGTATTTTCTAATCCTGCAGATCTCAATGTCCCTAATGAGCGTCTATGGGGGACAGGATCACACTGCACCATCCAGAGACCCCCAATCTACAGCCGCCCCTCCGTCCAGGCTTCGACTCACCTCCTCATAGAAGCCAATCAGGTTATTCTGGCTGCTTCTGTCCCTAGTATAACCGTGTTGGTTGTCACTTATAATATTATGGATAGTTACATATTCATGTATGTAGTCCCTTAAAAGGTGGACAAGATAAAAATAAAAGTAAGACAGTCCTTGAAAGACTTATGTAAATGGCTCCAGCTGGACTTGCTGGGCATTTGAGAGAGACTTCAGTTTATATAATGTTCCAAGGAGATTCTTGGCTTCAAGCCAGATAAATATTGCACCGCATTACATCTGATGTTGGTACTTCTCCTTTAAGTGTAAAAAATGCAAAGTGTGTGTGTTTTCTTTCCCAGAATCAAAGCTCTTCCAGTGGGAACCTCCGGAAAATGGAAAATGCTGATTTTTTTTTAGTGTTTTGGCTATACGAGGCGCTCTGGCCCCTTTCTCTATACTCGCTTAGCTGCTGAATATGAATAAATCATGGCGCTTCTATTTGCATAGCCGGATGAATATGTAAATTGTCAGGTTTAAAATGTTGAAGAAGGTTTTTGTTAAAAAAAATTGAAAACGGGTAAAAGGAAGTGAGAGTCATGAATTACAATAAGGCAATAAAACCCCTATAGGGTAGGTGGTCATCTCGGGTCAAAGAACTCGGCGTTTTAGTGAATAACACCATAATATTAGGTTATATGCAAGAGAGGAAATAGCAAATTAAGGGAGAACTGGATTATAAGGCTGAGCTAAAATCAAGGGTTGCGCGCTTAGCTTACAGGACTCGACAGGGCCCAACACGGGGCAAACCTGCACAATGACCTCTGATGATAATTTCCATTGCTGACTGTTGTTGAACCATATGAATGGATACATTATGCTAAACATTTTTGCTTGACTCTAACTGTGATCTTTATATTGAGGCGGGTGGATGGGTAATGTTTACATGTGAGGGAGAAGACATTGTCTTCAGGTGCAATATGATACAGAGAGCTGCTACATTTAAGTGCAATATGTTACAATACTGAATACTTTGTTCATTGTTACATATGAAATAGAATTTCCTCTGCTGCTAATACACTAATGCACTTTATTAAGGCATAATAATGAGGGATTTACAGTAACTTTTCATCTGTTAAATAGCTGCTATATTGAAGTGCAATATGTTATTACAGAGATACTAGGGCTGATTCAGAGCCTTCTCAAAACCATCTTGTTTTTGTCTCGAAATGTGTAATTTTCACATTTTTCTCGTATGTCTACGTGCGTACGCATGATGCAGAACCGCCCTCGGAAACGTTCCATTGACTTTTCATAGCTGCGTACGCCATCGTGAATGGCTGTGTATGGCGTACGCGAGAGGATGAGGTTTTCATTTACGTTGCTTAGTAATCCTCGTCTACTACCGTTTTTCAACGTAGCTTCCAACGTAGATTTTCAGTGTCCTGCGATATTCAGCTTCCAACTTTCTCAAAATATACGTCGTAACAGAATTTTGTTGTAGAAGCTGCTATGTCTGCACACATGTACGCATACGCGCAGCTTATTAACTCATTCATGTCCCCGTTCAACTATTCCCTCACTCACTTCTGCTCCCATGCTTACCTGAACTCCCTTGGCACTGTATGTTTTCCTATATCCCAATATTTTCATGCTTACCTTAATTTCCTTAAGTCTTTAGATATGTTGCAATTCCTTGCGGCTTTTCTTGGATTTATGTGCATAAGTGGATTTGTGAACTCATTAAATGTATATTAATTATCAATAAATTATAGACATCATAAACATTGTAAAGATGTAAAAAATGTATTAAAAGTGGATTTTTTTATTTTTTACATATTGTATATATAATTTTTTTTTTATTAATTCTTATTATTAATTTTTTAAAATTTTTTAAATATTAAATTGTATTAAAGATTTTATACGACTATTTACAAAAAAGTGTCAGGCTCCCAGCATTCTAGTCCTCGGTGGTCCCCATTGAAGCTGCAAGCTCCTCAATTTCGCCTACCAGCTTATGAGCAGCAGCTGTCAGTTGCTGTAGGCACTCATATTCCTCCACGTAATCCGCCTCCATCACACTGCAACTGACACCACGACGGCAAACTTTCACCAGGAAATACACCCTGTAAGTTGGGCGGAAACACCCTCATTTTATTGCCCATATTCAAATCAACAATCAAAGCTCGGAATCATGCGCAAGCCCATACCAATAACGTAACATTCCAGAGAAAGCGAACTATTTACGAGAAAAATATGATCATCGAATATGCTTATTCGCGTTAACATAAAAGCACATACGCATGAAAAAAGACACGAAAATCCCGTTATTGGCTGCAAAAACTCACCAAAAATACAAAAACGCCGGTGAAAGTGAAGGAGGCTGTGAATCAAAGCCATTGTTTCTCTATCTGAATACAATTACTGCCGATGCACCTTATTAGCACAAAAACATTAATTCTCATTATCATAGGCTCCTTTATCTGCACATAGGGATATATGTCACCATCCATCATTTTTAATTTGTATGTTAGTCATTCTGTGTTTGTATTTTGTCTGAAGAAGATCATGTGATATAAATTAATTAATTTTTTCTTGTGGAATTAAACTGATCCTGAAATCAAAAAGGAGTGCGCACTTTTATTCTCACTCAGAATAAAACTCAGGCTCATGCTTGGCCATGGTATTATTTTACAGTGGTCCTGAACCACTGATTGCCGGGTGCTGCGTGCAGACCTTGGAGGCGGTGGCCTGGAACGGAGGGCAACTGATGGAACCTCAGAGGGTGGCGAGAACCAGGTGACAACTGACAGCAATGATGGAGACTCTAGCGGCAGAAGAGCAAGAAGTAAGGGCTGGATGGTGATTGGTGGCTATAGGGAAGGCAATAAGAACTGGAGGGTGATTGGTGGCTATAGGGAAGGCAATAAGGACTGGAGGGTGATTGGTGGCTATAGGGAAGGCAATAAGGACTGGAGGATGATTGGTGGCTATAGGGAAGGCAATAAGGACTGGAGGATGATTGGTGGCTATAGGGAAGGCAATAAGGACTGGAGGATGATTGGTGGCTATAGGGAAGGCAATAAGGACTGGAGGATGATTGGTGGCTATAGGGAAGGCAATAAGGACTGGAGGGCGCTGGGTGGCTATAGGGAAGGCAATAAGGACTGGGGGGTGATTGGTGACTATAGGGAAGGCAATAAGGACTGGAGGGTGATTGGTGGCAATAGGGAAGGCAGTAAGGACTGGAGGGTGATTGGTGGCAATAGGGAAGGCAGTAAGGACTGGAGGGTGATTGGTGGGTATAGGGAAGGCAATAAGGACTAGAGGGTGTTGGTGGCTATAGGGAAGGCAATAAGGACTGGAGGGTGATTGGTGGCTATAGGGAAGGCAATAAGGACTGGAGGGTGATTGGTAGCTATAGGGAAGGCAATAAGGACTGGAGGGTGATTGGTGGCCATAGGGAAGGCAATAAGGACTGGAGGGTGATTGGTGGCTATAGGGAAGGCAATAAGGACTGGAGGGTGATTGATGGCTATAGGGAAGGCAATAAGGACTGGAGGGTGATTGGTGGCTATAGGGAAGGCAATAAGGACTAGAGGGTGATTGGTGGCCATAGGGAAGGCAATAAGGACTGGAGGGTGATTGGTGGCTATAGGGAAGGCAATAAGGACTGGAGGGTGATTGGTGGCTATAGGGAAGGCAATAAGGACTGGAGGGTGATTGATGGCTATAGGGAAGGCAATAAGGACTGGAGGGAGATTGGTGGCTATAGGGAAGGCAATAAGGACTGGAGGGTGATTGGTAGCTATAGGGAAGGCAATAAGGACTGGAGGGTGATTGGTGGCCATAGGGAAGGCAATAAGGACTGGAGGGTGATTGGTGGCTATAGGGAAGGCAATAAGGACTGGAGGGTGATTGGTGGCTATAGGGAAGGCAATAAGGACTGGAGGGTGATTGGTAGCTATAGGGAAGGCAATAAGGACTGGAGGGTGATTGGTGGCCATAGGGAAGGCAATAAGGACTGGAGGGTGATTGGTAGCTATAGGGAAGGCAATAAGGACTGGAGGGTGATTGGTGGCCATAGGGAAGGCAATAAGGACTGGAGGGTGATTGGTGGCTATAGGGAAGGCAATAAGGACTGGAGGGTGATTGCTGGCTATATGGAAGGCAATAAGGACTGGAGGGTGATTGGTGACTATAGGGACGGTAATAAGGACTGGAGGGTGATTGGTGGCTATAGGGACGGTAATAAGGACTGGAGGGTGATTGGTGACTATAGGGAAGGCAGTAAGGACTGGAGGATGATTGGTGGCTATAGGGAAGGCAATAAGGACTGGAGGGTGATTGGTGGCTATAGGGAAGGCAGTAAGGACTGGAGGGTGATTGGTGGATATAGGGAAGGCAATAAGGACTGGAGGGTGATTGGTGGCTATAGGGAAGGCAATAAGGACTGGAGGGTGATTGGTGACTATAGGGAAGGCAATAAAGACTGGAGGGTGATTGGTGGCTATAGGGAAGGCAATAAGGACTGGAGGATGATTGGTGGCTATAGGGAAGGCAATAAGGACTGGAGGGTGATTGGTGGCTATAGGGAAGGCAATAAGGACTGGAGGGTGATTGGTGGCTATAGGGAAGGCAATAAGGACTGGAGGGTGATTGCTGGCTATATGGAAGGCAATAAGGACTGGAGGGTGATTGGTGACTATAGGGAAGGCAATAAAGACTGGAGGGTGATTGGTGGCTATAGGGAAGGCAATAAGGACTGGAGGATGATTGGTGGCTATAGGGAAGGCAATAAGGACTGGAGGGTGATTGGTGGCTATAGGGAAGGCAATAAGGACTGGAGGGTGATTGGTGGCTATAGGGAAGGCAATAAGGATTGGAGGGTGATTGCTGGCTATATGGAAGGCAATAAGGACTGGAGGGTGATTGGTGGCACTAGCAGAAATGACCCATTTGTGTCAGTGGAGCAGAAAAGTTACATCATGTGATATGCCACAAGACTCTACTGCCCAGGGCCCCCACAAAACTTGAGCCGGTCCTGGGGTAGTTGGGGTGTTTGCAGGAGTCACCTGGAATAGTAACTCTAGTCCCATGTGCTGATTTTGGTTAACAGCAGGGACACAGAGGTCAGGCATGGCACAGGTTGGCAATAGGGGCAGCAACTCAGATATGGCACTGGTCTCATTATCATGTGATGAAAACATGGAGACCTCCTGTATTTCAATATCATGTGATCAAACATGGAGACCTCTAGTCCAGTATTTCAGTATCATGTGATTAACCCTGGAGACCTCCAGATATGGATGTTACTATCATGTGATCAAACATGGAGACCTACAGTATTTCAGTATTATGTGAGCAAACATGGAAACCTTCAGTATGTCAGTATCATGTGATCAAACATGGAGACCTCCTGTCCAGTATTTCAGTATCATGTGATCAAACATGGAGACCTCCTGTCCAGTATTTCAGTATCATGTGATCAAACATGGAGACCTCCAGTCCAGTATTTCAGTATCATGTGATCAAACATAGAGACTTCCAGTCCAGTATTTCAGTATCATGTGATCAAACATAGAGACTTCCAGTCCAGTATTTCAGTATCATGTGATCAAACATGGAGACCTCCAGTCCAGTATTTCAGTATCATGTGATCAAACATGGAGGCCTCCAGTACAGTATTTCAGTATCATGTGATCAAACATGGAGGCCTCCAGTACAGTATTTCAGTATCATGTGATCAAACATGGAGACCTCCAGCACAATATTTCAGTATCATGTGATCAAACATGGAGACCTCCAGTCCAGTATTTCAGTATCATGTGATCAAACATGGAGGCCTCCAGTACAGTATTTCTGTATCATGTGATCAAACATGGAGACCTCCAGTCCAGTATTTCAGTATCATGTGATCAAACATGGAGACCTCCAGTCCAATATTTCAGTATCATGTGATCAAACATGGAGACCTCCAGTCCAGTATTTCAGTATCATGTGATCAAACATGGAGACCTCCAGTCTAGTATTTCAGTATCATGTGATCAAACATGGAGACCTCCAGTCCAGTATTTCAGTATCATGTGATCAAACATGGAGACCTCCAGTCTAGTATTTCAGTATCATGTGATCAAACATGGAGACCTCCAGTCCAGTATTTCAGTATCATGTGATCAAACATGGAGACCTCCAGTCCAATATTTCAGTATCATGTGATCAAACATGGAGACCTCCAGTCCAATATTTCAGTATCATGTGATCAAACATGGAGACCTCCAGTCTAGTATTTCAGTATCATGTGATCAAACATGGAGACCTCCAGTCCAGTATTTCAGTATCATGTGATCAAACATGGAGACCTCCAGTCTAGTATTTCAGTATCATGTGATCAAACATGGAGACCTCCAGTCCAGTATTTCAGTATCATGTGATCAAACATGGAGACCTCCAGTCCAATATTTCAGTATCATGTGATCAAACATGG
Organism: Gastrophryne carolinensis; assembly: GCA_027917425.1. NCBI lineage: Eukaryota > Metazoa > Chordata > Amphibia > Anura > Microhylidae > Gastrophryne > Gastrophryne carolinensis. The sequence goes on from CM051243.1 coordinate 873,513, forward strand.
AGACCTCCAGTCCAGTATTTCAGTATCATGTGATCAAACATGGAGACCTCCAGTCCAGTATTTCAGTATCATGTGATCAAACATGGAGACCTCCAGTCCAGTATTTCAGTATCATGTGATCAAACATGGAGACCTCTAGTCCTGTATTTCAGTATCATGTGATCAAACATGGAGACCTCCAGTCCAGTATTTCAGTATCATGTGATCAAACATGGAGACCTCCAGTCCAATATTTCAGTATCATGTTATCAAACATGGAGACCTCCAGTCCAGTATTTCAGTATCATGTGATCAAACATGGAGACCTCCAGTCCAGTATTTCAGTATCATGTGATCAAACATGGAGACCTCCAGTCCAGTATTTCAGTATCATGTGATCAAACATGGAGACCTCCAGTCCAGTATTTCAGTATCATGTGATCAAACATGGAGACCTCCAGAATTTCAGTATCATGTGATCAAACATGGAGACCTCCAGTCCAGTATTTCAGTACTTTGTTTTGTAAGCTGTTATTCAAGGAAAAATACAAATAATATAATCGCGGCCCCGTCTTTATTCGTCTTGCTCACTAATTACTTCGCTGAAGATTTTTATTATTATCATTATATATTTTTTTGCCTCTCGAGAAGCTTCTTTGTAGCCAAGTACTTTTATGCCAATTAGTCTAAAAACAGAAACATAAAAAACACACGCTGCACGAGCGCTACCCTTGGCTGCGCTGCCCGGTTGCCGTGGCGACTTTTCACTCTAGTGGCTTCCTTTATGTGATAAATGTATTTTTCTAGCGTCCGCAACGGTCGCCATGGAAACGGGTTAGTGTCTTGTGACATCACGGGTGGAATTCGGGAGATCTTCATGCGCGTCGTCTGCCCCATGGAAGACGATTAGTATCCGGTGTATATATATATATATATATATTATACATATACTTATTATATATATGTTAGAGGGAAGTGACCAGGGGGAACCAAAACATTGCACTGGATGCTCCCTTAAAGTGGACCAAAACCCACCATGGGGTCTATGAGATTCCAGGGCAGGCATACTCGCTCCCCTCAGGGGCATCAAGATTCGGGATACCCCAATGTGTCAAGCCTCCCAGGTCGCCCGAAAACTCACCTCCGTTCCTGGCGCATGCGCGATCATCAGCCGCATCCCCGCTTTCCCTTTAGCAGGGCACGTGTCCACGCCAGGCGTTTGTGAATGGCCGCGCCACGTTAGAGGGAAGCAGGGGATGCGTCAGCGCGCTCAGATCCGCTGGCCATAGACAAGCTCCTGGACGAAGAGATGAGAGCGAATCCGGGCGCGCTGATTGGGCGAGTGGCCGCACAGGCGCCGTAGGACTGGAGAAGGGTAAGTGAGATCATGTGACCTGGGGGGTTTCCCACAGAGGGACATCCCTGATCGGGGTGCCCCGGGGAGCAAGGGCCAAAATCCAGGATAGTCACTTTAAAGTGGACCAAAACCTGGGATTTTGACTATTCGAGGTTTAAGTCCTTGGCCCCCGAGGCACCCCGATTTGCATACCTCCTAAGTGTCCCTGATTTGGAGGGACTGTCCCGCATTGGAGTCCATGTCCCCCTGTCCCGCGTTGTTCCCATTTGTCCCTCTTTGAGGTGTAACATGCAGATCTGCAGCAATAAATGATTCATTTGCCTATTCAAAGTGTTTCTATTGTTGTAACTGTTACAATGTATCTCCTATCCATCCCTCAATGAGGGGGCGTGGCTTCACCCATCCCTCAATAAGGGGGCGTGGCTTCATCCATCCCTCAATGAGAGAGTGTGGCTTCATCCATCCATCAATGAGGGGCGTGGCTTTATTTATAACTCAATGAGGGGGCGTGGCTTCATCCATCCACCAATGAGGGGGCGTGGCTTTATTATCCCTCAATGAGGGGGCGTGGCGTCATCCATCCCTCAATGAGGGGGCGTGGCTTTATTATCCCTCAATGAGGGGGCGTGGCTTCATCCATCCATCAATGAGGGGCGTGACTTTATGTATCCCTCAATGAGGGGGCGTGGCTTCATCCATCCATCAATGAGGGGCGTGGCTTCATCCATCCCTCAGTGGGGGCGTGGCTTAATTTACATATTGTCCCACTTTGAGGTGTAACACGCAGATCTGCAGCAATAAATGATTCATTTGCTTTTTCAAACTGTTTATATTGTTGTAACTGTTACAATGTACAGCTCTTCTTTCTTTTATTACTTTCTTTTCTTACTCCATTATTTATTTTATTCCTTCTATTTTTTATTGCTCTCTTTTCTGTTTTTCTCTTTTTTTCTTCTATTTATCCCTACTGTTCTTTTTTTCGTTCCTCTATTTTTCTTTTCTTTCTGGTGTAGTTTCTTTCTGCTATTCCTTCTATTCTTCCCTTTCTTCGTTTTTTTTTTCTTTAATCTTTCATTCTTTCTTCTATTCTTTTCTTCTATTCTATTCATTTTTTCTGCCTTTCCTCCTTTTCCTTTGATTCCTTCAATGTTTTCTTTCCGGCTTTCTTACAATTCACTCGTTGTTTCCTTTTGTTCCTTTAAAGGGGACCAAAACCGAGTGCGATTTTTAAGATTCCCGGGCCAATCGATTCTCTCCCCCCCCCCGGGGCATCCAAAATCGTGATGCTGTGTCACCCCATACACTAACCCTGCTTCCTGGTATAACGCGCATGCGCGAGCCGTGGGTGCATCCCCGCTATCCCTCCAGCTGGGCGCATGCCCGCACGCTTGTAGCCGCTGGCCTTAGACGCCGTCTTAGATGCATGATGTCAGCAGATCCGAGTGCGCTGATTGGACGAGCAACGCGCATGCGCCGTAGGACCGGGAAGCGGTGAGTTATATTGGGCGATGTGGGGGGTATCACACAGCGGGGCATCCCCTATCGGGGGCCAAAACCCAGGATAGTCAAAATCCTGGGTTTTGGTCCACTTGAAGTTATAATTCATTCACAGCTTTTATTGAGTAGCGATGCCGGGGTGGGAGGCGTTATGGTGACACACAAAGCACAGGGGCCCAGTGAGACTCTTTCACCCGAGGGCCCACATAAACCTGGAGCCTGTATATCAGGCCTGGCCTACAGCAGGGGGTGACCATTGTACTTACCTACTGAACGCGATAACGCCGGCAGCTCCTGGCCGCAGAAGCTGGAGGATTTCCTTCCATTTCATCATCACTGTATAATAGTCTTGTAAAAATATTCAACCAGATGTAAACATTAATACATAACACCGCGCTAGGTTCAAAGATTCAACAGTTTTTTAAGTCCACATTAAAAGTGCTCGACGTGTAAATGTCCTTATTCCAGAAGGAACCCAAAGCATAGATACGGTATATAAATATATACAAACCCAGAGCAATGCAGTACCATGATGTCCCAAGGTGCATGCACTTCCCACTGTGAGGTCACCGAGGCCAATCCACCACCAGCAATATAGACTCCTACCAACTATATAGGGATAAAGAGACTTCAAAATATCCAAATCAGCAGCGGACACATTTCCAGTGTGTTCCCTTTAAGGCAAATACTCGCCAATATAGGCAGCAAGCCGAATATCGGAATTCAGACAGAAGCACATAGAAAGGAACCAAACCTAGGCCCTTATTTATCAAGGGATAGCGCCAGGTAGCGAATGGTGAGCGAACGGTAATGACGGTGACCGCCACGAGAACGCCGGCTCCCCATCACAATCACACATTTATCAAGCCGATCCTGCTTAGCGACTGACAGAGCGCCAGATAGCCACTCATTCATCATTATTCCAGCCTCAGCCCACAGCGCCAGCGAGCGACCTTGAACAGCGACAGGTATGACCTCTCGCTACCTGGCGCTCTCCAATGCATTTCAATGGAGCAATCTTTAAATATTCATAATTAATTGTTATTAATGTTTTTTTTTTTTTTTTTTTTTTTTTAAATGTCAAAAACTCTGTGACCACCTTTTTTTTTTGGGCCCAAAAATATGGTTGTTTGGGGGTTAAAAAACTACTTTTAACCCATCGCCGCCAGCGCTCTGGGGTTTAAAGAAGCATTTCACTGCGCGAGAATTTTTTGAGCGTGATTTGTTAATGAATATGCTGGGAGCCGGTCGCTATGGCCATTCGCTGTCATGCGCTCCCATACAGCGCGGAACCTGTCAAATAGCGACTCCTAACCCCGTATTCAACATTACCGCACACCGACTGAGTCGCTATCAACTACAGAACAACGGCCAAGCACAGCGACTACTGAAAATGCCGCTGCTGTCGCTCATCTGTCGCTACCTGGCGCTATTAATGAATCGGCCTCCTAGTGTCATTCTGCGATATTCAAACGTTTAATACATAGTAATAATAAAATGCACTCACAAACACATAGATTAAAAAAGCATGTGGATATGATCCAAATCTCACCGGCCCTGAAATCCCACAGCCGCAGGGAGACAAATTGTAGGATTCGAGGCACCTCTTAGAGGCTTTTTGAAACTTTCTGTAACTTTTTCAAAAGTTTTTAAAAACTCCTCCACTCGCCACCGCCCACAAGACAAACGAGTCGGGTTACGTGCAAAAATGGCCACAAAGTCACAACGTTTGCTCTAATAAAGTATAATATATATATATATTTATTTCATGTTATTTTCCAATACTAAAAGCATAGTCATAACCGATTCCCTTCAAGCAGACCTACATCCTCACCCCCCTCCCGCTGGTCATTCCTAAGTAGCCAGAGTGTGCAGCAGAAGCTTCTTGCTATGACTTACCTCCGCTTGCGATCCTCCTCCGGCAGCGGCAAGCACCAGAAGGTGGTCATTGGCACATAGAGCAAGCACCAGAAGATACCAAGGATTAGCACCCTGATGAAGTGGATTGTATAGCGTCCATGCAGCGCGTCGGGGTGTGATTGGCCTGCCTTGAAGGGGACCTGGACTGGATACCTATGGTGATATAATTTTACTTTATTCCTTTTGCCTGGCCCCGGTTTCTTATTACTCCACTCTGTATTGTAAATAATTGTATGTTTTGCACAGTTTTGCATTTGGCACGGATTAGTGTTTCATTCATTGATTGTAACAAATTTGAATTGTTCAGATTTTTTACATTGGGGAATATTTTGTGGATTCATAATTGGCACTATGGCACTTTAATTATAATTAATTTTTACTCATACTGCAGTCATGGATTAAAAAACCTCTGATGAATTTGGATATGGTGTGATAATTATATTTACTAGTCAAAGAGGTCCTGACACCCTCGGCGGGAGTCTTTTGTGTGTGTTAAATTGTCTTATATGTATATGTAGATGGTTTCTGTTTCATGTATTCTGCGATAGAACTTAATTAAAGATATATATTTTTTTACCTATTTATGTGGTGCGGTCTCTTTTAGTTGGTGCCTATGGGCCCATCTGGTGGCCTTTTGATATAGTTTGTATCTTTGGTCCCCTCGGCTGCCCATTGGATGAGGGCCCAACACTGACACCACCTCTGTCCCCATCACACGGCCGAGCCCCCCTGATCTCTGAGCATTTTCTGTATCTGAAGAAACAAGTATGTGACCCTCTCCGTCTCCCTTTTCCTATAAAACAAAGACGAGATCTTCCGGCACAAGCGCTGAGCGTACGTCTCCAGGAACCTCACTACGAATATGACGCAGTAGATGAAGCAGATCACAACTGTGGTGGAGATCTCCGGGGGGCTCGTCGGGCTCTTGCAGGACTCGGAGAAAAATGTCAGGTCCACTTGATGATCTCGGCTGTAACTGACAACGTTGCTCTTTATGATTTTTACTAATGAAACCTTTAAAAAAAAAACAGAACGATAGGGAATTAAAAGTAAATACATATGCAAATTCCTCGCTTCCCTGTTTTTATCCTAAATCCGAAATGTCTCTTCCCCATAACCCCTAATAACCCAAGTGTTAAGGAACGATCCAGTTAAATGTGAAAAACCCACAGATACAAGTCCGGAGTTCCCCTTTATTTCCCCCTGTTAAATATGCAAAGGTCCTAATCTCCCCAGGAAGGAGAATTAGCATTTATGAAATCACAGACTCCCTGCTGATTCTCTCACACCTCCAGCCCCCTGGCTGCGAGCCTCGTCACATGAAAAGATGAGAGCCGCAGACCAGCGGCACCAACACAAATCGGACCATAGCTGGGCCACCATGTGTCCCAGCACCAAGCCAGGTACAGAACCAGAACCATCTCACAAAACTGCACACAGAGGTAGGTTTCTCTGGGTCCTGCGACATAGGAAAACTAGAGATCTAAGTCTCTGACCCATTTAGGGACCCCATTTCTGGACTCATCGGATGCCTGGCATCCAGCTGCCTCACCGGTTCTGTGGGTGTGGTCCATCCCTGAGTGGGCCCCTGTAGACCCCAGGGGTTCTGGCACTTGCCTGGGTTTACCCAGTGGTGGCGCTGGCCTTGATTCAATTACACATTTATCATTATACGGATCAGAGGAGAACTTTTCAACTTACCTGTTTATACAGTAATGGTCATTGGGTGGCCAAGTCCCTCTCCTAAATAACCCCCCCCCCTGCCCCACACGTTTGACTATGTGTATACTTTTTCTGTTATGTCCAGATTTCGAGTAACTATATAACTATGTAATTATGTAACTATATAACTATATAACTATGTAAATATGTAACTATGTAACTCTGTAACTATATAACTATGTAACTATATAACTATGTAACTATGTAACTATATAACTATATAACTATGTAAATATGTAAATATGTAACTATGTAACTATATAACTATATAACTATGTAACTATGTAACTATATAACTATGTAACTATATAACTATGTAACTATGTAACTATATAACTATGTAACTATATAACTATGTAACTATATAACTATATAACTATATAACTATGTAACTATGTAACTATATAACTATATAACTATGTAACTATGTAACTATTAGAGATGAGCGAATCGATCCGGACGAATCCGGATTCGTTCCGAATTTCATGAAAAATTCGATTCTGAACGAATCTGAATTTCCCCGCGATTCGATCGATCGAAGTTTTCCTTTAAACTCCATTCATTTCAATGACAGGCATTCTAAGATGGTGGACGGCACATGTCCAGACATGTACCCTGGGGCAAGGTATGATGGGACAGTCGCATGCAGCCTATCAGCAGCCAGGAAGCCCGGTGACGTCACAGCGCTATATAAAGCGGCGGCCATCTTGCTTGTGCGCATTTGAGACTTGCAGTGCATAGACAACGGAGGACAGGGAGAAAGTAACAGAGAGGCAGGGCGACCCACAGAGACCCACACAGTGCCAGGGAGAGCCAGGGAAAGATAGTGAAAAATCGGGAACGATCCAGGCAGGGGCAGCAGATAAAGTGACAGGGAAAGAAAGCTTTTTTTTATTTTCATTTCACTTCATTTGCCAGATCAGTTTTAAATTGCTGTGTTTTGTGCTGTAAAAATTCCTGGCCACTGTGCATCCCATGTTGGCAGTGGCACATTTAACATTTCTTATAGCTCGATTAGTTTTAATTTTTTTGGTCTGCTGTAAAAACCCCAGCCCACATGGGCATTCCATTTCAGCACGTGACCCTATCTTTTATACAAAATCCCACACCTGCACCTAGTACCCGATCTGTTATACAAAATAAGCGTGCTTCAGCCTCAGCTGTACTAAGTTATTTAATTTTGCATTGGTTTCTGACTGCTGTCATTACACCAGGCCGCAGGGTATCCCAAACTTGCAGCTAGCACCCGATCTGTTATACAAAATAAGCATGTTCCAGCCTCAGCTGTACTAAGTTATTTAATTTTGCATTGGTTTCTGTCTGCTGTCATTACACCAGGCCGCAGGGTATCCCAAAGTTGCACCTAGCACCCTATCTGTTATACAAAATAAGCAAATACATAAAAATGTCAGGCAGACAAGTGCCAGGAAGTTCAAAGAGGAGTGGCAGAGGCCAAGATTCTGCAGGCAGAGGTCGCAGCAGACTAGGGGCGAGTGGCAGCAGGAGTCACGGTGAGAGACCTGATCTGCCAGTATCTGCTAGCGGTCGTGTCTCCACCAGTAATGCATCTGCCGAGGTAGATTGGTTGACGCGCTCATCAGCATCATCACAAGTTACGTCTGAGACCCCCAGTCTAGGGTCGGTAGGTTCCTCTGACACAACCCTGAGTTGGCATGCCCCGACAGCAGTCCCTGTCCTCCCATTGCCTCTGTCCTACGCCGTTCCCTCCCCCAGTGACGTATCCTATGCTTTGGGTTCAGCTCCACTCTTTGGTGAGGAGGACGATCAGATAGAGGACAGTCAGCAGCTACTGCCCAGCCAAGAAATGGAGGTGGCTTCTTTAGCTCGGCAGACAAATAGTGATGTGGACAGTGTCGTGGGTGTTGCGAGCTTTCCAGCTCCTGCCCCTGACACTGTTGAGGAAACTGAGAACATCAGTGACGTACAGCCACAACTCAGTGATGATGATTATGAAGCCGGGTGATGAAGGGGCTTCATCGTCATCATCAGGAGAAGAGGGGCGCAGGTTGCCCCGGAGTCAGCAGCTGAGGTAGCAAGGTGTTAGCAGTCAACATGGGGGCACAATTGTAAAGCCTGGAGCCAAACGGGGCCGGGGCTGGGGTAGAGCACCTGCTGCGCGGCAGGCTATCTTATCGGGAGGTAGTGGAGCAGGGGTTCCTGGAGTTGGCGACAGTAGCATTGAATCAGTGAGGCCTGTTGGTGGGAAAAGTAGCTACTCGGCAGTGTGGCAGTTTTTCCTGAAGCATCTGCAGGAGGGTAACATGGCCACATGCAAGATATGTAGGCAGAAGGTGAAGCGTGGCCAGGGCCAAAATGTTGGCACCACGGCCCTGCGTCAACATGTGATGCGGCACCATAAAGGGGCCTGGGAGAACCGAGGCTCCCAAGGGGTGGTCCAGTCTGCTTCCTCACCAAGTGGCACGCCGCTCCCAATTTCTGCCAGCCAAGGCTCCAGCACCTCAGCCGAAGGCAGTTGTGCGTCATAACCCATCCTCTGTCGCTCCTGCTCCTCCTCCTCCTCCTCCAAGTCTTGCATCCCGCCAGCAATCCATCAGCGAAGCCATGTCCAAGAGACAGCAGTACGGGCCCACTCATCCTACGGCGCAGAAGCTGAATGTGCTCCTGTCCAAGTTGCTGGTGCTGCAGTCGCTCCCTTTTCAGGTGGTGGACTCTGCCCCTTTCAGAGAACTGATGGCTTGTGCCGAGCCGAGGTGGAGAGTCCCAAGCCGTCATTTCTTTGCCAAGAAGGCAGTACCAGCACTGCACACTTTTGTTGAACAGAAGGTGGGCCAGTCCTTGAGCCTGTCTGTGTGTAGCACAGTGCATGGCAGCGCCGACATCTGGAGCTGTAACTACGGTCAGGGACAGTACATGTCGTTTACGCCCCACTGGGTGAATGTGGTCCCTTTGCAGCAGCAGCAGCAACTTGGACAGGTCACGCCGCTTCGGCCTCCGCGCTCCCTGCCCGTTGGGCCTGTGACACCGTGCGACTCGGCCTCCTCATCCTCCGCCATCTCCTCACCCTCCACTGTAGGCTCAAGTCTCAGTGCCCCTCCAGTCTACCATGTGTGCAGGGCACGGAGGTGTCACGCAGTGCTTCACATGGTTTGTCTTGGCGAACGGAGTCACACAGGGGAGGAACTGCTTAAATTTATTCATCAGGAAATCCAAACATGGCTTACTCCAAGAAAACTTAAAATGGGAATCATGGTTACCGACAATGGGAAGAACATTTTATCTGCGCTTCACCAAGAAAGCCTGACCCGTGCCCCCTGCATGGCTCACGTCTTCAATCTGGTTGTCAAGCGGTTTCTGAAGTGTTCCCCCCATATGCAAGACATCCTAACAACTTCAAGGAAACTTTGCATGCACTTCAGCCACTCATACACCGCCAAACACACCCTTCTTGAGCTACAGCGTCAGAACGGTATCCCCCAACATAGTCTGATTTGCAATGTTTCCACCTGTTGGAATTCCACCCTTCACATGTTGGACCGATTATATGAATAGAGAAAAGCCATCACGGATTTCCTGATGATCCAAGCGGATAGGGGGACTCCCCTGTGTAACTTCAATGTCAACCAGTGGCAGCTCATACGTGACACCTGCCGTTTGCTCAGGCCCTTTGAGGAAGCCACTTTATTTGTCAGTCGGCAGGATTACGGGATGAACGACGTGATTCCACTGCTTCATGTACTACAGCACATCTGCCAGTATCTGCTAGCGGTCGTGTCTCCACCAGTAATGCATCTGCCGAGGTAGATTGGTTGACGCGCTCATCAGCATCATCACAAGTTACGTCTGAGACCCCCAGTCTAGGGTCGGTAGGTTCCTCTGACACAACCCTGAGTTGGCATGCCCCGACAGCAGTCCCTGTCCTCCCATTGCCTCTGTCCTACGCCGTTCCCTCCCCCAGTGACGTATCCTATGCTTTGGGTTCAGCTCCACTCTTTGGTGAGGAGGACGATCAGATAGAGGACAGTCAGCAGCTACTGCCCAGCCAAGAAATGGAGGTGGCTTCTTTAGCTCGGCAGACAAATAGTGATGTGGACAGTGTCGTGGGTGTTGCGAGCTTTCCAGCTCCTGCCCCTGACACTGTTGAGGAAACTGAGAACATCAGTGACGTACAGCCACAACTCAGTGATGATGATTATGAAGCCGGGTGATGAAGGGGCTTCATCGTCATCATCAGGAGAAGAGGGGCGCAGGTTGCCCCGGAGTCAGCAGCTGAGGTAGCAAGGTGTTAGCAGTCAACATGGGGGCACAATTGTAAAGCCTGGAGCCAAACGGGGCCGGGGCTGGGGTAGAGCACCTGCTGCGCGGCAGGCTATCTTATCGGGAGGTAGTGGAGCAGGGGTTCCTGGAGTTGGCGACAGTAGCATTGAATCAGTGAGGCCTGTTGGTGGGAAAAGTAGCTACTCGGCAGTGTGGCAGTTTTTCCTGAAGCATCTGCAGGAGGGTAACATGGCCACATGCAAGATATGTAGGCAGAAGGTGAAGCGTGGCCAGGGCCAAAATGTTGGCACCACGGCCCTGCGTCAACATGTGATGCGGCACCATAAAGGGGCCTGGGAGAACCGAGGCTCCCAAGGGGTGGTCCAGTCTGCTTCCTCACCAAGTGGCACGCCGCTCCCAATTTCTGCCAGCCAAGGCTCCAGCACCTCAGCCGAAGGCAGTTGTGCGTCATAACCCATCCTCTGTCGCTCCTGCTCCTCCTCCTCCTCCTCCAAGTCTTGCATCCCGCCAGCAATCCATCAGCGAAGCCATGTCCAAGAGACAGCAGTACGGGCCCACTCATCCTACGGCGCAGAAGCTGAATGTGCTCCTGTCCAAGTTGCTGGTGCTGCAGTCGCTCCCTTTTCAGGTGGTGGACTCTGCCCCTTTCAGAGAACTGATGGCTTGTGCCGAGCCGAGGTGGAGAGTCCCAAGCCGTCATTTCTTTGCCAAGAAGGCAGTACCAGCACTGCACACTTTTGTTGAACAGAAGGTGGGCCAGTCCTTGAGCCTGTCTGTGTGTAGCACAGTGCATGGCAGCGCCGACATCTGGAGCTGTAACTACGGTCAGGGACAGTACATGTCGTTTACGCCCCACTGGGTGAATGTGGTCCCTTTGCAGCAGCAGCAGCAACTTGGACAGGTCACGCCGCTTCGGCCTCCGCGCTCCCTGCCCGTTGGGCCTGTGACACCGTGCGACTCGGCCTCCTCATCCTCCGCCATCTCCTCACCCTCCACTGTAGGCTCAAGTCTCAGTGCCCCTCCAGTCTACCATGTGTGCAGGGCACGGAGGTGTCACGCAGTGCTTCACATGGTTTGTCTTGGCGAACGGAGTCACACAGGGGAGGAACTGCTTAAATTTATTCATCAGGAAATCCAAACATGGCTTACTCCAAGAAAACTTAAAATGGGAATCATGGTTACCGACAATGGGAAGAACATTTTATCTGCGCTTCACCAAGAAAGCCTGACCCGTGCCCCCTGCATGGCTCACGTCTTCAATCTGGTTGTCAAGCGGTTTCTGAAGTGTTCCCCCCATATGCAAGACATCCTAACAACTTCAAGGAAACTTTGCATGCACTTCAGCCACTCATACACCGCCAAACACACCCTTCTTGAGCTACAGCGTCAGAACGGTATCCCCCAACATAGTCTGATTTGCAATGTTTCCACCTGTTGGAATTCCACCCTTCACATGTTGGACCGATTATATGAATAGAGAAAAGCCATCACGGATTTCCTGATGATCCAAGCGGATAGGGGGACTCCCCTGTGTAACTTCAATGTCAACCAGTGGCAGCTCATACGTGACACCTGCCGTTTGCTCAGGCCCTTTGAGGAAGCCACTTTATTTGTCAGTCGGCAGGATTACGGGATGAACGACGTGATTCCACTGCTTCATGTACTACAGCACATGTTGGAAACCATGGCTGGTCAGGGCACTGGAGACATGGCGTCTACATCTTACGGCCACATGAAACCCACTGAAGCTGAACTGGAGGAGGAGGAGGAGGAAGAGGAGGAGTGGCCCAGTGAAGCACAGTTTAGGCTTGGCGAAATGGCTGGTTTTTCTAGTCAGCGGACAGGAGAGGAGGAGCAGGAGCAGCCAGAGGAGCTAGAGGGTCTTGAGGAAGGCGAGACAGAGGACCCGGGCACACCGTGGCAGTATGCAGTGGAGATGGAGACAGGTAGTCCATGCGAGTCACTTGCGCAAATGGCACGAAGCATGCTCACGTGCTTGTGTAGTGACCCCAGAATTGTTTCCATCTGTCGGCGGGATGACTTCTGGCTGTCCACCTTATTGGACCCTCACTTCCGGCACAAAATGGGGGCATTTTTTAAACCCGCCGAGAGGGAGGACAAACTGAACTACTACAAAGACATTCTGCGTAGTCAGTTGGCCGATGCCTATCTGCGCCATGGTCCATACTCTCGCAGGTCTGACTCGAGGGGACCTCTGCGCTCACCTTCCACTGTCATGGCTGCTGGGGGGGTTGGCAGGAGCAGCAGCAGCAGCTCCATCAGCAGCAGCCTCAGTCTTCAGTCGCTAATGAGTAGCTTTCTACACCCGCATAGTGAGGCTACTCATGAGCAGCAGGAAGACCTGGAACAGGACCTCAACCAGCAGGTCATGTCATACTTTGACATGACCGATGCCAACACACCTTGAGGATCCGCTGGACTTCTGGGCAGCCAAACTTGGCTTGTGGCCGCAACTAGCAGAGTTTGCCCTGGAAAAGCTGTCCTGCCCGGCAAGTAGCGTGCCATCTGAGCGGGTGTTTAGTGCGGCGGGGGCCATAGTTACGGCGAGGAGAACTCGTCTGTCAACTAAAAATGGGGAGAGACTCACCTTTGTCAAAATGAATCAGGGATGGATCAGCCAGGATTTCCACCCACCAATGCCTGATGCATGCGACTAGATTCAGCATGGTGCCACGTTTTACACTTTCCAAATGGTGCAAAACATATTTATGTCTTTAGGCCAATTTTTGGGCTCCTGCTGCTGCCAGCTCCAGGGTGTGTTTTTCAGGCCCTATAGGGGCCCCTCATAGTGATGCCACTTCAACTCTCTGCAATTGTGCCGCTCTGCGATTCTATTAGCGATGCCTCTGATCTGCATGTGATATTTATTCAAAGTATTATTTAACTAACCCAGCACGCATCCTGTGCGTGTTACAGCAAGGCAGAATGGTTTACAACCCTATTGAGGCTCAGAAATAGCCGTTTTTAATAGCGATTCGTCGCGAATAAATTCGGGTCGAAACTAATTTTCTTGTAAAATCCGGCGAATCAGCCGAACCGTATTTTTCAAAAGTTCGCTCATCTCTAGTAACTGTCACTATATAACTATGTAACTATATAACTATGTAACTATGTCACTATATAACTATATAACCATGTAACTATATAACTATGTAACTATGTAACTATATAACTATGTAACTATGGAACTATATAACTATGTCACTTTATAACTATGTAACTATATATCTATGTAGCTATGTAACTATATAACTATGTAACTATAAAACTATGTAACTAACTATGTAACTATATAACTATGTAACTATGTAACTATATAACTATGTAACAATGTAACTATATAACTATGTAACTAACTATGTAACTATATAACTATGTAACTATGTAACTATATAACTTTGTAACTATATAACTATATAACTATGTAACTATGTAACTATATAACTATGTAACTATGTCACTATATAACTATGTAACTATGTAACTATATAACTATGTAACTATATAACTATATAACTATGTAACTATATAACTATGTAACTATATAACTATGTAACTATGTAACTATATAACTATGTAACTATATAACTATGTAACTATATAACTATGTAACTATGTAACTATGTAACTATGTAACTATATAACTATGTAACTATATAACTATGTAACTATATAACTATGTAACTATATAACTATGTAACTATATAACTATGTAACTATGTAACTATATAACTATGTAACTATGTAACTATATAACTATGTAACTATGTAACTATATAACTATGTAACTATATAACTATGTAACTATGTCACTATATAACTATATAACTATGTAACTATATAACTATATAACTATGTAACTATATAACTATGTAACTCTGTAACTAAATAACTATGTAACTATATAACTATGTAACTATATCACTATATAACTATGTAACTATATAACTATGTAACTATGTAACTATATAACTGGGAGGCCGATTCATTAATAGCGCCAGGTAGCGCCAGATGAGCGACTGTAGCGTGATTTTTTCAGCGCCAGCCAGTATTCGCTGTGCTTGGCCGGCGTTAGCTTGATGACAGCGACTCAGTCGGTGTGCGGTAATGTTGAATACGGGCTTAGGGGTCGCTGTTTCACAGGTTCAGCGTTGTATGTGAGCGCCTGACAACGAATGGCCAGAGCGAACGGCTTGCTTCATATTCATTAACAAATCATGCTCCGAATGTGCTGTCGCTGTCCATTCCTTGTTTAAACCCCAGAGCGCTGGCGGCGATGGGTGTTAACTAGTTTTTAACCCCTAAACAACCATATTTTTTGATTGTAAGATTATACATGTGTTTAGAATCATTTTGTAATATGAATACATTAATATCAGACCTGTTAGATCAATTCTGCACAAATTTTTTTTTTAATTTTTTTTTTACTTAAAAATAAATCCTAACATTGCAGAAGTGGTCTCCGAATTTTTGACATTAAAAAAAAAAAAAAAAATTAATACCAATTATTTATGATTAATTATAGATTGCTCCATTGAAATGCATTGGACATCGCCAGGGAGCGACAGGTCATACCTGGCGCTGTGAAGGAATTTGCAGCGGCGCTGTTCGGTCCAGGCGGCTTCATGATGAATGCCGCGCTAGCCGTCGCTCTCGCCGGCGCTAGCCTCATTTTGCTTGATAAATGCGTCATTGTGACCGCCGCCGGGCGTACTTGAGTCGGTAGCCACCGATAGCTGCCGCTACCTGGCGCTCGTCAGACACTACCTGGCGCTAGCCCGTGATAAATAAGGCCCTATGTCACTTTATAACTATGTAACTATATAACTATGTAACTATATAACTATATAACTATGTAACTATATAACTATGTAACTATGTAACTATATAACTATGTAACTATGTCACTTTATAACTATGTAACTATATATCTATGTAACTATAAAACTATGTAACTATGTAACTATATAACTATGTAACTATAAAACTATGTAACTATATAACTATGTAACTATATAACTATGTAACTATATGACTATGTAACTATGTAACTATGTAACTATATAACTATGTCACTTTATAACTATGTAACTATATATCTATGTAACTATAAAACTATGTAACTATGTAACTATATAACTATGTAACTATAAAACTATGTAACTATATAACTATGTAACTATATAACTATGTCACTTTATAACTATGTAACTATATATCTATGTAACTATAAAACTATGTAACTATGTAACTATATAACTATGTAACTATAAAACTATGTAACTATATAACTATGTAACTATATAACTATGTCACTTTATAACTATGTAACTATATATCTATGTAACTATAAAACTATGTAACTATATAACTATGTAACTATATAACTATGTAACTATATAACTATGTAACTATGTAACTATGTAACTATATAACTATGTAACTATGTAACTATATAACTATGTAACTATATAACTATGTAACTATGTAACTATATAACTATGTAACTATATAACTATGTAACTATATAACTATAAAACTATGTAACTATATAACTATAAAACTATGTAACTATATAACTATGTAACTATGTAACTATATAACTATAAAACTATGTAACTATATAACTATGTAACTATGTAACTATATAACTATGTAACTATATAACTATAAAACTATGTAACTATGTAACTATGTAACTATATAACTATAAAACTATGTAACTATATAACTATGTAACTATGTAACTATATAACTATGTAACTATATAACTATGTAACTATATAACTATGTAACTATTTAACTATGTAACTATATAACTATGTAACTATATAACTCTGTAACTATATAACTATGTAACTATATAACTATGTAACTTTGTAACTATGTAACTATATAACTATGTAACTATGTAACTATATAACTATGTAGCTATATAACTATGTAACTATATAACTATGTAACTATGTCACTATATAACTATGTAACTATATAACTATGTAACTATATAACTATGTAAATATGTCACTATATAACTATGTAACTATATAACTATGTAACTATGTCACTATATAACTATGTAACTATATAACTATGTAACTATATAACCATGTAACTATATAACTATGTAACTATATAACTATGTAACTATGTCACTATATAACTATGTAACTATATAACTATGTAACTATATAACCATGTAACTATATAACTATGTAACTATATAACTATGTAACTATGTCACTATATAACTATGTAACTATATAACTATGTAACTATATAACTATGTAACTATATAACTATAAAACTATGTAACTATATATCTATGTAACTATATAACTATGTAACTATGCAACTATATAACTATATAACAATGTAACTATACAACTTTGTAACCATTTAACTATAACTATGTAACTATACAACAATGTAACTATGTCACTATATAACTATGTAACTATATAACTATATAACTATGTAACTATATAACTATGTAACTATAAAACTATGCAACTATATTACTATGTAACTATATAACAATGTAACTATACAAGTTTGTAACCATTTAACTATAACTATGTAACTATATAACTATGTAACTATATAACTATGTAACTATATAACTATGTAACGATGTCACTATATAACTATGTAACTATATAACTATGTAACTATATAACTATAAAACTATGTAACTATGTAACTATATAACTATGTAACTATATAACTATATAACTATGTAACTATATAACTATGTAACTATATAATTATGTAACTATGTCACTATATAACTATGTAACTATATAACTATGTAACTATATAACTATGTAACTATATAACTATGTAACGATGTCACTATATAACTATGTAACTATATAACTATGTAACTATATAACTATAAAACTATGTAACTATATAACTATGTAACTATGTAACTATATAACTATATAACTATAACTATGTAACTATACAACTATGTAACTATATAACTATATAACAATGTAACTATACAACTTTGTAACCATTTAACTATAACTATGTAACTATATAACTATGTAACTATGTCACTATATAACTATGTAACTATATAACTATGTAACTATATAACCATGTAACTATATAACTATGTAACTATATAACTATGTAACTATGTCACTATATAACTATGTAACTATATAACTATGTAACTATGTAACTATGTAACTATATAACTATGTAACTATATAACTATGTAACTATATAACTATGTAACTATAAAACTATGTAACTATATAACTATATAACTATGTAACTATGTAACTATATAACTATGTAACTATATAACTATGTAACTATATAACTATGTAACTATAAAACTATGTAACTATATAACTATGTAACTATATAACTATGTAACTATGTAACTATATAACTATGTAACTATATAACTATAACTATGTAACTATACAACTATGTAACTATATAACTATAAAACTATGTAACTATATAACTATGTAACTATGTAACTATATAACTATGTAACTATATAACTATAACTATGTAACTATACAACTATGTAACTATATAACTATAAAACTATGTAACTATATAACTATGTAACTATATAACTATAACTATGTAACTATATAACTATGTAACTATATAACTATGTAACTATATAACTATAACTATGTAACTATACAACTATGTAACTATATAACTATATAACAATGTAACTATACAACTTTGTAACCATTTAACTATAACTATGTAACTATATAACTATAACTTTATAACTATACAACTATGTAACTATACATTTATGTAACTATATAGCTATGTAACTATATAACTATATAACTATGTAACTATATAACTATGTAACTATATAACTATGTAACTATATAACTGTAACTATACAACTATATAACTATATAACTATATAACTATGTAACTATATAAATATGCAACTATATAACAATGTAACTATACAACTTTGTAACCATATAACTATAACTATGTAACTATATAGCTATAACTTTGTAACTATACAACTATGTAACTATACAACTATGTAACTATATAACTATATAACTATGTAACTATACAGCTATGTAACTTTATAACTATATAACTATGTAACTATAAAACTATATAACTAACTATGTAACTATGTAACTATATAACTATAACTATGTAACTATATTCTTTTGTAACTATATAACTATATAAATATGTAATTATGTAATTATATAATTATGTAAAAATATAACTATTGTAGACATGTCACTGGAGAAGTGGTCGAGGGGGTGTACATTTCACCTAGGTTACTACGCTGGGTGAGATGGTAAGTCCAGGATTGATTTGTTTCCCAGCAGTGGTATGCTGCTGAGGTGTTGTTCAATTTTGCCGGGCCTGGATTTATATGGAATGGCAGGTAGGTTTGGTAGAGGGACCTGTCATTCCACACCCCTCCGATCCGGTTTGGGTTTTGGATCAGGTGAGCTCTGATCCTAATTAGCCTGGGAGGTAAAAGCCCTGCAGAGACTGCAGGCTATTGCTCTGAGCCAGAAATGAACAGCCTGAGTGTGTGTGAAGGAAGCTGCGAACGCAGCCATTGCTGGAGCTAAAACTCACCCTGCGATATCCAGGCTAACGCTGCGTTATGAACCTGCTAGATAGGTGAGAAGAACCTGTTAAGTAAGCGCCCAGACGGGCTAGGTCTTTAT
This sequence comes from Gastrophryne carolinensis, assembly GCA_027917425.1. Classification (NCBI taxonomy): domain Eukaryota; kingdom Metazoa; phylum Chordata; class Amphibia; order Anura; family Microhylidae; genus Gastrophryne; species Gastrophryne carolinensis. The sequence goes on from CM051243.1 coordinate 892,974, forward strand.
TTTGTTTGTACACAAATGAAGCACGCTGCTGCTGTATGTTTTGTTACTGGACTGTTTATGCCATGAATAAACGTCAAGACCTGCTTTTATAACACCTAAGTCTGCCGTGAACTGTGTCCAAACACACCATCCCCCGGGAAGATCCCTACAATTGGTGCTGCGGAGCGGGCATTACGGTTGCTAGGGGCAACGGTGTGGACAGACTTAGCTACAGCTGCTTATGTCTTGGGTGAAAGCTGCAACTACACTCCAAGAACAGGCGGGCAACATGGAGGAGATGCTGAAGCAGTTTATGCAAGTAAGTTTGCAACAACAACAGGCTCAGATAGAGGCCAATAGACAACAACAACAGGCTCAGATAGAGGCCAATAGACGACATGAACAGGCTCAGATAGAGGCTAATGGACGACATGAACAGGCTCAGATAGAGGCTAATAGACGACATGAACAACTTATTGAATACCTGATAGCAAAACAGGAGGCGCCTGTGGTTGCTAACCCCCAAACAGTGGTGCGAGCCGCTCCAGAGACTTTTGATGTGAGAAGAGCTGTGCAGCGAGCGCTGCAAAAGATGACTGCTGAGGACGATGTTGAGGCCTTCCTAACTGGGTTTGAGCGTGCGGCTGAGCGAGAGAAGTTACCCGTCGCTGAGTGGGCAGAGGTAATTGCGCCCTATTTAACAGGGGAACCTCAAAAGGCCTACTATGACCTCAGTGAGCAAGAGGTTAAGGACTATACTCGGCTAAAAGCGGAGATACTTGCCCGGCTAGGCGTTACTACTGCGGTCCGTGCCAGGAGGGTACGCAACTGGAGCTACAGTTTGGACAAATCGGCGAGGTCCCAGATGTATGACCTGATCCATTTGGCGAGAAAGTGGTTGGAACCAGACACTTCTACTCCTGCACAGATCCTAGAGAGGGTTGTGATGGATCGCTACCTCCGAGCACTTCCTGCTGACCTGCAACGCTGGGTGGGACAAGGTGACCCTAAGAATGCAAACGAACTTGTCAGCCTTGTGGAGAGGTTCCAAGCGACTGAGGACTACCTCCGTGATGTTTCTACAGCATCTTCACCTCCCCGGAGTGCCAGATCTGTGCCATCAGCTGGTAAGAGACTTCCATCTATTGGGGGAGTGTGGAGGGGTGCTGAGGGAGGAAAAAGGGCTCAAGTGGTGTCTCAGGGGCAAAAGACTGGAGATGGTCCCGGGTGGCTAAGTGGCCCTAAAAAGGACTCCTTGCCAAGGAGACCAGGCCCTATCCGGTGCTGGAGATGCTATGAGACGGGACACGTGTCTGCCCATTGCCCTCTTACCACTGAGCCCATGGAATGTGAGGCTAATCGGCGTCAGTCGCTATTTGCGGAACCATCTTGTGTTGCAGTTCCTGGACTAGAGACTGAACCGCAAATCTGCAACGTTACAATTAATGATTTTCCTGTTAAGGCGTTGCTGGACTCAGGAAGCCTCGTAACCTTGGTGCATGCCAGCCTGGTGGCTGGCGACTTTGAGTGTAAAAAGCATATGAGTGTTGTTTGTATACATGGGGATACAAAAGTGTACCCTATAGTGCTGGCTGAAGTCGGGACTGAACAAGGCACCGTACAATATGAAGTGGGTGTGGTTAAAAACCTCATGCATAACGTAATATTGGGGCGCGATTTTCCATTATTCTGGGCTCTCTGGGGAAAAAGAAAATCCCCCGAAAGGAGTGAGGATACTCCTAAGGTTGTTGCATTACCCCCTCTAAGTGATAAAAGTGTGCAGGATGAAAATGATTGTTTTCCTTTGCAGGTCCTGGCTGGAGAGGAGGAGGCTCCTCCCACTGAGCAAAATATACCAGACTTAGAGGTGTCTAGGGATAATTTTGGGACTGCACAGTTACAGGACCCCACTCTCAAAAATGCGAGAGAGCAGGTTTCTGTCATGAATGGGGTACCTCAGGAACCAGATGCTGAGAAAAGATTTCCACATTTTTCTGTGACTAATGATCTTTTCTATAGAGTCACTAAGATTAAGGATGAGATTGTGGAACAGCTTCTGGTGCCTAAGCCGTACCGGCGTCAGGTGCTGGACATGGCACATAACCATGTTCTTGGGGGACACTTGGGGACTGACAAAACGCAGGAGAGGGTTCTCCAGAGGTTCTACTGGCCGGCGATATATAGTGATATTAAAAAGCACTGCGAGTCGTGCCCCACATGTCAGCTTAGTGCCCCAGTATCACATTTTCGCAGTCCTTTGGTTTCGCTCCCTATTATAGAGGTGCCTTTTGAGCGTATAGCCATGGATTTAGTGGGTCCCATTGTAAAATCCGCTAGAGGACACCAGTATATTCTGGTGGTCATGGATTATGCGACCCGCTATCCTGAAGCTGTGCCCTTAAGAAACACCGCATCTAAAACAATTGCACGTGAGTTGTTTTATATGTTCTCTAGGACTGGAATCCCCAAAGAAATCCTGACTGACCAAGGTACACCCTTTATGTCAAAGGTGATGAAGGAGTTATGCAAACTATTTAAAATCTCACCCATCCGTACCTCTGTATACCACCCCCAGACGGACGGATTGGTGGAGAGATTTAACAAAACTTTGAAACATATGTTGAAAAAAGTGGTGGAAAAAGATGGCCGTGACTGGGATCATTTGTTACCCTACCTCATGTTTGCTATTAGGGAAGTGCCCCAAGCGTCCACAGGGTTCTCACCATTCGAGTTGGTCTATGGCCGTCACCCTAGGGGTCTACTGGACATTGCAAAAGAGACATGGGAGAGCGAGTCCACCCCATACAAGAGTGTTATTGAGCATGTAGCACAAATGCAGGACCGTATAGCCGCTGTAATGCCCCTAGTAAGGGAACACCTCCAGAGGGCGCAAGAGGCCCAAAGTAGAATTTACAACCGGTCTGCAAGAATCAGGACATTTAACCCAGGCGATAGGGTCCTTATACTAGTTCCCACTGTTGAGAGTAAATTCCTGGCGAAGTGGCAAGGTCCCTATGAAATTGTTGAAAAGGTCAGTGAGGTGAACTACAAGGTGCACCAACCAGGTAGAAGGAAGCCTTTCCAAGTTTACCACATAAACTTGATTAAGCCCTGGAAAGACAGGGAATCCTTGGGGGCGACAAATACTGTTAATAATTTGTCACAACCAATCCCTCCAGTCAAGGTTGGTGATACCCTATCAGTGTCACAGAAACAGGAGGCTCAGGAGTTTTTACAGAAAAACAAAGACAAGTTTTCTGACCTTCCAGGGCGTACACACCTCATCTATCATCACATTGAAACTGAGCCTAGAAGCAGAGTAAACCTCAAGCCCTATAGGATCCCAGAAGCCCGTAGGGAAGCCGTATCTGCCGAGGTAAAACGTATGCTTGATCTGGGAGTAATTGAGGTGTCACAGAGTGAATGGTCCAGCCCGATTGTATTAATCCCAAAGCCTAATGGAACTTGGAGGTTCTGTAACGATTTCAGAAAGTTGAATGAGATCTCAAAATTTGATGCCTATCCTATGCCCAGGGTAGATGAGTTGATTGAGAAGTTGGGTAATGCCAGGTACATAACCACCCTCGATCTCACAAAGGGCTACTGGCAGATTCCACTTACTAATGAGGCTAAAGAGAAAACTGCATTCTCCACCCCTGATGGGCTATTCCAGTATGTAGTGATGCCGTTCGGGTTACATGGAGCACCTGCGACTTTCCAGAGGTTGATGGACTTGATTTTGCGACCACATCGTGATTACTCAGCTGCCTACCTCGATGATGTGGTCATTTTTAGCCCTGATTGGGAAAGTCACCTCTGTAAGGTACAGGCTGTATTGGATACCATAAGTGATGCGGGGTTGACCATAAATGCCGAGAAGTGTGCAATAGCCCTAGAAGAGGCCAAGTATCTGGGCTACATTATTGGAAGAGGGTTGATTAAGCCACAGCTAAATAAAGTGGAGGCAATACAGAATTGGCCAAAACCCCTGACAAAGAAACAGGTCAGAGCTTTCCTTGGTATTACGGGCTATTACCGTAGATTTGTGCCGAACTTTGCCTCAGTTGCTGCTCCCCTAACTGACTTGACCAAGGGCGGAAAGAGAGCCATGATCACGTGGACTCCAGAGGCCGAGAAGGCTTTCCAAAGCCTTAAATCTGCCTTGTGCCAACAACCTGTGTTAGTTACCCCCGATTTCAGGCGAGAATTTCTGGTCCAGACAGATGCTTCTAACACAGGCTTAGGTGCAGTACTCTCACAAGTAGTAAATGGTGAGGAGCATCCGGTGATGTACTTGAGTAGAAAGCTAACCCCGGCCGAAAAAAATTATGCCATTGTGGAGCGTGAGTGTTTGGCAGTGAAGTGGGCCCTCGAATCCCTAAAATATTACTTACTAGGCAGGAAATTCAAGTTAGTGACAGACCATGCCCCCCTAACATGGATGAAGTTAAACAAGGAGAGAAACGCAAGAGTGACTAGATGGTTTCTGTCCCTACAAAACTTTAATTTCACTGTGGAACACAGGCCAGGGAAATTACAAGCAAATGCTGACGCATTGTCGAGGGTACATTGTCTGTGGGGACAAAATGCTCAGCCCTCCGGTCTGAAAAAGAGGGGGGGGATATGTAGACATGTCACTGGAGAAGTGGTCGAGGGGGTGTACATTTCACCTAGGTTACTACGCTGGGTGAGATGGTAAGTCCAGGATTGATTTGTTTCCCAGCAGTGGTATGCTGCTGAGGTGTTGTTCAATTTTGCCGGGCCTGGATTTATATGGAATGGCAGGTAGGTTTGGTAGAGGGACCTGTCATTCCACACCCCTCCGATCCGGTTTGGGTTTTGGATCAGGTGAGCTCTGATCCTAATTAGCCTGGGAGGTAAAAGCCCTGCAGAGACTGCAGGCTATTGCTCTGAGCCAGAAATGAACAGCCTGAGTGTGTGTGAAGGAAGCTGCGAACGCAGCCATTGCTGGAGCTAAAACTCACCCTGCGATATCCAGGCTAACGCTGCGTTATGAACCTGCTAGATAGGTGAGAAGAACCTGTTAAGTAAGCGCCCAGACGGGCTAGGTCTTTATTTTGTTTGTACACAAATGAAGCACGCTGCTGCTGTATGTTTTGTTACTGGACTGTTTATGCCATGAATAAACGTCAAGACCTGCTTTTATAACACCTAAGTCTGCCGTGAACTGTGTCCAAACACACCATCCCCCGGGAAGATCCCTACACTATATAACTATGTAACTATACAACTATGTTACTATACAACTATATAACTATGTAAAGCAAGTATCACCAGGATACAAACCTCTGCTGTATATCTCAACTGGAAGTTGACTTGTGCAGCAGGTAGGTCGCTAGCCCACCGGCTAACAGCCACAGCAAACCGAAACACCATGTGGTCCACGGCGATGATCATTAGCGTCAACAAGAAGAACATCAGGATGAGCAGACAGCGAATCAGACTGGCCACGAGTTCCTTCCTCGACATCTTAAATCCCGCCGACCTGATCAGCTTGACGGAAGAGATATTAGTCACTTTCATCTTCTCGGCCTTTTCTTCCAGTTGACTTGTCACGTACCTGTTGTCGAAGCTTATGTCGGTCAGGTAGTTCCTCAAGTACCACGTGGCATTAAACAGTATGTAAATGATAAAAAGCCCGGCCATGACCCTATTGGCCACGAGCAAGATGTCTTTAAATAGCGACTCCGCCGCCTCAAAGTCAGTCTTCAGGGCGGTAACAGCTTGTCTTATAGGATGGGATATTTTGCTCGTGTTGATCTGTGTGAAGATGTCGATCTTGGCGGCGGAGGTGACCGCCAACGCAGCCACTACGTCGTTGGTTTCCGTGACCAGCCGGTGAACGTCGCCGGCGAGGCTTCTGAAGTCATCGGTGGAGTTTAACGCCTTCTCCGCGGTGTGTTGAGCGATGCACCGGAAGATCTGAAACACAGCCTTGAGGTTCTTCAGGATGTTGGGGAGGATGTTGAGCGCTATGATCATGAAGCTGGTGGACAGCAAGATTCTGGAGCCTTGCTTGGTGCCGAGGGTTGGGATGACCATGGTCAGCACGCAACGGATGGGGTGGACGACCGCCAGGATGGCGCACGTCGTGAAGGCAAACGCGGCGGACGACGCAGAGGCCGGAAGATGTTCGTATCGTAAGGAATGAAAGAGCCAAAGGTAGAGTAAGATGCCTGCTAACCCCGAGATCATCGCGCAGGTAAGTACCAGTAAGGACACTTGTCTCCAGCCATCAGGAATAGGAGTAGAATACGCTGTGCAGACTTCTTGGGAAAACTTAATTACCGCTGCGCCCATCGTGGTTTGGAATTTTCTCCAGCGTGAGCGCGATGATCTGCAAAGCATAAAGTGATATATAAACTATGGGAGGTCCAAAATGGCTCATCCAGGTGCAATTAAAGTGGACCAAAACCCTGGGGGTGCACAGCTGTGTGAAACCCCCCAGGTCACCCGATCTCACTTACCCTTCCCCGATCCTACGGCGCTCTTGTCCAATAAGCGCACTCGGATCTGCTTGAGCCCCTTGGTCCAGGAGCTTGTCTAATGCGAGCGGATTCGAGCGCGCTGGCAGCTGCATACCCCACTACCCTTTAACAGGGAACATTCACAAATGCCTGGCGTGGGCACACGCCCTGCTAACGGGATAGCGGAGATGCAGCCGCTGCTCGTGCATGCGCCCATGGACCAGGAACGAAGGTGAGTTTTCAGGCAACTTTGGGGTTTCACACAGTGAGACATCCCCGATTGGGGGCAAGGAATATGTGCGCCCTGGAGTCTCATAGACACTTTAAAAATACACTCATCCAGGTGCTATACGTAACTATACAACTACTGTATAAAACTATGTAACTATGTTACTATATCACTATGTAACTATGTAACTATATAACTATGTAACTATATAACTATGTAACTATGTAACTATGTAACTATATAACTATATAACTATGTAACTATATAACTATATAACTATGTAACTATAACTATGTAACTATGCAACTATGTAACTATATAACTGTAACTATACAACTATACAACTATGTAACTATGTTACTATATCACTATGTAACTATGTAACTATATAACTATGTAACTATATAACTATGTAACTATATAACTATATAACTATACAACTATGTAACTATATAACTATGTAACTATGTAACTATGTAACTATGTAACTATATAACTATATAACTATGTAACTATATAACTATATAACTATGTAACTATATAACTGTATAACTATATAACTATGTAACTATATAACTGTATAACTATATAACTATGTAACTATATAACTGTATAACTATATAACTATGTAACTATATAACTATGTAACTATATAACTGTATAACTATATAACTATGTAACTATATAACTATATAACTATATAACTATGTAACTATATAACTATATAACTATTAACTATGTAACTATATAACTATGTAACTATATAACTATGTAACTATGTAACTATGTAACTATGTAACTATATAACTATGTAACTATATAACTGTATAACTATATAACTATGTAACTATATAACTATATAACTATATAACTATATAACTATGTAACTATATAACTGTATAACTATATAACTATGTAACTATATAACTATATAACTATATAACTATGTAACTATATAACTATATAACTATTAACTATGTAACTATATAACTATGTAACTATATAACTATGTAACTATGTAACTATGTAACTATGTAACTATATAACTATGTAACTATATAACTGTATAACTATATAACTATGTAACTATATAACTATATAACTATATAACTATGTAACTATATAACTATATAACTATTAACTATGTAACTATATAACTATGTAACTATATAACTATGTAACTATGTAACTATGTAACTATGTAACTATGTAACTATGTAACTATATAACTATGTAACTATATAACTATGTAACTATATAACTATGTAACTATATAACTGTATAACTATATAACTATGTAACTATATAACTATATAACTATATAACTATGTAACTATATAACTATATAACTATTAACTATGTAACTATATAACTATGTAACTATATAACTATGTAACTATGTAACTATGTAACTATGTAACTATATAACTATGTAACTATATAACTGTATAACTATATAACTATGTAACTATATAACTATATAACTATATAACTATGTAACTATATAACTATATAACTATTAACTATGTAACTATATAACTATGTAACTATATAACTATGTAACTATGTAACTATATAACTATATAACTATTAACTATGTAACTATATAACTATGTAACTATATAACTATGTAACTATGTAACTATGTAACTATGTAACTATGTAACTATGTAACTATATAACTATGTAACTATATAACTATGTAACTATATAACTATGTAACTATATAACTGTATAACTATATAACTATGTAACTATATAACTGTATAAAAATATAACTATGTAACTATATAACTATGTAACTATATAACTGTATAACTATATAACTATGTAACTATATAACTATATAACTATATAACTATGTAACTATATAACTATATAACTATTAACTATGTAACTATATAACTATGTAACTATATAACTATACAACTATGTAACTATATAACTATGTAACTATGTAACTATATAACTATGTAACTATATAACCATGTAATTATATGTAACTATATAACTATTAACTATGTAACTATATAACTATGTAACTATATAACTATGTAACTATGTAACTATGTAACTATATAACTATGTAACTATATAACTATGTAACTATGTAACTATGTAACTATGTAACTATGTAACTATGTAACTATGTAACTATATAACTATGTAACTATGTAACTATATAACTATGTAACTATGTAACTATGTAACTATGTAACTATGTAACTATATAACTATGTAACTATGTAACTATATAACTATATAACTATGTAACTATATAACTGTATAACTATATAACTATGTAACTATATAACTGTATAACTATATAACTATGTAACTATATAACTATGTAACTATATAACTGTATAACTATATAACTATGTAACTATATAACTATATAACTATATAACTATGTAACTATATAACTATATAACTATTAACTATGTAACTATATAACTATGTAACTATATAACTATACAACTATGTAACTATATAACTATGTAACTATGTAACTATATAACTATGTAACTATATAACTATGTAATTATATGTAACTATATAACTATTAACTATGTAACTATATAACTATGTAACTATATAACTATGTAACTATGTAACTATGTAACTATGTAACTATATAACTATGTAACTATATAACTATGTAACTATATAACTATGTAACTATGTAACTATGTAACTATATAACTATGTAACTATATAACTATATAACTATATAACTATGTAACTATGTAACTATGTAACTATATAACTATGTAACTATGTAACTATATAACTATGTAACTATATAACTATGTAACTATATAACTATGTAACTATATAACTATATAACTATGTAACTATATAACTATGTAACTATGTAACTATATAACTATGTAACTATATAACTATGTAACTATATAACTATGTAACTATATAACTATATAACTATGTAACTATATAACTATGTAACTATATAACTATGTAACTATTAGAGATGAGCGAACTTTTGAAAAATTCGATTCGACTGATTCGCCGAATTTTCCGACAAAAATCGTTTCGACCCGAATAAATTCGCGACGAATCGCTATTAAAAACGGCTATTTCTGAGCCTCCTAGAGCCTCAATAGGGTTGTAAACCATTCTGCCTTGCTGTAACACGCACAGGATGCATGCTGGGTTAGTTAAATAATACTGTAAATAAATATCACATGCAGATCAGAGGCATCGCTAATAGAATCGCAGAGCGGCACAATTGAATTCAAGAGAGTTGAAGTGGCATCACTATGAGGGGCAGGAACCCAAACATTGCTTTAAAGAGACACTGGAGTTGGCAGCAGCAGGAGCCATAAAATTGGATGAATCACACCCTGGAGTTGGCAGCAGCAGCAGCAGGAGCCCAAATATTACTTTAAAGAGACACTGGAGTTGGCTTCAGGAGCCCAAAAATTGGATGAATCACACCCTGGAGTTGGCAGCAACAGGAGCCCAAAGATTACTTTATAGAGACACTGGAGTTGGCTTCAGGAGCCCAAAAATTGGATGAATCACACCCTGGAGTTGGCAGCAGCAGGAGCCCAAATATTACTTTAAAGAGACCCTGGGGTTGGCTTCAGGAGCCCAAAAATTGGATGATTCACACCCTGGAGTTGGCAGCAGCAGCAGCAGGAGCCCAAATATACACTGGAGTTGGCTTCAGGAGCCCAAAAATTGGATGAATCACACCCTGGAGTTGGCAGCAGCAGCAGCAGGATCCCACATATTACTTTAAAGAGACACTGGGGTTGGCTTCAGGAGCCCAACAATTGGATGAATCACACCCTGGAGTTGGCAGGAGTTGACAGCAGCAGCAGCAGGAGCCCAAATATTACTTTAAAGAGACCCTGGGATTGGCTTCAGGAGCCCAAAAATTGGATGATTCACACCCTGGAGTTGGCAGCAGCAGCAGCAGGAGCCCAAATATACACTGGAGTTGGCTTCAGGAGCCCAAAAATTGGATGAATCACACCCTGGAGTTGGCAGCAGCAGGAGCCCAAATATTACTTTAAAGAGACACTGGAGTTGGCTTCAGGAGCCCAAAAATTGGATAATTCACACCCTGGAGTTGGCAGCAGCAGCAGCAGGAGCCCAAATATACACTGGAGTTGGCTTCAGGAGCCCAAAAATTGGATGAATCACACCCTGGAGTTGGCAGAAGTTGGCAGCAGCAGCAGCAGCAGGAGCCCAAACATTACTTCAAAGAGACCCTGGGGTTGGCTTCAGGAGCCCAAAAATTGGATGAATCACACCCTGGAGTTGGCAGATGTTGGCAGCAGCAGCAGCAGGAGCCCAAACATTACTTTAAAGAGACCCTGGGGTTGGCTTCAGGAGCACAACAATTGGATGAATCACACCCTGGAGTTGGCAGGAGTTGACAGCAGCAGCAGCAGGAGCCCAAATATTACTTTAAAGAGACCCTGGGGTTGGCTTCAGGAGCCCAAAAATTGGATGATTCACACCCTGGAGTTGGCAGCAGCAGCAGCAGCAGGAGCCCAAATATACACTGGAGTTGGCTTCAGGAGCCCAACAATTGGATGAATCACACCCTGGAGTTGGCAGGAGTTGACAGCAGCAGCAGCAGGAGCCCAAATATACACTGGAGTTGGCTTCAGGAGCCCAAAAATTGGATGAATCACACCCTGGAGTTGGCAGAAGTTGGCAGCAGCAGCAGCAGGAGCCCAAACATTACTTTAAAGAGACCCTGGGGTTGGCTTCAGGAGCCCAACAATTGGATGAATCACACCCTGGAGTTGGCAGCAGCAGCAGCAGGAGCCCAAATATTACTTTAAAGAGACCCTGGGGTTGGCTTCAGGAGCCCAAAAATTGGATGAATCACACCCTGGAGTTGGCAGCAACAGCAGCAGGAGCCCAAATATTACTTTAAAGAGACACTGGGGTTGGCTTCAGGAGCCCAAAAATTGGATGATTCACACCCTGGAGTTGGCAGCAGCAGCAGCAGGAGCCCAAATATACACTGGAGTTGGCTTCAGGAGCCCAAAAATTGGATGAATCACACCCTGGAGTTGGCAGAAGTTGGCAGCAGCAGCAGCAGGAGCCCAAACATTACTTCAAAGAGACCCTGGGGTTGGCTTCAGGAGCCCAACAATTGGATGAATCACACCCTGGAGTTGGCAGGAGTTGACAGCAGCAGCAGCAGGAGCCCAAATATTACTTTAAAGAGACCCTGGGGTTGGCTTAAGGAGCCCAAAAATTTCGATGAATCACACCCTGGAGTTGGCAGAAGTTGGCAGCAGCAGGAGCCCAAACATTACTTTAAAGAGACCCTGGGGTTGGCTTCAGGAGCCCAAAAATTGGATGAATCACACCCTGGAGTTGGCAGCAGCAGCAGCAGGAGCCCAAATATTACTTTAAAGAGACACTGGGGTTGGCTTCAGGAGCCCAACAATTGGATGAATCACACCCTGGAGTTGGCAGGAGTTGACAGCAGCAGCAGCAGCAGGAGCCCAAATATTACTTTAAAGAGACCCTGGGGTTGGCTTCAGGAGCCCAAAAATTGGATGATTCACACCCTGGAGTTGGCAGCAGCAGCAGCAGGAGCCCAAATATACACTGGAGTTGGCTTCAGGAGCCCAAAAATTGGATGAATCACACCCTGGAGTTGGCAGCAGCAGGAGCCCAAATATTACTTTAAAGAGACACTGGAGTTGGCTTCAGGAGCCCAAAAATTGGATGATTCACACCCTGGAGTTGGCAGCAGCAGCAGCAGGAGCCCAAATATACACTGGAGTTGGCTTCAGGAGCCCAAAAATTGGATGAATCACACCCTGGAGTTGGCAGAAGTTGGCAGCAGCAGCAGGAGCCCAAACATTACTTCAAAGAGACCCTGGGGTTGGCTTCAGGAGCCCAAAAATTGGATGAATCACACCCTGGAGTTGGCAGATGTTGGCAGCAGCAGCAGCAGGAGCCCAAACATTACTTTAAAGAGACCCTGGGGTTGGCTTCAGGAGCCCAACAATTGGATGAATCACACCCTGGAGTTGGCAGGAGTTGACAGCAGCAGCAGCAGGAGCCCAAATATTACTTTAAAGAGACCCTGGGGTTGGCTTCAGGAGCCCAAAAATTGGATGATTCACACCCTGGAGTTGGCAGCAGCAGCAGCAGCAGGAGCCCAAATATACACTAGAGTTGGCTTCAGGAGCCCAAAAATTGGATGAATCACACCCTGGAGTTGGCAGCAGCAGCAGCAGCAGCAGCAGGAGCCCAAATATTACTTTAAAGAGACACTGGGGTTGGCTTCAGGAGGCCAAAAATTGGATGAATCACGCCCTGGAATTGGCAGCAGCAGGAGCCCAAATATTACTTTAAAGAGACACTGGGGTTGGCTTCAGGAGCCCAAAAATTGGATGATTCACACCCTGGAGTTGGCAGCAGCAGCAGGAGCCCAAATATACACTGGAGTTGGCTTCAGGAGCCCAAAAATTGGATGAATCACACCCTGGAGTTGGCAGAAGTTGGCAGCAGCAGCAGCAGGAGCCCAAACATTACTTCAAAGAGACCCTGGGGTTGGCTTCAGGAGCCCAAAAATTGGATGAATCACACCCTGGAGTTGGCAGAAGTTGGCAGCAGCAGCAGCAGGAGCCCAAACATTACTTCAAAGAGACCCTGGGGTTGGCTTCAGGAGCCCAAAAATTGGATGAATCACACCCTGGAGTTGGCAGAAGTTGGCAGCAGCAGCAGCAGGAGCCCAAACATTACTTTAAAGAGACCCTGGGGTTGGCTTCAGGAGCCCAACAATTGGATGAATCACACCCTGGAGTTGGCAGCAGCAGCAGCAGGAGCCCAAATATTACTTTAAAGAGACCCTGGGGTTGGCTTCAGGAGCCCAAAAATTGGATGAATCACACCCTGGAGTTGGCAGCAACAGCAGCAGGAGCCCAAATATTACTTTAAAGAGACACTGGGGTTGGCTTCAGGAGCCCAAAAATTGGATGAATCACACCCTGGAGTTGGCAGAAGTTGGCAGCAGCAGGAGCCCAAACATTACTTTAAAGAGACCCTGGGGTTGGCTTCAGGAGCCCAAAAATTGGATGATTCACACCCTGGAGTTGGCAGCAGCAGCAGGAGCCCAAACATTACTTTAAAGAGACCCTGGGGTTGGCTTCAGGAGCCCAAAAATTGGATGATTCACACCCTGGAGTTGGCAGCAGCAGCAGCAGGAGCCCAAATATACACTGGAGTTGGCTTCAGGAGCCCAAAAATTGGATGAATCACACCCTGGAGTTGGCAGAAGTTGGCAGCAGCAGCAGCAGGAGCCCAAATATTACTTTAAAGAGACACTGGGGTTGGCTTCAGGAGCCCAACAATTGGATGAATCACACCCTGGAGTTGGCAGGAGTTGACAGCAGCAGCAGCAGGAGCCCAAATATTACTTTAAAGAGACCCTGGGGTTGGCTTCAGGAGCCCAAAAATTGGATGAATCACACCCTGGAGTTGGCAGCAGCAGCAGCAGGAGCCCAAATATTACTTTAAAGAGACACTGGGGTTGGCTTCAGGAGGCCAAAAATTGGATGAATCACGCCCTGGAGTTGGCAGGAGTTGACAGCAGCAGCAGCAGGAGCCCAAATATTACTTTAAAGAGACCCTGGGGTTGGCTTCAGGAGCCCAAAAATTGGATGATTGACACCCTGGAGTTGGCAGCAGCAGCAGCAGGAGCCCAAATATACACTGGAGTTGGCTTCAGGAGCCCAAAAATTGGATGAATCACACCCTGGAGTTGGCAGAAGTTGGCAGCAGCAGCAGCAGGAGCCCAAAAAATGGCCTAAAGACATAAATATGTTTTGCACCATTTGGAAAGTGTAAAACGTGGCACCATGCTGAATCTAGTCGCATGCATCAGGCATTGGTGGGTGGAAATCCTGGCTGATCCATCCCTGATTCATTTTGACAAAGGTGAGTCTCTCCACATTTTTAGTTGACAGACGAGTTCTCCTCGCCGTAACTATGGCCCCCGCCGCACTAAACACCCGCTCAGATGGCACGCTACTTGCCGGGCAGGACAGCTTTTCCAGGGCAAACTCTGCTAGTTGCGGCCACAAATCAAGTTTGGCTGCCCAGAAGCCCAGCGGATCCTCAAGGTGTGTTGGCATGGTCATGTCAAAGTATGACATGACCTGCTGGTTGAGGTCCTGCTCCAGGTCTTCCTGCTGCTCATGAGTAGCCTCACTATGCGGGTGTAGAAAGCTACTCATTAGCGACTGAAGACTGAGGCTGCTGCTGCGGATGGAGCTGCTGCTGCTGCTCCTGCCAACCCCCCCAGCGGCCATGGCAGTGGAAGGTGAGCGCAGAGGTCCCCTCGAGTCAGACCTGCGAGAGTATGGACCATGGCGCAGATAGGCATCGGCCAACTGCCTACGTAGAATGTCTTAGTAGTAGTTGAGTTTGTCCTCCCTCTCGGTGGGTTTAAAAAATGCCCCCATTTTGTGCCGGAAGCGAGGGTCCAATAAGGTGGACAGCCAGAAGTCATCCCGCCGACAGATGGAAACAATTCTGGGGTCACTACGCAAGCACGGGAGCATGCTTCGTGCCATTTGCGCAAGTGACTCGGATGAACTACCTGTCTCCATCTCCACTGCATACTGCCACGGTGTGCCCGGGTCCTCTGTCTCGCCTTCCTCAAAAACCTCTAGCTCCTCTGGCTGCTCCTGCTCCTCCTCTCCTGTCCGCTGACTAGATAAACCAGCCATTTCGCCAAGCCTAAACTGTGTTTCGCTGGGCAACTCCTCCTCCTCCTCTTCCTCCTCCTCCTCCAGTTCAGCTCCAACGGGGTTCATGTGGCCGTAAGATGTAAACGCCATGTCTCCAGTGCCCTGACCAGCCATGGTTTCCAACATGTGCTGTAGTACATGAAGCAGTGGAATCACGTCGTTCATCCCGTAATCCTGCCGACTGACAAATAAAGTGGCATCCTCAAAGGGCCTGAGCAAACAGCAGGTGTCACGTATGAGCTGCCACTGGTTGACATTGAAGTTACACAGGGGAGTCCCCCTATCTGCTTGGATCATCAGGAAATCCGTGATGGCTTTTCTCTGTTCATATAATCGGTCCAACATGTGAAGGGTGGAATTCCAACGGGTGGAAACATCGCAAATCAGACTATGTTGGGGGATACCATTCTGACGCTGTAGCTCAAGAAGGGTGTGTTTGGCGGTGTAGGAGTGGCTGAAGTGCATGCAAAGTTTCCTTGAAGTTGTTAGGATGTCTTGCAGATGGGGGGAACACTTCAGAAACCGCTTGACAACCAGATTGAAGACGTGAGCCATGCAGGGGGCATGGGTCAGGCTTCCTTGGCGCAGCGCAGACAAAATGTTCTTCCCATTGTCGGTAACCATGATTCCCATTTTAAGTTTTCTTGGAGTAAGCCATGTTTGGATATCCTGATGAATAAATTTAAGCAGTTCCTCCCCTGTGTGACTCCGTTCGCCAAGACAAACCATGTGAAGCACTGCGTGACACCTCCGTGCCCTGCACACATGGTAGACTGGAGGGGCACTGAGACTTGAGCCTACAGTGGAGGGTGAGGAGATGGCGGAGGATGAGGAGGCCGAGTCGCACGGTGTCACAGGCCCAACGGGCAGGGAGCGTGGAGGCCGAAGCGGCGTGACCTGTCCAAGTTGCTGCTGCTGCTGCAAAGGGACCACATTCACCCAGTGGGCCGTAAACGACATGTACTGTCCCTGACCGTAGTTACAGCTCCAGATGTCGGCGCTGCCATGCACTTTGCTACACACCGACAGGCTCAAGGACTGGCCCACCTTCTGTTCAACAAAAGTGTGCAAAAAAGTGCCTTCTTGGCAAAGAAATGACGGCTTGGGACTCTCCACCTCGGCTCGGCACAAGCCATCAGTTCTCTGAAAGGTGCAGATTCCACCACCTGAAAAGGGAGCGACTGCAGCACCAGCAACTTGGACAGGAGCACATTCAGCTTCTGCGCCGTAGGATGAGTGGGCGCATACTGCTGTCTCTTGGACATGGCTTCGCTGATGGATTGCTGGCGGGATGCATGACTTGGAGGAGGAGGAGGAGGAGCAGGAGCGACAGAGGATGGGTATGACGCACAGCTGCCTTCGGCTGAGGTGCTGGAGCCTTGGCTGGCAGAAATTGGGAGCTCACTTGGTGAGGAAGCAGACTGGACCACCCCTTGGGAGCCTCGGTTCTCCCAGGTCGCTTTATGGTGACGCATCATATGTTGACGCAGGGCCGTGGTGCCAACATTTGGACCCTGGCCACGCTTCACCTTTTGCCTACATATCTTGCATGTGGCCATGTTACCCTCCTGCGGAAGCTTCAGGAAAAACTGCCACACTGCCGAGTAGCTACTTTTCCCACCCCCTGGCCTCACTGATTCACTGCTGCTGTTGCCAACTCCAGGAACCCCTGCTCCACTACCTCCCGATAAGGTAGACTGCCGCACAGCAGGTGCTCTACCCCGGCCCCGGCCGGCTCCAGCCTTTGGAATTGTGCCCCCATGCTGACTGCTACCACCTTGCTGCCTCAGCTGCTGACTCCGGGGCAACCTGCGCCCCTCTTCTCCTGATGATGACGATGAAGCCCCTTCATCACCCGGCTCCCAAGTGCGATCGGCTTCATCGTCATCATCATCATCACCGAGTTGTGGCTGTACGTCACTGATGTTCGTGGATTCGTCAACAGTGTCTGGCGCAGGAGCTGGAACGCTCGCAGCACCCACGACACTGTCCACATCACTATTTGTCTGCCTAGCTAGAGAAGCCACCTCCATTTCTTGGCTGGGCAGTAGCTGCTGACTGATGGTCCTCCTCACTAAAGAGTGGAGCTGAACCCAAAGCATAGGATACGTCGCTGGGGGAGGGAACGGCGTAGGCCAGAGGCAATGGGAGGACAGGGACTGCTCTCGGGGCATGCCAACTCAGGGTTGTGTCTGAGGAACTGACCGACCCTAGACTGGGGCTCTCAGACGTAAGTCGAGATGATGTGGTTGTTGATGAGCGCGTCAACCAATCTACCACGTCAGATGCGTTACTGGTGGAGACCCGACCGCTAGCAGATACTGGCAGATTAGGTCTCTCAGCGTGACTCCTGCTGCTACTGGCCCCCAGTCTGATGCGAGCTCTGCCTGCCGAATCTTGGCCTCTGCCACTCCTCTTTTCACTTCCAGGCACTTGTCTGCCCGACATAGTCTAATTGGCGTGGTAGTAGGTGATATTTTAAGAACCCCCAGGCAGCGGTGGGTCTATATGAAACAGAATATAATGCACACCAAAAGTGAGCAGTAACACTCACTCGCATCCAACAGGCCTGCTTAGTGTAAATAAGAGAGCTGCTTAGTGTAAATAAAGAGGGGTATGGTATGTTACAGAATGGGATGCCCCAACAGAAGTGCACCTGGCAGGCAGCAGTAAGTCTATGCACAGCAAAAGTGTCTTTATCAGGCCTAATTTCAATTAGAATAAGTGCAAATGGTTATATGGTCTTAAATAGAGGCTGGTGTAGTCACAGAATGGGATGCCCCAACAGGAGTGCACCTGGCAGGCAGCAGTAAGAATATGCACAGCAAAAGTGTCTTTATCAGGCCTAATTTCAATTAGAATAAGTGCAAATGGTTATGTTCTTAAATAGAGGCTGGTGTAGTCACAGAATGGGATGCCACAACAGGAGTGCACCTGGCAGGGACCAGTAGTGCTATGCACAGCAAAAGTGTCTTTATCAGGCCTAATTTCAATTATAATAAGTGCAAATGGTTATATGGTCTTAAACAGAGGCTGCTGTAGTCACAGAATGGGATGCCCTAAAAACCAGCAGTAAGTACACCTGGCAGGGTCCAGTAGTGCTATGCCCAGCAAAAGTGTCTTTATCAGGCCTAATTTCAATTATAATAAGTGCAAATGGTTATATGGTCTTAAACAGAGGCTGCTGTAGTCACAGAATGGGATGCCCTAAAAACCAGCAGTAAGTACACCTGGCAGGGTCCAGTAGTGCTATGCCCAGCAAAAGTGTCTTTATCAGGCCTAATTTCAATTATAATAAGTGCAAATGGTTATATGGTCTTAAACAGAGGCTGCTGTAGTCACAGAATGGGATGCCCCAAAAAAGAAGTGCACCTGGCAGGGTCCAGTAGTGCTATGCCCAGCAAAAGTGTCTTTATCAGGCCTAATTTCAATTATAATAAGTGCAAATGGTTATATGGTCTTAAACAGAGGCTGCTGTAGTCACAGAATGGGATGCCTCACAGCAGACTTAAGATCAGTTCAGTATATATGCACAGTTAGTTAGTATAAGCAGCCTGAAAACGCTAACAAAGCCTGTCAGCCAGCCAGTAACACTCAGGCTGGATGAAAAAAATAAATAAATCTCCCTGTGACAGCCTCCAATTTTTCCTACCTTTCCCTGTTTTTCGCTGACTTTCTGTCTGTCTCCTGCCTGTCTCCAGCCTGTCCCTGTCTGTCCCTGCCTGTCTAACTGCCTCTCTCTCTCACTACAACGTTCTGTCTCTCACGAATGCAATAGAGAAATGAGGAAGGAAAAGCAAGATGGCCGACTTAAATAGCGCTGTGATGTCACCGGGCTTGCTGGCTGCTGATAGGCTGCATGTGACTGCCCCACCTTGCACTGGCGCGGGATAGATGTCCAGACATGTCCCGTCCGCCATCTTAGAATGCCTGTAAATGTAAATGAATGGATGTTAAAGGAAAACTTCGAGCGATCGAATTGCGGGGAAATTCGGATTCGATCCGAATCGAATTTTTCCTGAAATTCGGATCGAATCCGGGTTCGTCCGGATCGATTCGCTCATCCCTAGTAACTATATAACTATGTAACTATATAACTATATAACTATGTAACTATATAACTATATAACTGTATAACTATACGGGTTTGACGCACAAAGCTGTTACACCTTTTGCACACTCTCAACATTTAGATGTAAAACTAACAATTGTTAAAAACAGGAAACTCCTAGTTAAACCTGACCCACACCCATTGGTCAGTTAATAAGAACAAGCTCAGGGGAAGCATCCAGAATGATGGAGCTGTTGTGTGTGGCAATGATGTCATTGTCACACATACGCATTTTACGGAGAGGCACAGCCAAAAAAATCACTGTCCCAGGACGATTAGAAAAGCGGAAATATCTATTTCTAGTTCTACATCCTAAGAAGAGAGAATCGTCCGGGGCTTTGGCCAAATGTATTTTGCAATTTCAGTTGGTTTTGCTCCGCTTTAAGTGCCAGCGTTGTGGATACATGGTTGTTAAGGTGAGTCTGATAATATTGGAATCATAGTATTATTATTATTATTATTATTATTATTAATAATATAGTGCCATTATTTATATAGCGCCAACATCTTCCGTAGCACTTTACAAGGTGTGATTACAGACAAGGTAAAACATACAGTACAGGGAACAATGCAAAACTAGATGCCACGAGGTTCAAACCAAGGCCCTTATTTAACAAGGGATAGCGCCAGGTAGCGAATGGTGAGCGAACAGTAATGACGGTCACCGCCACGAGAACGCCGGCTCCCCTCCGCAATCACACATTTATCAAGCCGATCCTGCTTAGCGACTGACAGAGCGCCAGATAGCGAATCATTCATCATTATTCCAGCCTCACCCCACAGCACCAGCGAGCGACCTTGAACAGCGACAGGTATGACCTCTCGCTACCTGGCGCTCTCCAATGCATTTCAATGGAGCAATCTTTAAATATTCTTAAATAATTGCTATTAATGTTTTTTTTTTTTTTTTTTTTT
The DNA here is from genome assembly GCA_027917425.1 of Gastrophryne carolinensis. Lineage (NCBI taxonomy): Eukaryota > Metazoa > Chordata > Amphibia > Anura > Microhylidae > Gastrophryne > Gastrophryne carolinensis. The sequence goes on from CM051243.1 coordinate 913,458, forward strand.
TAAATGTCAAAAATTCTGTGACCACTTCTGCAATGTTAGATTTTTTTTTTAAGGTAAAAAAAAAATAAATAAATAAATTTGTGCAGAATTGATATTACAGGTCTGATATTAATGTATTCATATTACTAAATGTTTTGAAAAACATGTTTTTTTTTTTTCAAAAAATATGGTTGTTTGGGGGTTAAAAAACTACTTTTAACCCATCGCCGCCAGCGCTCTGGGGTTTAAACAAGCATTTCACTGCACGAGATTTTTTTGAGCGTGATTTGGGAGCCGTTCGCTATGGCCATTCGCTGTCATGCGCTCCCATACAGCTCAAATAGCGACTCCTCACCTAATATTCAACATTACGGCAAACCGACTGAGTCGCTATCAACTACAGAACAACGGCCAAGCACAGCAACTACTAGCGGGCGCTGTGAAAATGCCGCTACTGTCGCTCATCTGTCGCTACCTGGCGCTATTAATGAATCGGCCTCCAAGTGTTGTGAGCACAGGAGACAATAGGAGAGAGAGCCACGCCCCTGGAACCTTACAGTCTAAAGGATGGGGGTGGAGACAAAAGGGGCGGGGTCACAAGTGCTAGTAGAGCCAGGTCATATTTTTGTCTGAAGAAGTACGTTTTGAGGGCAATTTTAAAGGCTTAGAGTATAATGTAATTGTCATTACGTTGCATTGATGCTTGTGGTATTATATCAGAGTATTTAATCTTTGATAATATCAAATGTCAAAAGTATTCTTTAAATCATCCAGTATTTTATTCTATTATTCAGTTGTTCACTATTCAATCAAGTGTTTTATTCAATGAAGTTCTTATTATTCAATTTGCGTTCAATAAAAACTTCTTTGAAGCTGTATCAGGACCTTGGGGAATTGAATGGCATAATAACAATAAGGTTGATTCCGAGCCCCTTTCTCACTTTTTTTTTGCGTGAAAATGTCCATTTTCGTTTATTTTTCCCCCTCGTCTGATTCAGCGGAGCCTTTTTTCTGCGAGAACTTTAGTGTGAAATGTTTTCATTTTTGCATGATTTTTCCGACCTCCATAAAAATGATGAGAAAGGCGCTCGGAATCAACCCTAATGTCTGTGAGAGCCCGAGATTCATTCTGAGGCAACTCTCACACATATACATAAAAAAAGGTTTATATACATTTCAATGATATTGTTATATACCCTATAAGCACATTTTTTTATATAACATAAGGCAAATAAGAGACTAAAAATATGCCAATAATATTTTATTATATGCATTTAACAACTATTACCCGTGTCCCTATACATTGGTTAGAATAAGTTGTTGCACACAAGCAGAGTCAATTCTAATCCACGCTGATGATCAGTGGAGCAGGGAGGGGGTGCAGGCTCTATTGTCTTGTTCCAAACCTGTGCTTGTGATGATTACTACACTAATGAGATGAGACGGCTATTCATATGCTAATTAGCCTCATAGCTGAGGGTAAAAGACACAAGGCTGTGATGGCTCAAGCTGCATAATATTAGTGCGCTTGTTCTTGCTGAGCTGACAAATGGGGAGGAGCTGCAGACCACCAGTCAAGCTCTAGGATCGGTGGTCTGCGGAAAAGAAATTTAAGGGGTGTGGCACTACTCTTTGCTTTGTTTCTACATCCAGGAGCAGCTGCATTATGACAGGAAGGGAGAGCGCAGCCATGAGGAGGTGAGCTGCTGAATAATAACTTATACACTTTGAAGTGAACCAAAACCCACGCCAGTCGATTCCCTCCCCCGGGGCATCCGAAATCGTGATGTGTGAAACCCCCCAGGTTGCCCCATACACTTACCTTCTTACCCAGGCCAATGGCATATGCACAAGCCATGGCTGCACCCCCGCCATACCTCTAGCAGGGCCAGGCATTTGTGAAGCCCTATTAGAGGGAAGCGGGGGATTCGGCCGTCAGTGCGCTGGAAGGCGCTGGCCTTAGATGAAGCATTAGATGACGTGACATTAGCGGCTCCAAGCGCGCTGATTGGACGAGCGGCCGCACAAGCGCCGTAGGACCAGGAAGAGATGAGTTGGCGTCGGCGATCTGGGGGGTTTCACAAATCGGGCTGCCCCCGGAAAAGCAAGTAACAGGGGGAAATATTTTTAAGGGTTTTTGGTCCAATTTAATCTACTTGTGTAGGATTTGTGTGTAATATTAAGCCAAAAAAAAATTAAATTTAAAAAAAGATTTATTTTACATATTAATGATGGGCCCCGGTTGTGGTGTATTGTTATGCAGAGAGGGTGGCGTTACCCGAGAGGCTTTTATGTGTTGGTCTCGCTTTGTTCGTGTGAAGCCGGGCGGCCGGTAAATGTCAGCCATGCATTAGACATAACGCGTTTGTAGCCATTTGCAGGATTCTTTAGCATTACATAAAATGTTTCAAAGGCTGAAGGAAGAAGATTATAATCATTGTGTGTGCTATAGAGCCACCCTCGTCCATGGTGCTGTACAAAGTAGTAATTACAGAGCGGGTAACACATAGACAAGCAAAATGATGCTCTGATACAAGGAGGGACAGTCCTCTCCGTACAAGCTTGCACTCTAAAGGATAAAGGGCATCATCACAAGTAAGTCATTATTGAATGAGTGACAGTGAGTGACCACAGCAGAAGACAGGAGAAGGTCATGTCTGGAAGGAGGGTTTGTTCAAAATCCCTGGTGAAGCATGTGAAGAGTCCTGGGGATGAGAGTAAGTGACCTCAGCAGAAGACGGGAGGAGGTCATGTCTGAATTATACAGCGCATTCTAAAGCAATAGAGAAGTATGTGGAAAGTCCTGTAGGTGACAGTGAGGGACCACAGTAGAAGACAGGAGGAGGTGATGGGTAGAGTGCCTGGATTCTGGAAGGTGGGTAATTCTAAAGCCCTGGTGAAGCTGGTGGAGAGAGCTTGAGATAGGAGTGAGTGACCACAGCAGAAGACAGGAGGAGGTGATGGGTAGAGTGCCTGGATTCTGGAAGGTGGGTCATTCTAAAGCCCTGGTGAAGCTGGTGGAGAGAGCTCGAGATAGGAGTGAGTGACCACAGCAGAAGACAGGAGGAGGTTATGTCTGGAAGGAGGGTCGTTCCAAAGCACTGGGGAAGCATGTGAAAAGTCCTGTAGGTAACAGTGAGTGACCACAGTAGAAGACAGGGGGTGGCCATGTCTGGAAGGAGGGTTGTTCTAAAGCCCCAGCGAAGCATGTGAAAAGTCCCGGGGATGAGAGTAGGTGACCACAGCAGAAGACGGGAGGAAGTCATGGGTAGCGTGTCTGGATTCTGGAAGGAGGGTCATTCCTAAGCAATGAAGAAGCATGTGAACAGTCCAGGAGATAGAGGTGAGTGACCACAACAGAAGACAGGAGGAGGTCATGTCTTGAAGGAGGGCCATTCCAAAGCCCTGGTGAAGCGTATGAAAAGTACTGGGGATGAGAGTAAGTGACCACAGCAGAAGACGGGAGGAGGTCATGGGTTGAGTGCCTGGATTCTGGAAGGAGGGCCATTCCAAAGCACTGGTGAAGCATGTGGAAAGTCCTGGGGATGAGAGTAAGTGACCTCAGCAGAAGATGGGAGGAGGTCATGTCTGAATTATACAGCGCATTCCAAAGCAATAGAGAAGTATGTGGAAAGTCCTGTAGGTGACAGTGAGTGACCACAGCAGAAGACAGGAGGGGGTCATGTCTGGAAGGAGGGTTTGTTCCAAAGCACTGGAGAAGCATTTAAAAAGTCCTGGGGATGAGAGTAAGTCAACACAGCAGAAGATGGGAGGAGGTCATGGGTAGAGTGCCTGGATTCTGGAAGGAGGGTCATTCCAAAGCAATGGAGAAGCATGTGGAAAGTCCTTGAGCTGAGAGTGAGGGACACAGCAGAAGACAGGAGGAGGTCATGGGTAGAGTGCATTTGCTTTAGAATGCACTGCATTACACAGTGCATTCTGAAGCAATAGAGAAGCATGTGGAATGTCCTGTAGGTGAGAATAAGTGACCTCAGCAGAAGACAGGAGGAGGTCATGGGTAGATTTTTTTTATTCTGGAAGGAGGCTCATTCCAAAACCATAGAGAAGCATGTGGAAAGTTATGTAGATGAGAGCGAGGGACCGCAGTAGAGGACAGAAGGAGGTCATGCCTGGAAGGAAGGTCATTCCGAAGCACCGTTGAAGTATGTGAAAAGTCCTGGGGATGAGAGTAAGTGACCACAGCAGAAGATGGGAGGAGGTCATGTCTGAATTATACAGTGCATTCTAAAGCAATAGAGAAGCATGTGGAAAGTCCTGTAGGTGAGCGTGAGGGACCACAGTAGAGGACAGTAGGAGGTCATGTCTGGAAGGAGGGTCGTTCCAAAGCACTGGAGAAGCATGGGGAAGGTCCTAGAGGTGAGAGTGACCATACAAGCTTGCACTGTAAAGGATAACAGTTAGGGTCCCAAGTAAGTAATTATTGAGCACTGGGTGTTTTTCCTATTGGGTGATGAGAGCTGGACCACAGAAGTAAACTGCAAGGAGAATTGCTTGACTCAATTGAGAGCTTTTGAAAGCTGGAAAGGCTGGGGAGTGTTGATGTCAGGACTATACCAAACACCCGTCTGTCTTAAGCCGATATCCCCCAATCTCCACCGCCACTTCCGCCTATAGACAAGCCCCCGCTTGTAGGAGACACGGGTAATGCCTCTCCCAGTCGGTTGCCCCCAGGACTTAAAAGGCGCAAAGGATAACGGCTTAAGGTGCAGAATGATGTTTGGCAGGGAATCCCGAATGAGGATGCCAGGTGCGAAAGTCCGTAATTCAGGCCGAGGTCAAACCAGGAGGTCACAGGCGAGGTATCCGAGGGAGATAACAAAAGGGTAGTCGAGGGTAGCCGAGGTCAAGTCCAGGAGGTCACAGGCGAGGTACAGGAGGGTCAGGCAAGAGAATGGTCAGGCAAAGCAGATGGTCGGGGCAGGCGGCAGGCGAGAATAGTCAAAGTCCAAATCCAAAGTATTCACTAGAGACACAGCAACGCACATCCAGAACCCAGAAGCTATAACGGGCACTGGGATACTGGAGCAGTGCAGCTTTATAGGGAGTACTGGCCAGTGGGGAAAGGGGCAATGGCGGGAACAAGGGTGATTGGTGCACACAGTAAAACAGGAGTGGTCCCAGGAGCTGGACGGCCCAGGCCAGACAGGCCGACCAGTCCCTGGGTCCACTCCTCAGATTGGGTCACGGATTGGATGTTTTTGACACTTGCCCCCGGCGGGCGCGCTGGGGAAAGCGCCGCCGGGAGGCATAAGGAAGACGTGCTCGCGCGCGCGCGCGAGCACGTTGTAGATCGGGCGCGCCCCCGTCGGGAGGAGGAAGCGCCGCATCAAGGGGAAGCCTGGCGGGCCCGCGCAGCCGCGCAGAGCGGGCTGCGGCGCGGCCGCCGACACCGTCCCGCGCCGCCGACCCCCGACCCCCACGACAACGCTGAGGAGCCGGCACACCCGGGGACCGTCGGGCAGCAGCCAACCGGGCGCCACCCGACAGCGCGTCGCGGGACCAGGGACGGCGACGAGGTAAGTGCCTAACATTACCCCCCCCCTGAGGAGGGGCCACTGGACCCTCCAAGCTGGGTTTCAAAGGATTCTCTCTATGGAACCTCTTTACCAAATTCTGCGCATGGACCTCTCTGGCCGGAACCCAAGATCTTTCTTCCGGGCCGTATCCCTTCCAGTCAATCAAATATTGAAGAGAGTTTCGAAAGAAGCGGGAGTCAAGAACCCGGGCAACCTCAAACTCCTGATGCCCATCAACTAACACAGGACTAGGAGGACTATTAGACTCATGGTTTTTTGCAGGCTTAAGAAGTGAAACGTGAAAGGATTTACAGATTTTCATGGAGGAAGGGAGGGCCAAACGATACGTAACCTGATTAATTTTTCGTGTTATGGGGAAGGGGCCGATAAATTTAGGGCCTAACTTAGCGGAGGGCTGGCGTAAGGCCAAATTCTTGGTGGAAAGCCAAACCCAATCTCCCACCTCATACCCAGTATTGGAAGAACGTTTACGATCTGAAAATTTTTTGTGTTGAAAAACAGCCTTAGTCAGATGTTGCTGGATTCTATTCCATAACCCTGGCCATTTGGAAACCCAGTCATCCAAGGAGGGAACACTGGAGGGTTGATCCGAAAGGGCTGAGAATTTCAGATCTTTGCCATAAACACAGTGGAAGGGAGAAACCCCTGTGGAAGAATGTGAAGCGTTGTTTAATGCAAATTCAGCAAACGGCAGGAAGAAGGCCCAATCCGTCTGAGTATCAGCCGTGAAACAACGCAAATACTGTTCTAAAGATTGATTTGTTCTTTCGGTTTGCCCATTCGACTGAGGGTGGAATGCCGAAGAAAGAGAGACGGTGAAGCCCAGCTTAGCACAGAAAGCCCTCCAAAACCGGGAGACGAATTGGACCCCCCTATCCGAAACAATATCTACCGGGATACCGTGGATTCTAAAAATGTGCGTGATAAAGAGTTGTGCCAAGATTTGAGCTGTGGGAAGCTTTTTTAAAGGGATGAAGTGGGCCATTTTGCTAAAACGGTCCACTACCACCCAAATAACGGTATATCCCTGGGAAGGGGGAAGATCCGTAATGAAATCCATGGCCAAGTGGGTCCACGGAGAGGCAGGAATGGGCAATGGTAGTAGAGGGCCTTCAGGGGAGTGTCTTAAAGCCTTACTCCGAGCACAGACCTTACAGGCTAGGACAAATTTCTGTGCATCGCTCCTAATGGATGGCCACCAGACCTGGCGGGACAATAAAGCAATAGTTTTCTTTACCCCCGGATGACCCGCTGTTTTGGTTTCGTGAAAATGAGACAAAAAGGCAGTGCGGTAAGGAGAGGGCACAAACTGGACCGAGTCAGGTTTTTCGGGTGGGGCTTCGGCCTGAAACCGAGCTAGGTCAGGAAGTTGAGGTTGGATGGCGGCTACCACCAGGGAGTGGGGCAAGATGGGCACATCCATCCTTTCGGGAAGGTCAGAGAAAGAAAAACTCCGAGACAGGGCATCAGCTTTAACGTTTTTGGACCCAGGTTTATAGGTTATAGAGAAGTTAAACCGGGAAAAGAATAAGGACCAGCGAGCCTGTCTTGGAGTTAGTCTTTTTGCGGATTGGATGTATTCTAGATTTTTATGGTCCGTAAAGACTGTGACTGGGTACTGAGCCCCCTCTAGCCAGTGCCTCCACTCCTGAAAGGCCAACTTGATAGCCAACAATTCTCGGTTACCGATGTCGTAATTCCTTTCGGCCGCCGAGAATTTCTTAGAAAAAAAGGCACAAGGATGAAGGCGCTCAGGTGACCCGCGATATTGAGATAGAACCGCCCCCACAGCAATCTCGGAGGCGTCCACTTCCACAAAAAAGGGCAATTGGCCGTCCGGATGAACCAACACTGGAGCGGAACTAAAGACCCCTTTCAATTTCTCAAAAGCCTGAACAGCTTGAACCGGCCAAACTGATGGGTAGCCCCCTTTCTTGGTAAGATTTGTCAACGGGGTTACTAGGGAAGAAAAGTTTTTAATGAACCTCCTGTAAAAATTCGCGAAGCCTAAAAACCTCTGCAGGCCTTTCAGATCCCTGGGTTGCTCCCAATCTAATACTGCCTTCACCTTAGATTGATCCATGGATAGACCAGAATTAGAAATTATGTAGCCGAGAAAAGGAACCTCTGAGACTTCAAACTGGCACTTTTTTAACTTAGCATACAAACAGTTTTCTCTAAGTTTTTGCAAGACCATGCGTACATGTTGGCGATGTTCGACAAGAGATGAGGAGAAAATCAAAATGTCGTCTAAATAGACAACTACAAATCGGCCAAGGTAGTCTCTAAAAATCTCATTTACAAAACTCTGAAAGACCGCGGGGGCATTGCATAAACCAAATGGCATAACTAAATACTCATAATGCCCCTCGAGAGTATTGAAGGCCGTTTTCCACTCATCTCCTTGTCTTATCCTGATAAGGTTGTAAGCGCCCCGGAGATCTAGCTTAGAGAAGACTTGGGCCCCAGCCACCTGCGTAAACAGCCCCTCAATAAGGGGTAAGGGATATTTGTTTTTAATAGTTATATTGTTTAGACCCCGATAATCGATACATGGGCGGAGCCCCCCATCCTTCTTCTCGACAAAAAAAAATCCTGCTCCTGCTGGGGAAGAAGATGCCCTGATAAACCCCTTTTCTAGATTTTCTGCAATATATTCCCGCATAGCCTGATTCTCAGCTCGGGTTAAATTAAAAATTCTACCCCTGGGAGGCATGGTACCAGGAAGGAGTTCAATGGGGCAATCCCACGGTCTGTGGGGAGGAAGTTTGTCTGCCGCCTTTTCTGAGAAGACGTCAGCAAATTCTAGGTATGGAGTGGGAACTCTAGTTGGAGATAATTCCGTGACCCGAACCGGAAGTTCCAAACAAGTCTGAAAGCATTGACGCCCCCACTTCATAATTTGTCCCGAGGCCCAGTCAATTTGGGGATTGTGCTCCTGTAACCAAGGCAATCCCAAAATTAAAGGGGTGCTAGGCATACTCAGGACTAGAAAGCTGATAACTTCAGAATGATTAGCTCCCACCTTAAAATGTATAGGAGGGGTCCTAAACTGTACTAACCCCCCTGCAACAGGTGTGCCATCGATGGCTGAAACTCGGATGGGTGTGGACAAGGACTGGAGCATAATTCCTAAACTCTGGGCTAGCTCAGCGTCAAGGAAGTTCCCTGCTGCTCCAGAGTCTAAGAGAGCCTTTAAATTCAAAAATTTACAATTAACTTTAAGCTGCACCGGGATAAGAACTGGTGACGATACATGAGGTGATACCTTACAGCCTAGGAGGGCCCCCTCGAAACCCCCTAGGCTCTGAAGTTTCCCGACGGCTTCTTTGGGCACAGTCTGACCATGTGACCAGTTCCGCCACAGTACAGACACAGCCCTTCAGATAAGCGCCGACGTCTTTCGACTTCAGTGAGTTTTGTGGCGCCCAGTTGCATCGGTTCTTCAGCTGGTTGCGCTACTGGGGCCTCAGGTCTTAGAACTGACTCGGAATGTGACCCTTTCTCAAGGCGTCTTTCCCGAAGACGACGGTCGATGCGAATGGCGAGGTGCATTAACTCGTCCAGGGTCTGAGGTTCCGGATAGTTCACCAATGTATCCTTAATGGATTCGGCCAATCCAAGCCGGAATTGGCCGCAGAGGGCAGGATTATTCCAGCGCGAGTCCACCGCCCAGCGCCGGAACTCTGAGCAGTAGTCCTCGGCTGGACGGCGTCCCTGGCGAAGAGCACGCAGTTTAGCGTCAGCCGTTGCCCCTTTATCGGGGTCGTCATACAGAACTTCCATCGCGGAAAAGAAACTGTCCACGGAGAGACGAGCCGGGTCCTGAGATGATAAGCTGAAGGCCCAAGATTGTGGATCCCCTTGAAGAAGAGAGATGATCAGTCCAACCCGCTGCTCTTGAGACCCCGCAGAGACAGGCCGAAGCTGGAAATATAATTTGCAGGAGTCTCGGAAGTTGGCAAACCTTGCTCTGTCGCCATGGAATTTCTCCGGAAGTGGAATTTTGGGTTCCACAGCGGCTGCGGCCGGAGTCCCCTGAGGACTGGGGACCATAGGAGCAGGACGGTTCTCCTGGGCCGCAACCCGGTGAGCCAGGTGCTCTACAGCCGCAGTTAAGGCCTGTACCTGTTCCAGGATTTGGTCCATTCTTTCTGGCCCGTTATAATGTCAGGACTATACCAAACACCCGTCTGTCTTAAGCCGATATCCCCCAATCTCCACCGCCACTTCCGCCTATAGACAAGCCCCCGCTTGTAGGAGACACGGGTAATGCCTCTCCCAGTCGGTTGCCCCCAGGACTTAAAAGGCGCAAAGGATAACGGCTTAAGGTGCAGAATGATGTTTGGCAGGGAATCCCGAATGAGGATGCCAGGTGCGAAAGTCCGTAATTCAGGCCGAGGTCAAACCAGGAGGTCACAGGCGAGGTATCCGAGGGAGATAACAAAAGGGTAGTCGAGGGTAGCCGAGGTCAAGTCCAGGAGGTCACAGGCGAGGTACAGGAGGGTCAGGCAAGAGAATGGTCAGGCAAAGCAGATGGTCGGGGCAGGCGGCAGGCGAGAATAGTCAAAGTCCAAATCCAAAGTATTCACTAGAGACACAGCAACGCACATCCAGAACCCAGAAGCTATAACGGGCACTGGGATACTGGAGCAGTGCAGCTTTATAGGGAGTACTGGCCAGTGGGGAAAGGGGCAATGGCGGGAACAAGGGTGATTGGTGCACACAGTAAAACAGGAGTGGTCCCAGGAGCTGGACGGCCCAGGCCAGACAGGCCGACCAGTCCCTGGGTCCACTCCTCAGATTGGGTCACGGATTGGATGTTTTTGACACTTGCCCCCGGCGGGCGCGCTGGGGAAAGCGCCGCCGGGAGGCATAAGGAAGACGTGCTCGCGCGCGCGCGCGCGAGCACGTTGTAGATCGGGCGCGCCCCCGTCGGGAGGAGGAAGCGCCGCATCAAGGGGAAGCCTGGCGGGCCCGCGCAGCCGCGCAGAGCGGGCTGCGGCGCGGCCGCCGACACCGTCCCGCGCCGCCGACCCCCGACCCCCACGACAACGCTGAGGAGCCGGCACACCCGGGGACCGTCGGGCAGCAGCCAACCGGGCGCCACCCGACAGCGCGTCGCGGGACCAGGGACGGCGACGAGGTAAGTGCCTAACAGTTGAATTATACAGACACGTGCATTCTAAAGCAGGATCTAAAGGAGGGTGGTTCCAAAGCACTGGGGAAGCATGTGAAAAGTCCAGGAGATAGGGGTGAGTGACCACAGCAGAGGATGGGAGGAGGTCATGGGTAGAGAGCCTGGATTCTGGAAGGAAGGTCATTCCAAAGCCCTGGTGAAGCATGTGAAAAGTCCTGGGGATGAGAGTAAGTGACCTCAGCAGAAGATGGGAGGAGGTCATGGGTAGCGTGCCTGGATTCTGGAAGGTGGGTCATTCCAAAGCACTGGAGAAGCATGTAAAAAGTCCTGGAGATGAGAGTAAGTGACCACAGTAGAAGACAGGAGGAGGTCATGGGTAGCGTGCCTGGATTCTGGAAGGAGGGTCATTCCAAAGCCCTGGTGAATCATGTGAAAAGTCCTGGAGATGAGAGTAAGTGACCACAGTAGAAGACAGGAGGAGGTCATGGGTAGCGTGCCTGGATTCTGGAAGGAGGGTCATTCCAAAGCCCTGGTGAATCATGTGAAAAGTCCTGGAGATGAGAGTAAGTGACCTCAGCAGAAGATGGGAGGAGGTCATGGGTAGCGTGCCTGGATTCTGGAAGGAGGGTCATTCCAAAGCCCTGTTGAAACATGTGGAAAGTCCTGGGGATGAGAGTAAGTGACCTCAGCAGAAGACAGGAGGAGGTCATGTCTGAATTATACAGCGCATTCTAAAGCAATAGAGAAGCATGTGGAAAGTCCTGTAGGTGACAGTGAGGGACCACAGAAGACAGGAGGAGGTCATGTCTGGAAGGTGGGCCATTCCAAAGCCCTAGTGAAGTATGTGGAAAGTCCTGGGGATGAGAGTAAGTGACCACAGTAGAAGACAGGAGGAGGTCATGGGTTGAGTGCCTGGATTCTGGAAGGAAGGTCATTCCAAAACCATAGAGAAGCATGTGGAAACTCCTGGAGATGAGAGTAAGTGACCACAGCAGAAGATGGGAGGACTGTTATTTCAAAGCAGTGGAGAATCATGTGGAAAGAGCTGGGCCCTCCCAGTTCGATGCTGTGCTATGGATTTGAAAGTCACTTAGGGCCTTATTCATGAAGGGACAGCGTCATGTAGCGACAGATGAACGTCAGACACGGCAGCAATTACACATTTATTAAGCAGAATCTGCTGAGCGACTGGGATAGCGCCATGTAGCGTCTGATTCATCATTATCCCAGCCTCAGCGTACAGCGCCGGTGTTCAGCCTTGCAGAGCGCCACGTCTTACCTGTCGCTACCTGTCGCTCTCCCATACATTTCTATGGACGCTCTTTTATTTCTCTTTAAACAAGGTTTTTTTTTTTAAAAATCAAATAATATTGTGACCTCTTCTGACCTAGAAAAAGCCATTTTTTAAAATATTTTTTATGTTTTATATATTTCTGCAGAAATGACATCACAGCTCTGCCATTATAGTGTCATGTTACAATGTTGTTACAATGTAATTCCATATGTTTTCGCTTTGTTACTGGTGGATAGATGCTGAAAAACAGACTTTAATCACACAGCCTCCTGCGCTCTGGGCTTCAGAGAAGCATTTTTCAGCGCCAGAGATTTGTGAGGCTGTTTTTTGATGAATATGGTGTGAGTCGGTCGCAGTGACCATTCGCTAACATTCGCTCCCATACAGCGCTGTTGTGGTCATATAGCGACTCCCCACAATTTATTCATCATTGCTGCATAGAGACTGAGGCGCTCTGAACTAGCGACCCACAGCCGAGCACTGTGACTACTAGCGGGCGCTCTGAAATGCCGCTACAGACGCTCATCTGTCGCTACCTGGTGTTAGTGATGAATCAGCCTGCCCGTCGCTATAAACTAGCGACCCACGGCCGAGCACAGCGACTACTAGTGGGCGCTCTGAAATGCTGCTACAGACGCTCATCTGTCGCTACCTGGCGTTAGTGATGTACAGACGTAGCTCTGAAATACCTGAAATAATAATCTTTCTATAGGAATATTAACCTGTCTGGAGTTTTTAGGGACCTACCTTATCCTGGAGAGCAGTGCTGCAGGGACGAGCGGCGGGGCCATGATGATGCTGCTGCAGAGGACGTGTCAGGAGACGTCTGGCTCACATCTTAGTGACACATCGGGAAGTTACAAAACGCCCCTTAAAGAGGAACATCAGACCGAGAATAAAAAGAAGCAGATCCCCCCCCTCCCTCCAGATCCCCCCCCCTCCAGATTCCCCCCCCCTCCAGATTCCTTCTGTTATTTAGTGATACCAAACTGACAAGGGTCATAAGAAAGGGGCACAACTCCACAGATACCATAAAATAATATTTTATTAAGTGTTACACTATAGAAAAAATAAAAACACACATACGACCACTGTTCCCCCTAAGCTGCGCGCGCGCGCGGCCGCGCACCCGCGGCGGCTCCTCCGCGCAGCCCCGCGCGCCGTCCGCGCATTCCTGTGTGCCGCCCGCCGCCCGCCGCAGAAAAAAAAAATACCTCTGTCAGCGTTAAATCCGCCGCGGCCGGCTCCGCCGAGGCCGGCACCGCCGCTCAGAGCTGCACAGCTGTTGTTGCGGCTTTAATCCCCGCCCCTCTCTGATGTGACATCATGCATAGGCTTCTCCCCATTGGTCAGCAAGGCCTTCTTTCACACTGTTCCGTCTCTCACACGAAAATGACGGGCACGCTCTCACCACGTCATCCGGCATATTTAATGGAGTGAGCGTGACCGCCATTTTTGTGTGAGGGAAGGAGCAGCGTGTGAGAGCCTGAGAGGAGCAAGGATAGGAGGAATCGTCTTTTTGTGAAAGAACAGCCGTCTGAGGTGGAGCAGGTAAGTTAGGTGTTAAACAAAGAAAAATGGGAGCGAGCTGCGAGACAGGAAGGAATAGAAAAGAGGGGCAAAGAAATATAAGTAATGTGCAAAAGAGAGAGAGAAGGGGCTGGGGGAGGGGGATGAGGAAAAGACAGAGAAGCAGGGAATCTTTATGTCCTGAATCCTGATTGGTGAAGAAAATCTCTGTATAAAGGTAGATAGCCAAGCTGTAATTCATGAAACCCTTTTATAGCATACCTCCCATGAAAGAGGAACATGTGGTGGTTGCAATTAAGCCAGGCCCTCCAGCCATGCCCATAAAGGGAAACAACTTCATTGAATAAAGGAATACATTTATTTGATCATTCTTGAAAATGACATTGAAGACAAAAAATTAAAAAACATGAACACAAATAAATGCTGGGGATAATTGTCCTGTTATTATGAGCTATAATTTAAGTATAAAATAAATTAAATATTTAATAATTATTAAATATTTAATTTATTTTATACTTAAATAAAATAAATTAAATATTTAATAATTATTAAATATTTAATTTATTTTATACTTAAATTATAGCTCATAATAACAGGACAATTATCTCCAGCATTTATTTGTGTTCATGTTTTTTAATTTTTTGTCTTCAATGTTGTTTGTCATTTTTCAAGAATGATCAAATAAATTTATTCCTTTATTAAATGATATTATTGTGGTGTGCTGTGCAGTAGTTATGCAAAGGGGTATATGTGGGGCTAATCTAGGGCCCTTATTCTTGGCAGCGTACATATAAAATTTCCCCCTTTCTTACTAGCAGTAGCACCCTTTCTGTACTATTTGGTTAACCAGCTGTGCATACCCGTTGCTCTTTCTATCCCATAAAGGGAAACAAAACAACCCCTAAAAATTACATTCTCCAGGGTGTTGAATGCCCAGCACCCTTTCAGGGCCAGCTGATTTTGTTGTCCCTGGGGGAGTACAGGAGGAGGGGGCACCAAGGGAATGAGTGGCAATACAGGGTGCATAAGGGAAAGAGGGTCAGTAAAGGATTACAGTAGGACTGAGGGGCAGTGCAGGGGGCAGTACATGGGCACAGAAGGACTGAGGGGCAGTACAGGGGACACAGAGGGAATAATGGCCAGTACAGGGGGGACAAAAGGACTGAGGGGCAGTACAGGGGGCACAGAATGACTGAGTCGCAGTACAGGGGGCAATAAAGAATGAGGAGCAGTACAGAGGGCACTGAAAGGCTGAGGGAAAGTACAGGGGGCACCAAGGGAATGAGTGGCAATACAGGGTGCATAAGGGAAAGAGGGTCAGTAAAGGATTACAGTAGGACTGAGGGGCAGTGCAGGGGGCAGTACATGGGCACAGAAGGACTGAGGGGCAGTACAGGGGACACAGAGGGAATAATGGCCAGTACAGGGGGGACAAAAGGACTGAGGGGCAGTACAGGGGGCAATAAAGAATGAGGAGCAGTACAGAGGGCACTGAAAGGCTGAGGGAAAGTACAGGGGGCACAGAATGACTGAGTCGCAGTACAGGGGGCAATAAAGAATGAGGAGCAGTACAGAGGGCACTGAAAGGCTGAGGGAAAGTACAGGGGGCACCAAGGGAATGGGAGGCAGTGCAAGCGGAACAGAAGAAATAAGGGGCAGTACAGGGGGCACAAGGGAATTAGGGGCAGTACAAGGGAAAGGTTGGGGGAAGTACGAAGGCAGCAGGTTGGCATCCGGGCACCCTCAGCTCACATACTGACCTGCCTGCCATTCCCATCCCGGCCAGCAAGGGGAAAATTCCAAGGGGGAAATGGACAGGACATGAGTGACTATCCAATCCGTGACTGTCCCTCCCCCAAATCAGAACAGTTGTGACTGAGGTATGCTATAACTACAACGTAACCTTGGTCCACTAATGGGCCTGTAGCAATATCTCTGGGTTTATAGGGCCCACGCAGTAGATACAATGAACCCTTCCATGTATTAGAACCTCTTCTGGACCAACAAGGAAGGAGAAGCTGAACATTTATGGCTGCCCACTCAGGGCACACAGCAGGTACCTATGTGTGATCATTAGGGTTAAAGATATGACATGGAGGCACATATGGACCCTTGCTTGGGGAGAGGGGTAAGGGAAAGCGCCAGATGGGGGAGTGTTCACATATATAACAAGGACACCTATTTAAGTGCTGATTGTGGGATGGGATTGTCCAAAACCCAGAATCTTTGCTATCCAAGGTTTTGGTTATTGTCCCTAGGGAATCCCAATTTGGGATAGCCCAATGTGCAAACCCACCAAATCACCCTAAAAATGTACCTTTCCACTGCTCCCATGGTGCATGTGTGGATCTTCATCTAATCAGGAGCACTATATGCCATGCACATTAACCCTTTTGCTGCCAGTCTACATAGAGATGTTGTTTTTGTAAGGATTTCCTTATGAACACCGCACTCTTCTGCACCCCCCTGCCCTTTGGGGATGCAGGTAATGGGGTGAGGGTTAATGGAAAGTCACCCCGTTGCTTGCAGGTGACTTGCCAGGCCCCTCCTGCCCTGTGAACTGGTATAGGGGTCTCAAGGACCACTTACCATTTCATAAAGAGTTAAAAGTAAAAAGAAACACAGATAAAGTTTTTTTTTTATCTACTTTCCTTGATTCCATCGCCGATTGCTGTGTTCCCTGGCCCTGCCCCACACCTGACCTACCAATCGCATGAAGTGACATATCATCATCTCACTTGCCATATAAAATGCCCCTCCCTGCAGCATTACATAAAGTGTAAAAATGGAATTCCTGTCCCCAGATAGTTGTCCCTAAAGCATGTTTGCTTCACATTGGTGACCTCATGTAACTTGCATTAGTGACACTAATTTGAGGTATGAGGTTAACTCCATACTTTCCATGTCACCTACTGCAGGAGTCACAGTGCCAGGGAGAACCCTTGCGACGACGTACATCGCCACCAGTGCCAGAGAGCTCCACCAGTGACCTTCAATCAAAGGTAATGTTTCACATTGGTGACCTCAAGTAACTTGCATTAGTAACACTAATTTGAGGTACATAAGTATATTAACGTCATGTTACCTACTGCAGGAGTCACCAGTGCCAGTGACCTCCATTAGTGGCCGCCACTCAAAGGTAAGAAGTACACCTTTAACTTCTACTGTAATTTGTACCTATGTTATATTGTACATCTGCACTATATCTGGCCGCTTAAACGCCCACCTTACATATCTACTCTGGGCTTACATTTGATGACTTGTGCACTCATCTATAGTCGCCTCATTCACATGTTTGGCAGAAATGGCAGCCAGGAATGTAACTGACAGCAAACATTCAGGTTCGATGTGCAAGCCTGCTTGTCAATCTTGCTGGCAGTGACATAACTGCAAGCCATTTAATGAGGAAGATGGATGGCTTGACTATAGTGTTGCTGTGTAAAATGGAGCCTTCCCCTTATTTTGTTACAAACCTCACTATATGTTGGGACCCAAAATGCTCACCTGATCGACCGTATAGTATTACTAATATACGATCAGGCGAGCATTTTTTCCTGTAGCTTGTTTTGAGAAAATTGTCCTAATCTCACAGGATCCTGCCTTTAAGTATATATCTCAATCACAGATCTGTGATATGTACGAAAGCTGTAACCAATTTTCTAGTTCTCTCTTTTTTTTTTTTTCTTTTTAGATACTGAGATTTGGTCTTTCATATCTAAACATCATGTCAAAACATTCTTTAGATGATGATATGCCACAGTGTAGTGGAACCTTTGCCAAAAAGTCCTGCAGCCATTTTAAAAAAGATTGGCTATCTGAAATAGTCGAAACAGAAATGCCAAACTCTGCTACAAAGCAGAAGGTGAAATTAGATGAAGTATTCACATTTAATGAATGTGAACATATCGTTATCTGTAAAATCTGCTTGAAAGCTGGAGCAAGCGGTGATTTCACTACTGGTAAACGGTGGGACGATGGCTGGAAACTTGACTACTTAAAGAGACATGTAAAGCAAAAAAATCACTTAGAGGCAGTTGCAAAACTTAGAAGACAGAATTCTGGAGGTTTGCTGCAGATGATGTCACAAACTGCAGAAGAAAGAAAGAAGAAAACCGAAATTGCACTTCGCAAAGCTGTCAAACCTGAACAAATTAAAATTTTAATCGACAATGTTATATTGGCAATAAATATGAACGCTTCAATGCTTTCAGTGCAAGAAATACATGACCACATGGCAAAATATGTATCGCTCCCCCAGTCCTGGCGAAGTAAAAACTACGCATTTGAATTTGTGGAATGTATAAATGAAACCATTCACGATGAAATGATGGCTGAGTTACGTAGTGCCAATTTTCATACGCTCGTAGTTGATGAGAGCACTGATATTACAGTAAATAAAATGCTTATTTTGTATGCCAAATTCCGACCTGGTAACAGTGATGCTTACAAGACCATATTTGCTGGTATCACAAATTTAACAACTTGTGACAGCAATGCTGTGGCAGCTGCTATAAGGCAGTTTTATTCAGACAATAATTTGCATATGCAAAAGATGGTGATGTTCACTTCTGATGGAGCTTCAGTAATGCTCGGAAAGAAAAATGGTGTTGCTGCTCAACTCCGCAACGATATACCTCATTTGCTAGAGCAACATTGTGTAGCTCATAGAGAAGACTTAGGAATTGAGGATGCATGCAAGAAGGTTTCCCTCATGGGAGATATTGAAATGTTCCTCAGAACAGTTTATACCATGTTTAGTCGGTCCTCTGTCAAGAAAGCACAGTTTAAAGAGCTAGCAGAGGTTTTGGAATGTGAGGCAGTAGCTTTTAAACCATTAAATGAAGTAAGATGGCTATCTCGCCACTTTGCTCTTAGGGCAGTAATGAGAAACCATGAAGTCTTACTTGCCCATTGCCAAAAACAAGTTGCCGAACATAACGACCCAGTTAATAAATATTGCATGAAGAAACTGTTGGACCCTCAGTTTCGTGCTGCTTTGTATGTTTTTGATGAAGTTGTCAGCCAGCTGGCTGAACTGAATCGTATTTTACAAAGAAGTAACCTGACAACTCTTGATGCATATCAGTATGTAAGAGCCAAAATATGTAGGTTACGCTCGCAGTACTTGGGTGAGGCAGTACATTGGAGTGAGCAAATACGTAAAATACTTGATGAAAGCCAAAGTGCAATTGATATGGCTCCAATACTTAGATTTGTGGAAAGATTATGCCTACATTTGGAGTGTCGTTTTCCTGAAAATGAGCTGAAGGAGTGGGGGATTTTTGATCTGTCCAACTTCAAGGCCACATTACCTTTTGATAACGGTTGTCAGGAAATTGCAACACTTGTTACAAAATATTCTGGTGGCGTCCTGCCATATGATAGCAACGACTTGGAGATAGCGAAAAAAGTTACAGAGCAATATCAGGACTTGAAATTTGTAATTGCCGAGAAGATAAAATCTGGTTTTGTGAGGTCCTTTGAGGATCTTGTTCAATTTGTTCTGCACGAGGAACAGTATAAAGACATTGCAGCTCTTGTAGACATCTGTGCAACCTTTCTTGCCTCTAGTTGTGACTGTGAGCGTGGCTTCAGCCTAATGAATGCCATTAAAACAAAAGCTCGAAATCGCTTGGAAGTCTCACACTTGGAGATGCTCATGAGGATTAAATTCTACCTGAATTCCGGTTCAAGAATTGATCTTGACAGAGTATATGCAAAATGGGCAACAGCAAAGGATCGACGTAACAAAGAATAAGATTGTTACCTTATGTTGTTTGGTAAGTAGAGTGGGCTTAGACTAAATTTTTTGGTTGCTACTTTTATATAATTTTTTTGTTCTAAAGATGCACCTTTTTCTCCTTTAGGTTTTTTAACTTCCTTCCATCCCCCCGCAGGAAGGGAACATGTTTTTTTTAAGTTTTACAAGTTCAGTTGAATGGTTGAATACATTGATCAGTTTGCAATGAATAATAAGAAAATGTTTGATGTCTAATCGTCTGTTACATCAATTTAAAGATTATTTCCTCAACTTTTTTGGTAAGTAGGGTAGAGGGAACTAGGGGATTCTTTTATGGTTTTGGTTTTTGTTTTGCAGATTTACCTTCTTCTTCCACTAAGCTTTTCCTTTTTACGTCTCCTTTCCAGCATTAAAGAACCTATAAGATATTTCAAGATTACATACAATTTAATGTTAAAGACCCTTTGCTAGTCATTCAGTGTTGCCTATATTGTGCGGACCTGTTTGTAATCAAGAATAAGAAAATGCTTGATGTATAGTCATCTGTTAGGAACAAGATAATAATCACCTCACATTACCTGGTAAGTACAGTATAGATAGGCTAGACTTTGTTGTTTTGGATCAACTTCAGTTCTATAGATTTGATTTAGATTTTTTTTCTCCCCCTAGATTGTTTACTTCTGTCTCCTGGCAAACAGATCTTTCGAGGCTATCTAAAACCAAGATCAGTAATATTTCCTACTGGACCCTACTGTATATAATTAGTTTGCAATGAAGAATAAAAGAATACTTCATCTTCTATTGGAAAGAAGAGATTTTCCTCTTTTGTCTGTATTGTCTGGTAAGTAGAGTCAGGGGCTAAGGCAAGACCTTGATTAGTATATTTTTTTGTTTTGTAGACCTATTACAGATGTATCTGTTTTTCTTAACTCTAGGTGTTGTACCTTTTCTCTACCAGCATTAAGTGAACAAGAAGGTTTTTAAAGCTTACAAACAGGCTCGGTTATGTTTCAGAATCTCTACTGTATATTGGAATTTTGGTGTTGCCTATATGAAGTACAATTCTTGTAAGTAAAATAAATATCAGATTATATATTTCTGTTGAATGCGCTTTGCTTTTTTAGTAGTAGTTTGTTCCAGTGTATTTATCTCAGTTTTTTTCTATTGCCCACCTTGTATCGCGCATTGCCCAGCTCCCTCGCTACTCCGCCCAGCAGCTGCTCCGGCTTAGAGGGAACATTGCATACGACACTGATATAATCAATTCATCCGCTATTCCTGTGATGCTAAAATACTCAGTGATTCATATTCTAGAAGAGCACAAGGTATCAAACAGTACAAATAGAATCAGTATAAAATAGCTCCACAAATAGACCCCTGGAGAAGTCGTAGCGGATCGGCGGAACGCGTGGGGTCTCCTGCCTTCAATCCACCGCCTGATGATTAGTCACGTTTGACCACAAGGTCAGTATGATCTTTACTTTTTCTTTCCAGTGATTGGTCGCTCAGCTCCCTTATACAGCGCGGCACTAACAGCACTTTCTGTAGGGGGTTTACATTGGGGGTCTCATCCCCTGCTTAACGGGGAGGCCGATTCATTAATAGCGCCAGGTAGCGACAGATGAGCGACTGTAGCGTGATTTTTTCAGCGCCAGCCAGTATTCGCTGTGCTTGGCCGGCGTTAGCTTGATGACAGCGACTCAGTCGGTGTGCGGTAATGTTGAATACGGGCTGGGGGGTCGCTGTTTCACAGGTCCAGCGTTGTATGTGAGCGCCTGACAGCGAATGGCCAGAGCGAACGGCTAGCTTCATATTCATCAACAAATCATGCTCCGAATGTGCTGTCGCTGTCCATTCCTTGTTTAAACCCCAGAGCGCTGGCGGCGATGTGTATTAACTAGTTTTTAACCCCTAAACAACCATATTTTTTGAATGTAACATTATACATGTTTTTAGAATCATTTTGTAATATGAATACATTAATCTCAGACCTGTTAGATCAATTCTGCACATATTTTTTTTAATTTTTTTTTTTACTTAAAAATAAATCCTAACATTGCAGAAGTGTTCTCCGATTTTTTGACATTAAAAAAAAAAAAAAAAAAATTATTACCAATTAATTAGGAATAATTAAAGATTGCTCCATTGAAATGCATTGGACATCGCCAGGGAGCGACAGCTCATACCTGGCGCTGTGAGGGAATTTGCAGCGGCGCTGTTCGGTCCAGGCGGCTTCATGATGAATGCCGCGCTAGCCGTCGCTCTCGCCGGCGCTAGCCTCATTTTGCTTGATAAATGCGTCATTGTGACCGCCGCCGGGCGTACTTGAGTCGGTAGTCGCCGTTAGCTGCCGCTACCTGGCGCTCGTCAGACACTACCTGGCGCTATCGCTTGATGAATAAGGGCCTTAGGCTCTTATTTAAGAAGGATTAGCGACAGGTAGCGACAGGTGAACGCCGGACACGGCAACAATTACACATTTATCAAGCAGAATCTGTTGAGTGACTGGGATAGCGCCATGTACTTCAATACTTCAAACTTTATTGAACCGCCAAGTAAGTACAGTGTACAGACAAGGAATGCTTTTTTGGTAAGGAGAAACTCCATGAGAGCTATAACAATTACATAAAAACAAAGTAAAAAGGAATAATGATACAGTTCAGGTATCTGAATTGACTAACAAATGTCAGTGATGCAGGACAGGATTTAATAAAGTGACTCTCATGCTTTGAGATTATTCATCGCCATGACTGCGAGTGGAAAGAAACTGTTCCTGTGTCTAGAGGTTTTCGTAGCATGAGCCATAAATCTGCGGCCTGATGGTAGGAGCCTGAAGAAGTGATGACCCGGATGCGTCACGTCGCCATAGATCTTCTTTGCCCTTGAGGAGATTCTACACATGTGTTGATCATCCAAGGAAGGTAGGGGGGATCCAATCAACCTCTCCGCGATCTTGGTGATTCTTCTCAGCCTCTGCTTGTCTTTTGTTGAGGCCCCGCCGTACCACACTGTGCAGGAGCTGGTCAGGATTGATCCAATGGCCCCGTTGTAAAATGCCTTCAAGATCTTTTTGGACAATCCGAATTTTATCAGCTGCCTGAGGAAGAATAACCTCTGTTGGGCCTTCTTTAGGATGGCAGACGCTTGCAAGCTCCACTTCAGGTCCTGCGTGATGTGGGTACCAAGAAATTTGGCACTGGTGACAATCTTGACAGCCTCCTCACCAATC
Source organism: Gastrophryne carolinensis (assembly GCA_027917425.1). Lineage (NCBI taxonomy): Eukaryota > Metazoa > Chordata > Amphibia > Anura > Microhylidae > Gastrophryne > Gastrophryne carolinensis. The sequence continues at coordinate 935,928 of CM051243.1, forward strand.
ATAATGGGGAGGTGTGAATGGTGGAATCGCCTAAAGTCAATTATAAGTTCAACTGTTTTTTGTGTGTTCAGAATAAGAGCGTCTGATTCATCATTATCCCAGGCTCAGCGAACAGCGCCGGCGTTCAGCCTTGCACAGCGCCAGGTATGACCTCTCGCTACCTGTCGCTCTCCCATACATTTCAATGGACGATCCTTTTCTTCTCTGTAAACGGGGTTTTTGCTTTTTGTTTTTAAAACACCAATAATCCTGTGACCTCTCCTGACATTGAATAAGCAGTTTTTTCATAATTTTTTCATGTTTTATATATTTCCTCAGAAATGACATCACAGCTCTGCCATTAAAGTGTCATGTTACAATGTTGTTACAATGTAATTCCATATGTTTTCGCTTTGTTACTGGTGGATAGATGCTGAAAAACAGACTTTAATCACACCGCCTCCTGCGCTCTGCGCTTCAGAGAAGCATTTTTCTGCGCCAGAGATTTGTGAGGCTGTTTTTTTGCTGAATATGGTGTGAGTCAGTCGCTATGAGCAGTTGCTAACATGCGCTCCCATACAGCGCTGTACTGGTCAAATAGCAACTCCTCACAATGTATTCAACATTACTGAACAGCGACTGAGTCGCTATAAACTTGCGACTCACGGCCGAGCACAGCGACTACTAGCGGGCGCTCTGAAATGCCGCTACAGACGCTCATCTGTCGCTACCTGGCGTTAGTGATGGATCAGCCTGCCCGTCGCTATAAACTAGCGACCCACGGCCAAGCACAGCGACTACTAGCGGGTGCTCTGAAATGCCGCTACAGACGCTCATCTGTCGCTACCTGGCGTTAGTGATAAATCAGCCTGCCCGGCGCTATAAACTAGCGACCCACGGCCGAGCACAGCGACTACTAGCGGGCGCTCTGAAATGCCGCTACAGACGCTCATCTGCCGCTACCTGGCGTTAGTGATGGATCAGCCTGCCCGTCGCTATAAACTAGCGACCCACGGCCGAGCACAGCGACTACTAGCGGGTGCTCTGAAATGCCGCTACAGACGCTCATCTGTCGCTACCTGGCGTTAGTGATAAATCAGCCTGCCCGTCGCTATAAACTAGCGACCCACGGCCGAGCACAGCGACTACTAGCGGGCGCTCTGAAATGCCGCTACAGACGCTCATCTGTCGCTACCTGGCGTTAGTGATGAATCAGCCTGCCCGTCGCTATAAACTAGCGACCCACGGCCGAGCACAGCGACTACTAGCGGGCTCTCTGAAAATGCCGCTACAGACGCTCATCTGTCGCTACCTGGCGTTAGTGATGAATCAGCCTGCCCGTCGCTATAAACTAGCGACCCACGGCCGAGCGCTGCGACTACTAGCGGGCGCTCTGAAAATGCCGCTACAGACGCTCATCTGTCGCTACCTGGCGTTAGTGATGAATCAGCCTGCCCGTCGCTATAAACTAGCGACCCACGGCCGAGCACAGCGACTACTAGCGGGCTCTCTGAAAATGCCGCTACAGACGCTCATCTGTCGCTACCTGGCGTTAGTGATGAATCAGCCTGCCCGTCGCTATAAACTAGCGACCCACGGCCGAGCACAGAGACTACTAGCGGGCTCTCTGAAAATGCCGCTACAGACGCTCATCTGTCGCTACCTGGCGTTAGTGATGAATCAGCCTGCCCGTCGCTATAAACTAGCGACCCACGGCCGAGCACAGCGACTACTAGCGGGCGCTCTGAAAATGCCGCTACAGACGCTCATCTGTCGCTACCTGGCGTTAGTGAGGAATCAGCCTCCTTATCCAGCATTTGCACGTTAGATTTGATTGGTTGCACAGGTTTATGATGAATTATTTGTAGTCATTATCTTTTTATACTTGTATATCGTATATTGTATAATTGAACGCTCACTTGAGTAATTAGAAATATAATATATATATATTTCTTGTGGAATTTGTGGCGCTATGTATTTAATACTGATTCTATTTGTACTGTGTGACACCTTGTGCTCTTCTATAATATGAATCGCTGAGTGTTTCAGCGTCACAGGAATAGCGGATGAATTGATTATGTCAGTGTCTTTGTGTTGCATTGTGTGGTTTTATTTTTCTATAGTGTAACACTTAATAAAATATTATAATTTTATGGTATTTGTGGAGTTGTGGCCCTTTCTTATGACTCTTGTCAGTTTGGTTTGGCCTCTGTTATTTAGTGGGGCGGCGCGCTCCCCGATGCGCTTAGATTTGCGGGTTGTGGAACGCATCGGGTTCCTCTGACGCACTTCGGGCCGGAGTGCGATCGGCGGAAATCGGCGCCTTTGCTCTGAGAAGCGTGGGAACGGGGCAGGTGCATACTTAAGGGGGCCCTGGGGCATTGGCAACATCTCTTCACCCTGATGAAGTGACGCCAGAGCGCCACGAGACGCGTTGGTGGTTTTCTTCGGGGGGGGGGGTCTCTAGCTGGTTTGTCCTTCTTACTATTTTTTTTTGATGATTAATTTTTACTAACGAATCGTTTTGCTGTCTGCGTCACATATGAGATTTATGTTTGTGCTTTGTCCATGTTGAAATTGTCTTCATTTCATTACTTGCTATTCATATCTATGAACTGTGAAAAGCAGCACAACAGCGCCACCTAGCGCTCACTATGCTCATTGTATAGAATTATGTTCATGTCTCAATATATGTTTTCACAACATTAAATCACTTTGTTAACGTGGACGAACCCCCCAGAAACCCCGAAAAACTCACCTCTCCCCGCTCCCATGTGACCGCTGCAGCCAATCCCCGCCGGCGGACAAGAGAGAACGCCCGCCACCGCCTCCCGCGCGTCACTCTCGCCATTCACAAACGGCCAGCGCGGGTGTGCGTCCTGCTAGAGGGACGCGCGGGAGGCGGGCGCCGCTGGATGGTGGATAAGGTCGGGATTTAGGGGTTTCTGGGGGGTTTCCCGATCGGGGAGTCAGGGGACTGATCGGTATCTTATAGATTCCCGGGCCGATCACAGGAGGGTGTGGGTCCACTTTAAAGTCAGTTTGTATTTCCTGGCTGTTCATTCCTCCCATTGGTTCCTATGTGTTATGCGCTGCACGCCGGGCGGAGGAATTACTGAATCACCAGATAAAAAGACAATGAAAGTCACTGTTACTGAATCACCAGATAAAAAGACAATGAAAGTCACTGTTACTGAATCACTAGATAAAAAGACAATGAAAGTCACTGTTACTGAATCACTAGATAAAAAGACAATGAAAGTCACTGTTACTGAATCACCAGATACAAAGACAATGAAAGTCACTGTTACTGAATCACCAGATACAAAGACAATGAAAGTCACTGTTACTGAATCACCAGATACAAAGACAATGAAAGTCACTGTTACTGAATCACCAGATAAAAAGACAATGAAAGTCACTGTTACTGAATCACCAGATAAAGACAGTGAAAGTCACTGTTACTGAATCACCAGATAAAAAGACAATGAAAGTCACTGTTACTGAATCACCAGATAAAAAGACAATGAAAGTCACTGTTACTGAATCACCAGATAAAAAGACAATGAAAGTCACTGTTACTGAATCACTAGATAAAAAGACAATGAAAGTCACTGTTACTGAATCACCAGATACAAAGACAATGAAAGTCACTGTTACTGAATCACCAGATAAAAAGACAATGAAAGTCACTGTTACTGAATCACCAGATAAAGACAGTGAAAGTCACTGTTACTGAATCACCAGATAAAAAGACAATGAAAGTCACTGTTACTGAATCACCAGATACAAAGACAATGAAAGTCACTGTTACTGAATCACCAGATAAAAAGACAATGAAAGTCACTGTTACTGAATCACCAGATACAAAGACAATGAAAGTCACTGTTACTGAATCACCAGATAAAGACAGTGAAAGTCACTGTTACTGAATCACCAGATAAAAAGACAATGCATGTCACTGTTACTGAATCACCAGATAAAAAGACAATGAAAGTCACTGTTACTGAATCACCAGATAAAAAGACAATGAAAGTCACTGTTACTGAATCACCAGATAAAAAGTCAATGAAAGTCACTGTTACTGAATCACCAGATAAAAAGACAATGAAAGTCACTGTTACTGAATCACCAGATAAATAGACAACGAAAGTCACTGTTACTGAATCACCAGATAAAAAGACAATGAAAGTCACTGTTACTGAATCACCAGATAAAAAGACAATGAAAGTCACTGTTACTGAATCACCAGATAAAAAGACAATGAAAGTCACTGTTACTGAATCACCAGATAAAAAGACAAAGAAAGTCACTGTTACTGAATCACGATAAAAAGACAATGAAAGTCACTGTTACTGAATCACCAGATAAAAAGACAATGAAAGTCACTGTTACTGAATCACCAGATAAAAAGACAAAGAAAGTCACTGTTACTGAATCACCAGATAAAAAGACAATGAAAGTCAGTGTTACTGAATCACCAGATAAAAAGACAATGAAAGTCACTGTTACTGAATCACCAGATAAATAGACAATGAAAGTCACTGTTACTGAATCACCAGATAAAAAGTCAATGAAAGTCACTGTTACTGAATCACCAGATAAATAGACAACGAAAGTCACTGTTACTGAATCACCAGATAAAAAGACAATGAAAGTCACTGTTACTGAATCACCAGATAAATAGACAACGAAAGTCACTGTTACTGAATCACCAGATAAAAAGTCAATGAAAGTCACTGTTACTGAATCACCAGATAAATAGACAACGAAAGTCACTGTTACTGAATCACCAGATAAAAAGACAATGAAAGTCACTGTTACTGAATCACCAGATAAATAGACAACGAAAGTCACTGTTACTGAATCACCAGATAAAAAGACAAAGAAAGTCACTGTTACTGAATCACGATAAAAAGACAATGAAAGTCACTGTTACTGAATCACGATAAAAAGACAATGAAAGTCACTGTTACTGAATCACCAGATAAAAAGACAATGAAAGTCACTGTTACTGAATCACCAGATAAAAAGACAAAGAAAGTCACTGTTACTGAATCACCAGATAAAAAGACAATGAAAGTCAGTGTTACTGAATCACCAGATAAAAAGACAATGAAAGTCACTGTTACTGAATCACCAGATAAATAGACAATGAAAGTCACTGTTACTGAATCACCAGATAAAAAGACAATGAAAGTCACTGTTACTGAATCACCAGATAAATAGACAATGAAAGTCACTGTTACTGAATCACCAGATAAATAGACAATGAAAGTCACTGTTACTGAATCACCAGATAAATAGACAATGAAAGTCACTGTTACTGAATCACCAGATAAAAAGACAATGAAAGTCACTGTTACTGAATCACCAGATAAAAAGACAATGAAAGTCACTGTTACTGAATCACCAGATAAAAAGACAATGAAAGTCACTGTTACTGAATCACCAGATAAATAGACAATGAAAATCACTGTTACTGAATCACCAGATAAAAGACAATGAAAGTGACTGTTACTGAATCACCAGATAAAAAGACAATGAAAGTGACTGTTACTGAATCACCAGATAAAGACAAAGAAAGTCACTGTTACTGAATCACCAGATAAAAAGACAAAGAAAGTCACTGTTACTGAATCACTAGATAAAAAGACAATGAAAGTCACTGTTACTGAATCACTAGATAAAAAGACAATGAAAGTCACTGTTACTGAATCACCAGATAAAAAGACAATGAAAGTCACTGTTACTGAATCACCAGATAAAAAGACAAAGAAAGTCACTGTTACTGAATCACTAGATAAAAAGACAAAGAAAGTCACTGTTACTGAATCACTAGATAAAAAGACAATGAAAGTCACTGTTACTGAATCACTAGATAAAAAGACAATGAAAGTCACTGTTACTGAATCACCAGATAAATAGACAATGAAAGTCACTGTTACTGAATCACCAGATAAAAAGACAATGAAAGTCACTGTTACTGAATCACCAGATAAATAGACAATGAAAGTCACTGTTACTGAATCACCAGATAAAAAGACAATGAAAGTCACTGTTACTGAATCACCAGATAAAAAGACAATGAAAGTCACTGTTACTGAATCACCAGATAAAAAGACAATGAAAGTCACTGTTACTGAATCACCAGATAAAAAGACAATGAAAGTCACTGTTACTGAATCACTAGATAAAAAGACAATGAAAGTCACTGTTACTGAATCACCAGATAAATAGACAATGAAAGTCACTGTTACTGAATCACCAGATAAATAGACAATGAAAGTCACTGTTACTGAATCACCAGATAAAAAGACAATGAAAGTCACTGTTACTGAATCACCAGATAAATAGACAATGAAAGTCACTGTTACTGAATCACCAGATAAATAGACAATGAAAGTCACTGTTACTGAATCACCAGATAAAAAGACAATGAAAGTCACTGTTACTGAATCACCAGATAAAAAGACAATGAAAGTCACTGTTACTGAATCACTAGATAAAAAGACAATGAAAGTCACTGTTACTGAATCACCAGATAAATAGACAATGAAAGTCACTGTTACTGAATCACCAGATAAATAGACAATGAAAGTCACTGTTACTGAATCACCAGATAAAAAGACAATGAAAGTCACTGTTACTGAATCACCAGATAAATAGACAATGAAAGTCACTGTTACTGAATCACCAGATAAATAGACAATGAAAGTCACTGTTACTGAATCACCAGATAAAAAGACAATGAAAGTCACTGTTACTGAATCACCAGATAAAAAGACAATGAAAGTCACTGTTACTGAATCACCAGATAAAAAGACAATGAAAGTCACTGTTACTGAATCACCAGATAAAAAGACAATGAAAGTCACTGTTACTGAATCACCAGATACAAAGACAATGAAAGTCACTGTTACTGAATCACCAGATAAAAAGACAATGAAAGTCACTGTTACTGAATCACCAGATAAATAGACAATGAAAGTCACTGTTACTGAATCACCAGATAAATAGACAATGAAAGTCACTGTTACTGAATCACCAGATAAAAAGACAATGAAAGTCACTGTTACTGAATCACCAGATAAATAGACAATGAAAGTCACTGTTACTGAATCACCAGATAAATAGACAATGAAAGTCACTGTTACTGAATCACCAGATAAAAAGACAATGAAAGTCACTGTTACTGAATCACCAGATAAAAAGACAATGAAAGTCACTGTTACTGAATCACTAGATAAAAAGACAATGAAAGTCACTGTTACTGAATCACCAGATAAATAGACAATGAAAGTCACTGTTACTGAATCACCAGATAAATAGACAATGAAAGTCACTGTTACTGAATCACCAGATAAAAAGACAATGAAAGTCACTGTTACTGAATCACCAGATAAATAGACAATGAAAGTCACTGTTACTGAATCACCAGATAAATAGACAATGAAAGTCACTGTTACTGAATCACCAGATAAAAAGACAATGAAAGTCACTGTTACTGAATCACCAGATAAAAAGACAATGAAAGTCACTGTTACTGAATCACCAGATAAAAAGACAATGAAAGTCACTGTTACTGAATCACCAGATAAAAAGACAATGAAAGTCACTGTTACTGAATCACCAGATACAAAGACAATGAAAGTCACTGTTACTGAATCACTAGATAAAAAGACAATGAAAGTCACTGTTACTGAATCACTAGATACAAAGACAATGAAAGTCACTGTTACTGAATCACTAGATAAAAAGACAATGAAAGTCACTGTTACTGAATCACCAGATAAAAAGACAATGAAAGTCACTGTTACTGAATCACCAGATACAAAGACAATGAAAGTCACTGTTACTGAATCACTAGATAAAAAGACAATGAAAGTCACTGTTACTGAATCACTAGATACAAAGACAATGAAAGTCACTGTTACTGAATCACTAGATAAAAAGACAATGAAAGTCACTGTTACTGAATCACCAGATAAAAAGACAATGAAAGTCACTGTTACTGAATCACCAGATAAAAAGACAATGAAAGTCACTGTTACTGAATCACCAGATAAAAAGACAATGAAAGTCACTGTTACTGAATCACCAGATAAAAAGACAATGAAAGTCACTGTTACTGAATCACCAGATAAATAGACAATGAAAGTCACTGTTACTGAATCACCAGATAAAAAGACAATGAAAGTCACTGTTACTGAATCACCAGATAAAAAGACAATGAAAGTCACTGTTACTGAATCACTAGATAAAAAGACAATGAAAGTCACTGTTACTGAATCACTAGATAAAAAGACAATGAAAGTCACTGTTACTGAATCACTAGATAAAAAGACAATGAAAGTCACTGTTACTGAATCACTAGATAAAAAGACAATGAAAGTCACTGTTACTGAATCACCAGATAAAAAGACAATGAAAGTCACTGTTACTGAATCACTAGATAAAAAGACAATGAAAGTCACTGTTACTGAATCACTAGATAAAAAGACAATGAAAGTCACTGTTACTGAATCACTAGATACAAAGACAATGAAAGTCACTGTTACTGAATCACCAGATACAAAGACAATGAAAGTCACTGTTACTGAATCACTAGATAAAAAGACAATGAAAGTCACTGTTACTGAATCACTAGATAAAAAGACAATGAAAGTCACTGTTACTGAATCACTAGATACAAAGACAATGAAAGTCACTGTTACTGAATCACCAGATACAAAGACAATGAAAGTCACTGTTACTGAATCACTAGATAAAAAGACAATGAAAGTCACTGTTACTGAATCACTAGATAAAAAGACAATGAAAGTCACTGTTACTGAATCACTAGATAAAAAGACAATGAAAGTCACTGTTACTGAATCACCAGATAAAAAGACAATGAAAGTCACTGTTACTGAATCACCAGATAAAAAGACAATGAAAGTCACTGTTACTGAATCACTAGATAAAAAGACAATGAAAGTCACTGTTACTGAATCACCAGATAAAAAGACAATGAAAGTCACTGTTACTGAATCACTAGATAAAAAGACAATGAAAGTCACTGTTACTGAATCACCAGATAAAAAGACAATGAAAGTCACTGTTACTGAATCACCAGATAAAAAGACAATGAAAGTCACTGTTACTGAATCACCAGATAAAAAGACAATGAAAGTCACTGTTACTGAATCACCAGATAAATAGACAATGAAAGTCACTGTTACTGAATCACCAGATAAAAAGACAATGAAAGTCACTGTTACTGAATCACCAGATAAAAAGACAATGAAAGTCACTGTTACTGAATCACCAGATAAAAAGACAATGAAAGTCACTGTTACTGAATCACTAGATAAAAAGACAATGAAAGTCACTGTTACTGAATCACCAGATAAATAGACAATGAAAGTCACTGTTACTGAATCACCAGATACAAAGACAATGAAAGTCACTGTTACTGAATCACCAGATAAAAAGACAATGAAAGTCACTGTTACTGAATCACCAGATAAAAAGACAATGAAAGTCACTGTTACTGAATCACCAGATAAAGACAATGAAAGTCACTGTTACTGAATCACCAGATAAAAAGACAATGAAAGTCACTGTTACTGAATCACTAGATAAAAAGACAATGAAAGTCAATGTCACTGTTACTGAATCACTAGATAAAAAGACAATGAAAGTCACTGTTACTGAATCACTAGATAAAAAGACAATGAAAGTCACTGTTACTGAATCACCAGATAAAAAGACAATGAAAGTCACTGTTACTGAATCACCAGATAAAAAGACAATGAAAGTCACTGTTACTGAATCACCAGATAAAAAGACAATGAAAGTCACTGTTACTGAATCACCAGATAAAAAGACAATGAAAGTCACTGTTACTGAATCACCAGATAAAAAGACAATGAAAGTCACTGTTACTGAATCACTAGATAAAAAGACAATGAAAGTCACTGTTACTGAATCACCAGATAAATAGACAATGAAAGTCACTGTTACTGAATCACCAGATAAAAAGACAATGAAAGTCACTGTTACTGAATCACCAGATAAAAAGACAATGAAAGTCACTGTTACTGAATCACCAGATAAAAAGACAATGAAAGTCACTGTTACTGAATCACCAGATAAATAGACAATGAAAGTCACTGTTACTGAATCACCAGATAAAAAGACAATGAAAGTCACTGTTACTGAATCACCAGATAAAAAGACAATGAAAGTCACTGTTACTGAATCACCAGATAAAAAGACAATGAAAGTCACTGTTACTGAATCACTAGATGAAAAGACAATGAAAGTCACTGTTACTGAATCACCAGATAAATAGACAATGAAAGTCACTGTTACTGAATCACCAGATACAAAGACAATGAAAGTCACTGTTACTGAATCACCAGATAAAAAGACAATGAAAGTCACTGTTACTGAATCACCAGATAAAAAGACAATGAAAGTCACTGTTACTGAATCACCAGATAAAGACAATGAAAGTCACTGTTACTGAATCACCAGATAAAAAGACAATGAAAGTCACTGTTACTGAATCACCAGATAAAAAGACAATGAAAGTCACTGTTACTGAATCACCAGATACAAAGACAATGAAAGTCACTGTTACTGAATCACCAGATAAAAAGACAATGAAAGTCACTGTTACTGAATCACCAGATACAAAGACAATGAAAGTCACTGTTACTGAATCACCAGATACAAAGACAATGAAAGTCACTGTTACTGAATCACCAGATAAAAAGACAATGAAAGTCACTGTTACTGAATCACCAGATAAAAAGACAATGAAAGTCACGGTTACTGAATCACCAGATAAAAAGACAATGAAAGTCAATGTTACTGAATCACCAGATAAAAAGACAATGAAAGTCACTGTTACTGAATCACCAGATAAAAAGACAACGAAAGTCACTGTTACTGAATCACCAGATAAAAAGACAATGAAAGTCACTGTTACTGAATCACCAGATAAAAAGACAATGAAAGTCACTGTTACTGAATCACCAGATAAAAAGACAATGAAAGTCACTGTTACTGACGCCGGGCGGAGCAGTTTGGGAATTACTGAATCCCTTAAAACGATGTCCTTATATTATTTCTCTAATAACTATTTTGCTGTGCTACAATAATTTGTTACGGTTGAAGCACAGCAGAGTAGAAACTCACAAGAGAAATTCGTGGGGGGATTTTGTTGGCGCTCTGTTTTCCCAGCCCGCGTTGCGCCACACACAGGATTACTATGTCTGCGAAGGAAAAGGAACAACCGTAATGTGACATGCAAAAGAGAGATAATGATTTATATATAAGTGTATATACAGGTGTCGGTATATAATACAACGCTATATGCAGACAATTGCAGTAACACGGCTGACTGCTAGATGGCGCCAGAGGCCCATAAGCTTGTATATCATTCTTGTATATACAGATCCATATTATGTTGAAGCAGTTTGGGTAAAACTCTTATTTGGACGGCGAAAATGCGCAGAGCATATGGGCAAATGTATTGAATCAAGTATCATCTTCAAACAGACATGTCACATCATATAATAAGAAAGGCAAAATTAATAAGAGTAGGTGTAAGGGACTTACCTCTGCCAGGGGGGCGGCGGCGAGCGTTCGCAGGGCGACGCGGCACTCCTGCTGCTGGGAGCGCGGCCCGTCACTCTGGCAGCTTCCCTTGCCCCTCTCTAGCTGTGCAGGCGCGCGTCCCGCAGTCTGTAGATTTCGCCACTAGGAGGCGCTGTGCTGTGAGTGGCAGGCAGCGCAGAGTGCTCCACACCCAATGGGAATCAGGGGCTGATCAGTCCTGCAGCCAAGACTGACCAGCCCCTGGATAGTGTCTCCAATCACTCACAGTGTTGTAAGTTGCCCCAATCAGCACATACACTCCCCCCCGGGGTGGCCATTGGTCGATTCCACAATAAATATGGAGTCAGCCCAGCACTCAGTGCCCGTGATAGTCTCTTGTGATTAGGGTGTGATTCTGTTAGTTGTTATCTGATCCTGACCCGGCTTGATCGACCATCCCTGTCTGCTGCCTGTACCGACCTCTGCTTTGTCTGACCACGAACCTGCCTGCCCCTCTGGATACCCCGCCATCTCTGACCATGAACCTGCCTGCCCCTCTGGATACCCCGCCATCTCTGACCATGAACCTGCCTGCCCCTCTGGATACCCCGCCATCTCTGACCATGAACCTGCCTGCCCCTCTGGATACCCTGCCATCTCTGACCATGAACCTGCCTGCCCCTCTGGATACCCCGCCATCTCTGACCATGAACCCGCCTGCCCCTCTGGATACCCTGCCATCTCTGACCATGAACCTGCCTGCCCCTCTGGATACCCCGCCATCTCTGACCATGAACCTGCCTGCCCCTCTGGATACCCTGCCATCTCTGACCATGAACCTGCCTGCCCCTCTGGATACCCTGCGATCTCTGACCATGAACCTGCCTGCCCCTCTGGATACCCTGCCATCCATGACCATGAACCTGCCTGCCCCTCTGGATACCCCGCCATCTCTGACCATGAACCTGCCTGCCCCTCTGGATACCCCGCCATCTCTGACCTCCCAGCTTGACCCCTTGGATACCCCTGACTACGCACCTGTCTCATCCCTGTACTCTGACGCACCCTCCGCATTGACTACCTGGGAACGACCTCGGCTTTGGGATACCCTCGTGGTTCTTTGGCCTTCACCGTAAGCAGCCATCCTTTGCGCCTATAAAGACCTGGGGGCAACCGTTTCCGGTGAGGCGTACCTAGCGTCCCAGCAAACGGGGGCTTGACTATAGGCAGAAGCGGCGGTGGAGATTGGGGTTCGCCCGCTTACAGAAGGCTGGTGTCCCGCTGGGCATCACATTAGGCTTACAAACAGTGGCAGCAAGTGGAAATAACCCCTCGATGTTTCGGCTGCGGAGGCCTTCTTCAGGAGGGAGCGGTACCAGCATAATCAAGACAGACTGTTTATACAGTGAACTGAGACCTCACATGTGCCAGATGGCGGGGACAGGGGCGTGCGCTCAGGCACTGTCTGTCACGCGTTATCCGTGACGTCAGGGGTGGTCCCGGCCGGTTGGTGTTGAAAGCGACCCACGACGTCACTGGGTTTAGGGCATAGCGAGTAGAGAATCAAGTAACCAATCAGAGCATATATTGGACTTGTGTAGCAGTAATGTCAGTCAGCCGCAGGAGTGAGCGTCCTTGTTTGTTACCATGTAAGCACGAAGTGCGCAGTGCCTCAACCAAGATGGCCGCCAAGACCGGTGGTGCCGGAAGTGAGGCGCTGTGAAAAGGAAGTCCGTTGAAACAGGGTTATCAACCAAAAAGATGGCTGCTCCCGAGGGGGCGACATTGCGTAGTAGGCGGAGCGGGTTGGATGCATCATCAATCCCTCAGTGGTGCTGTAGCGAGCAAGTGTCCGGGATCACAAAAGGCTTATAGCGTAGATCAGGCAGCGTGCGTGTCTTAACTGTCGTTCAAACAGCTCCATACGTCCATATGAGGAACATAGCAATGAGGAGACAGGAATGCCCAGGCTATCCATACGCACAGGAGGTCACAGTGAATAAAGTGCACACAGGAGGTCAGCAATGATCAATGGTCCTTCACATATTGAACCAATAAGGTCGTTTGTAGCAAGCAGTGTGAACCAATTTAGTGGAACAGTCTGCCTATCATAAGAGAATAAAAAGAATTGAAACACAAAAAGTGAAGTGTGTGATTAAAAACTGGTAAGGCTGCTGACACTGTCCCAATGGGATAATAGCACAATTTGCTAGAGAATTTAATTTTTACATGTTATGCTTGGGGAACAGTGGTGAGGCAGGGGCCCTGACTATAGTCTATCTCTTCGTTCATACCTGCTGGGCTCTTAGTTTGTAGCTCATGTATCCAGTATAATTACCTCCCCTCAGTGGTCTTCGGACAATCTCTATAACGGTGAAACGTAATTGGGTAATGTGGTGACACTCCTCCAGGAAGTGCTTCACCACGGGAGATTCCAGTCTGTTGAGTCTAATGTCCGATCTGTGCTCACTTATCCTCTGCTGGATCTCCCTTGTGGCTTTGCCAACATACCCCTTGCCACGGGGGCATTTCAGCAGGTAGATGACGTTGGTGCTGCTGCAGTAGGCAAAACCCCTAAGGGGATACCATTTACCGGTCGGGGGATGAGTGAAAGTGGAACTCTTAGTAGTGTAGCTGCACTGAGCACAGTGCCAACATGGATACATCCCCATGGGGGCCTGTGATTTAGACAACCAGCTTTCCTTGGTATCTTTAGGGGTGACGGAATGAGTTTTGACAATAGAGTCCCTAATGCTTTGGCCCTTTTATATGCCGTCATAGGTGGATCCTTGAAGGCAGTGGCAAGTTTGTCATCACCCTGCAGTATATGCCAGCGTTTTTTGACAATTCTTTGTGCCCTTTGTGATAGGTATGAATAAGTCAAAACTAGTGGGATCCTCCCATTGGTAACTTTAAATTTACGAAGCCCCTTTCTGTCAAGGGTCCTAGCCTTTGTCTGTGCACTCTTAAGTTGTGCCATGTCATAGCCACATATTTTCAGGTTGTCAATTAGTTCGTTAGACCGTTGTTGATAAAGCTCATCCGTGGAGGTGATTCTGCAAATCCTTACCAGTTGACTAAACGGGAGGGCCATAATTAGGGAAGGAGGGTGAAAATGTTAGCATGCAGTATAGTATTCAGATCCATAGGTTTTTTAAACAGGTCTGTAGTAAGAGACGGCTACGTCAAGGAAGTGTATGTGTCCGGACTATGTTCAATAGAAAAGGAAATTGTAGTAAGACATTGGTTAAGATATTGATGGAATTGTAATAGTGAGGTAACATCACCTTGCCACAGTAAGAATACGTCATCGATGTATCTCATCCATACCAATTCAATTCAATTTATTGTTCGCCAAGTACATCGTGAGATGAACAAGGAATTCTTTTTGGCATATACACAGTGCAAAAAAACACAACAGTTAACTAAAGTTACAATAACATAGGAAGGGGAACATAGAAACAGAGATGAAGGTACAGATACTCTTCTAAATTGCAAGTGATACCGGCTTGAGCCTGGGCCTATGATTAGGGATGAGCGAATCGATCCGGACGAACCCGGATTCGATCCGAATTTCAGGAAAAATTAGTTTCGGATCGAATCCGAATTTCCCCGCGATTCGATCGCTCGAAGTTTTCCTTTAACATCCATTCATTTACATTTACAGGCATTCTAAGATGGCGGACGGGACATGTCTGGACATCTATCCCGCACCAGTGCAAGCTGAGGCAGTCACATGCAGCCTATCAGCAGCCAGCCCGGTGACGTCACAGCGCTATTTAAGTCGGCCATCTTGCTTTTCCTTCCTCATTTCTCTATTGCATTCGTGAGAGACAGAACGCTGTGTAGCTGAGGGAGAGACAGTTAGACAGGCAGGGACAGACAGGGACAGGCTGGAGACAGGCAGGAGACAGACAGGGACAGGCTGGAGACAGGCAGGAGACAGACAGGAGACAGACAGAAAGTCAGCGAAAAACAGGGAAAGGAAGGAAAAATCGGAGGCTGTCACAGGGAGATTTTTTTTTTTTTTTCATCCAGCCTGACAGGCTTTGTTAGCGTTTTCAGGCTGCTTATACTAACTAACTGTGCATATATACTGAACTGATCTTAAGTCTGCTGTGAGGCATCCCATTCTGTGACTACAGCAGCCTCTGTTTAAGACCATATAACCATTTGCACTTATTATAATTGAAATTAGGCCTGATAAAGACACTTTTGCTGGGCATAGCACTACTGGATCTTTTTTGGGGCATCCCATTCTGTGACTACAGCAGCCTCTGTTTAAGACCATATAACCATTTGCACTTATTATAATTGAAATTAGCCCTGATAAAGACACTTTTGCTGGGCATAGCACTACTGGATCTTTTTTTGGGGCATCCCATTCTGTGACTACAGCAGCCTCTGTTTAAGACCATATAACCATTTGCACTTATTATAATTGAAATTAGCCCTGATAAAGACACTTTTGCTGGGCATAGCACTACTGGATCTTTTTTGGGGCATCCCATTCTGTGACTACAGCAGCCTCTGTTTAAGACCATATAACCATTTGCACTTATTATAATTGAAATTAGGCATGATAAAGACACTTTTGCTGTGCATAGTCTTACTGCTGCCTGCCAGGTGCTCTCTGGTTTTTGGGGCATCCCATTCTGTAACATACCATTAGCCTCTGCATTTACTGTAAGCTGCACAGTTATTTAAAGAAATTTGGCCTGTATGAGCCTGCTAACACACTGCTGCTGTGTGCATATATACTGATCTCAAGTCTGCTTGGGGCATCCCATTCTGTAACATAACATAACCTACCTACCATACTAAGCAGCTCTCTTATTTAAACTAAGCAGGCCTCTTGGAGGCTGATTGTCCACTTTTGGGTGTGCATTTATATTCGGTTTCATATACAGTGGGGTATCCCAATTTGTAAGATAACCTACCCCAACCATGTAAACTAAAGGTTACGTCCTTCCAGAAGGAAAACTTATGCCGAACACTATTTTTGTTAGGGGCATTGACCTTTGGATTGATCAGCATGAAATTAATTTTTTTTTCAAAGTATGGCGCTGTAAAGAAGGTCAAAATTATGTCTCATACTTGGATTATTGTTACTTTTTGTTCAGCTTGAAATATAACAGGCCACACGGGCATCCCAAGGCACATGCTATTTTAAACCTATCTGTTATACAACATAAGCGTTGATCAGCAGCAGCTGCTTTATTAAGCTACTTCAGTTTGCACTTGTTTTTGACTGCTTTTAATAAACCAGGCCGCAGGGCACCCCAAAGCTGCACCTTGCACCCTATCTGGTATACAACATAAGCGTTGATCAGCATCAGCTTCATTAAGCTACTTCAGTTTGCACTTCCTTTTTGACTGCTTTCATTTAACCAGGCCGCAGGGCACCCCAAAGCTGCACCTTGCACCCTACCTGTTTATACTAAATAAGCATCTACAGCCTCAGCTTTATTAAGTTATTGCATTTTGAATTGGTTTTGGTCTGCTTTAAATACACCAGGCCGCAGGACATCCCAAACCTGCATGTTGCACCCCATCTGTTATACTAAATAAGCATTGATCAGCATCAGCTTTATTAAGCTATTGCATTTTGCATTGGTTTTTGTACTGCTGCCAAAACACTAGCCCATATGGGCATCCCAAACCAGCACATGTCACCCTATCTGTTATGCTAAATAAGCTTCTACAGGCCCTTTTTTTATTTATTTATTTTTATTTATATAGAGCTGCAATAGCTTATATTGTGAGGTAAATTTGCCATTTTGCAGCATTATATAGAGCAGGCCCTGTGTAAATCTGAGGGGCAATAGCTTATATAGTGAGGTAAATTTGCCATTTTGCTTCGTTATATAGAGCAGGCCCTGTGTAAATCTGAGGGGCAATAGCTTATATTGTGAGGTTAATTTGCCATTTTGCAGCATAATATAGAGCAGCCCCTGTGTAAATCTGAGGGGCAATAGTTTATATTATGAGGTAAATTCATGGTTTTGCACCATTATATGGAGCAGCCCTTGTGTAAATCTTAGGGGCAATAGCTTATATAGTGAGGTAAATTTGCCATTTTGCAGCATAATATAGAGCAGCCCTTGTGTAAATCTTAGGGGCAATAGCTTATATAGTGAGGTAAATTTGCCATTTTGCAGCATAATATAGAGCAGCCCCTGTGTAAATCTGAGGGGCAATAGCTTATATAGTGAGGTAAATTTGCCATTTTGCAGCATAATATAGAGCAGCCCCTGTGTAAATCTGAGGGGCAATAGCTTATATTGTGAGGTAAATTTGCCATTTTGCTTCTTTATATAGAGCAGCCCAGTTGCCATCTAAATCAACTACTGTCCGGCCAGTACAGCTTTTCCAGGGCAAACTCTGCTAGTTGCGGGCACAAGTCAAGTTTGGCTTCCCAGCAAATCCAGTGGATCCTGAAGGTGTGTTGGCATGGTCATGTCAAGGTATGACATGACCTGCTGTTTGAGGTCCAGCTCCAGGTCTTCCTGCTGCTCATGAGTAGACTCACTATGCGGGTGTAGAAAGCTACTCACTAGCGACTGAAGACTGAGGCTGCTGCTGATGGAGCTGCTGCTGCTCCTTCCACCCCCCCAGCAGCCATGGCAGTGGAAGGTGATCGCAGAGGTCCCCCCGAGTCAGACCTGCGGGAGTATGGGCCATGGCGCAGATAGACATCGCCCAACTGACTACGTGGGATGTCTCTGTAGTAGGTCAGTTTGTCCTCCCTCTCAGTGGGCGTAAAAAATGCCCCCATTTTGTGCCAGAAGCGAGGGTCCAATAAGTTGGAGAGCCAGAAGTCTTCCCGCTGACAAATGGAGACAATTCTGCGCTCACTAGTACGCAAGCATGTGAGCATGCATCGTGCCATTTGTGCAAGTGACTCGGAGGGACTACCTGTCTCCATCTCCACTGTAAACTGCCATGGTGTGTCTGGGTCTTCTGTCTCGCCTTCCTCACACCCCTCTAGCTCCTGTGGCTGCTCCTGCTCCTCCTCTCCTGTCAGATGACTAGATAAAATGGTCATTTTGTGAAACCTAAACTGTGGTTTGCTGTGCCCCACCCCCTCCTCCTCCTCCACTTCAGCCCCCACAGGCTTCATGTGGCTGTGAAATGTATGTGCCATGTCTCCAGTGCCCTGACCAGCCATGGTTTCCAACATGTGTTGTAGTACATGAAGCAGTGGAATCTCATCGTTCATCTCATAGTCCTGGCAACTGACTAATAACGTAGCTTCCTCAAAGGGCCTGAGCAAACGGTCGGTGTCACGTATGAGCTGCCAATGGTTTACATTGAATTTACACAGGGGTGTCCCCCTATCCGTTTGGATCATCCAGAAATCCGTGATGGCTTTTCTCTGTTCCTATAGTGCAGTGGTCCTCAACCCTGTCCTCAAGGCCCACCAACATGTCATGCTTTTTGGATCTCCAAATAGCCAGCTCTATTGCTCTGCAGCTGCACTAATTACTCCACCTGTGCATCTTTGTGGAGATCTGCAAAACCTGGCCTGTTGGTGGGCCTTGAGGACAGGGTTGGGAACCACTGCTATAGTGGATCCTGCATATGGAGGGTGGAATTCCAACGGGTGGAAACATCGCAAATCAGACTATGGTGGGGTACACCGTTGTGACGCTGAGGCTCAATAAGGTTGTGCTTGGTGGTGTAGGAGTGCCAGAAGTGCATGCTAACTTTCTTTCCTGTTGTTCTTTCAGATGGAGGCAAGACTTCAAAACTAGACTGAACACGTGTGCCATGTCAGGACGCATGACTCTGGCTTCCTTGTCGCAGCGCAAACAAGATGTTCTTCCAAGTGTAATGCAGCAGGCTGGACTTATGGTGACGCTGTCTGAGAGGAGAAATCCCTCAGACATCAAGATTAAAAATTCCAAGAATTTTTGAGGGCTAATTATTCAGAGGCAAATGATAGCTAGTTGTTTCTTATTTAATTACAAGGTGGAAACACACCCTCAAACAAAACTTCACTTTGGCAATACTATTGCATTTGTCTATTCATAATTTTATGTATATATACTAACTAACCTACTTTTTCTCCACAGGATTGTGGATGCATGAAAAACTGACACATCGCTGAGTAGCTGATTTTTCCTATCAACAGTCCCCAATAATTCACTGCTGCTGCTGCCGCCACCACCGCAGACTCCAGGGACCCTCTTCCACTACCTCGGCTTGCAACACCTCCTCCCACGACACTCTCCTCATCACTAATTGACGGCTAGTGGAAGAAGAGGCGAGTGTCTCCTCCACTTCTTGGCTGGGCAGTAGCTGCTGAATTTTATGATTATCAGATCTTCATCAATGGATAGTGGAGCTGAACCCAAAGCATAACAGACAGACAACAGACAGTTGACTGGGGGTGTCAGATGCCACTTGTGATGCAGTGGACTGCTTTTGCAGCACTTCCAGACAAAGTTGCTTCATTGGCTGACACAATGACTGGTAAAGCTGTGGAACATATGGTTTAAAAGCAAAAATAACCATTTGTTTTTATATGAAAAAGACCCTGGTTTATACATAGTTTTTTTTTTCCAGAGACTGCCCTGCGTGGAAATGAATGGCGCATGGATCATCCAAGCTTTCCTCCCAACAATGCCTGATGTATTCCAGTAGATTGATGATGGGGCCAGACCTACACTAAAGAAAGATGGATCGTGCAAACCAGATTTAAGGCGCTGCTCTCCAGTTACAGACATTCCTCCGCATCGGACCACAAGTAAGTATTGATAAAAAATCCTTTACGTTACTCTTACTTTTTATTAATATTCTTCGGATAAGACGGATCAGACATGATTCCAGATTAAAAAAAAAGAATTTTTGAGGGCTAATTAGTCAGAGGCAATGATACCTTCTTGTTTCTGATTTAATTAAAAGGTGGAAACACACCCTCAAACAAAACTTCACTTTGGCAATACTTTTGCATTTGTTTATTCATAATTTTATGTAGATATTACTAACTAAGCTACTTTTTCTCCACATGACTCTCCACAGGGTGTGATTCATCCAATTTTTGGGCTCCTGAAGCCAACCCCAGGGTCTCTTTAAAGTAATGTTTGGGCTCCTGCTGCTGCTGCTGCCAACTCCAGGGTGTGATTCATCCAATTTTTGGGCTCCTGAAGCCAACTCCAGTGTATATTTGGGCTCCTGCTGCTGCTGCTGCCAACTCCAGGGTGTGAATCATCCAATTTTTGGGCTCCTGAAGCCAACCCCAGTGTCTCTTTAAAGTAATATTTGGGCTCCTGCTGCTGCTGCTGCCAACTCCAGGGTGTGATTCATCCAATTTTTGGGCTCCTGAAGCCAACCCCAGTGTCTCTTTAAAGTAATGTTTGGGCTCCTGTTGCTGCTGCTGCCAACTCCTGCCAACTCCAGGGTGTGATTCATCCAATTTTTGGGCTCCTGAAGCCAACCCCAGGGTCTCTTTAAAGTAATATTTGGGCTCCTGCTGCTGCTGCTGTCAAATCCTGCCAACTCCAGGGTGTGATTCATCCAATTTTTGGGCTCCTGAAGCCAACCCCAGGGTCTCTTTAAAGTAATATTTGGGCTCCTGCTGCTGCTGCTGCTGCCATCTCCAGGGTGTGATTCATCCAATTTTTGGGCTCCTGAAGCCAACCCCAGGGTCTCTTTAAAGTAATGTTTGGGCTCCTGCTGCTGCTGCCAACTCCAGGGTGTGATTCATCCAATTTTTGGGCTCCTGCTGCTGCCAACTCCAGTGTCTCTTTAAAGCAATGTTTGGGCTCCTGCCCCTCATAGTGATGCCACTTCAACTCTCTTGAATTCAATTGTGCCGCTCTGCGATTCTATTAGCGATGCCTCTGATCTGCATGTGATATTTCTTCAAAGTATTATTTAACTAACCCAGCACGCATCCTGTGCGTGTTACAGCAAGGCAGAATGGTTTACAACCCTATTGAGGCTCTAGGAGGCTCAGAAATAGCCGTTTTTAATAGCGATTCGTCGCAAATTTATTCGGGTCGAAACGATTTTTGTCGGAAAATTCGGCGAATCAGTCGAATCGAATTTTTCAAAAGTTCGCTCATCTCTACCTATGATGCCTGGCTATTGTTGAGTATGCGGACAGCCAAGGGAAAGAAACCCTTCCTAGACCTAGAAGTTCTGCAGGCTGGTACCGCGAGACGCCGCCCTGATGGTAAGTGCTGGAATAGGGCGTGTCCAGGGTGGGAGGGGTCCCGAAGGATCTTATCTGCCCCGAGACTTGATTCTGCGGTTGTGCAGTTCCTGTAGGGATGGTAAAGGGGCTCCAATTATTCTTTCTGCTGTCTTTATTGTTCTATGGAGTCTACACTTTTCCCTTTTTGTAGCTCCCTCGAACCAGACAGAGAAAGAAAAACACAGAACAGAACCAATGACGGCATTGAAGAAGAGCACTAGCAAACTTTCTCGACAGACCAGCCTTCTTCAGTTGCCTCAGGAAGAAAACTCTCTGGTGTGATTTCCTCAGTAGAGCCATGGTGTTCTTATCCCAGCTGAAGTTATTGGAGATGGTCACACCCAGAAATTTTGTCTCCTTTTCTCTCTTGATTTCCACCTCCTTGATGGTCAGGGGTGACATGGGTGCCGGGTTCTTCCTGAAGTCCATTACCATCTTCAGGGTTTTTGAAGGGTTTATGACCAGGTTGTGTATAGAGCACCAATTGACAAGCTCCTCCACTGTTCCACGGTAGGTTTCCTCCTTGCCGTTCCTGATCAAGCCTATGATGGTTGTGTCGTCGGCAAACTTCACAATCCTCACAGAGTTGTCCAAGAAGGTGCAGTCATTGGTGTAAATGGAGAACAGGAGAGGTGACAGAACGCAGCATGTGTGGTGTATGATTCATGTGGGTAAACATAGGTATTCTCGAAATCAGACATAAAAAGGTTAGCATAGCTCGGGGCCATGTTGGAGCCCATCTCTGTGCCTTGAGCTTGCAAATAAAACTGTCCGTCAAAGGAAAAGCAATTCTTTTTAAGTATGATTTCTAGTAAAGCCAGTGTGAATGTCTTAAGATCTGGTTAAATGCTGATCGAGTCCAGGCCATCTGCATGTGGTATAGATGTGTACAGGCTTGTCACATCCATTGTGACAAGCAAACAGTCTGGGGTGAGTGTGCCAAAACCCGTTAGCCTGTTAAGAAAGTCGGTCGTGTCCTGTAAGTAGGAGGGCATGGTGACAACCAAGGGTTGTAGGATACGGTCAATGAGGATGGCGGGTGATTGAAAGACGGAGTCTGAGCCTGCCATTATAGGGCGTCCGGGTGGATTTTGTAACCTTTTATGTACCTTAGGGAGGCAGTAGAAAAGAGGGGTGAGTGGATATTCTGTAGTGAGAAATTTGGACAGTTTCTCATCAATCAACTTTTTCTCGAGAGCTTCTTGTATGATATTATCTATGGAGCTCTTTATGTCACCAGTGGGATCCCCTTGGATAGGTATGTAAACTGCAGTGTCCTGGAGTTGTGAATTGATTTCCTGTACATAAGGGTCGATTCAAAGAAACATGTAACAGCTTTGATTTGGGTGCCGATCATCCTATTTTTCACGCCCGCTCGTGCGTTCGTATGAACTTGCGAGTGATTCTATAAGCTAATACGTTTCTATCCTAAAATGTCCGTCCGTTCGTATGGCAGTTCGGGAATCAGACCTATGTCAGTTTCCATCCTGAATTTTCCGTTTCATTTCTCAGGTTGCAACATTGGTTTTGCCCTTTTTCCTTTTTTGTCTGGACGTAAATCCTTCTGATCTTGCGGCTGCGCACTACAAACTTACCTCATTAAAGTGCATTCTAAATATTTGGTCTTATTTTTCTTTATTTCATTCATTTTGTAGTAACCAACCATTAATGAATGCATTTGCATAAGTAAATCTTACTTTGTTTAATTTTTAGTTAACTTGCATTTTTTACTTGTGGATTTAATTTTAATATTTTGGCTTCAAATGGTACAACTTAAAATTTTGTGTGTGGTTACCCACACCCTCTACATACAGATTGCTCTCAAATATAAAAAAACACCGTGCAACTTCTGCATGTTATGAGCCTAGAAACAGCCAAGATGGCGGCTCAGGTATTCTCGGGCAGCCTGCAAACAGAAAGGGCCTTGTGACTGTGTTGCTCTGCATTCTTTGATTTCTGACCTTTCCGTGCCCCCAGCTCTGCTGTGTCTGTGCAAAATACAGCAGTAACCCACATCCTGCACTTTATCCCGCTCTCCTCTCCTCAGTAAGTGTGATGCATCTGACCAAAGATGAGCTAAAATAATTAAACAAAGCAAAGGTAAACAACTACACCAATAAATGCAATCTAAAAATATTATTCTAGTACATCAATTTAAAAATAAATAACAAAGGACATAAGTTTCTTTAATTAACGCAAATATATTGCAAAATAAAGGTTTACATGCAAAGGACTAATTAAGGTCCACATTAAAATGCTTTTATAAGGCATACATGAATCAGGTATGCATTGCCATACAATTTATGGCCTCGGCCATGCTGATACATGCAGTTCATTGGAGCTCAAGACGCGCAGACTCCTCCACATAGCCAAAAAACCTGTTCAAGAACAGCAATCCGACTGCTAAAAGGTGTCGCCAGTGGCTTTCTTTTAAAATGTATTTAGAGGTTTGAAAACTGTTCTCTGAATCACACCTAAACACATTCGATTATCCTAAGTTTTACGTTTTGATCCTAAAATTTAGGAACAAACTTGCGATGATCGTAAGAGCATATACGCATTCGTACGTAGGCTCGTGCGAGTCGGAAATGGCCAAAAAAACAGGAAAAAATGACTAACACCCACCCAAACTTACCATTCTCGATCCGAAATAAATTAACTTTTGCTCTTTGAATCGAGGGGATAGTCAGGCGTATTCATCACTAAAATAGCACCGCCTTTATCAGCTGGTTTAATCGTGATAAGTGGGTTGTCTTTCAATTTCTTAAGTGCTGTTTTTTCACTGTTACTCAAATTGTGGTGGAATTTCTTTGGGTGTCTGTTAATACTGCAGACCTCCTTTTGGACCAAGCTGATAAAGGTTTCCAGTGCGTGTGATGTTGTCAAGTCCACTCCTTCGAAGATTGAACTAGTGGTAGGCCTGGTAGATGGGTGATAGGAAAAGAAGGATTTCATTCTGAGTGTACGGAAAAACCTTTGAAGCTGAATGTCAAGATCAAAACTATTACCCTTATAGGAGGGGACAAAAGATAGACCCTTTTTTGTGTTTCTTCTGTGTTGCTTTTGGGCAGGATGTTGGTCTAAAAAAGTACCGTCTGTGGACCTGGAACTAGTGTCGCTGTCAGTACCTTGACGGTTAGTGGTATGGATTGGTCTCGGTCTCCAATTGTCCCTCCAGGTATAAACCCGGCCTTCTAAAAAGTCGAGTGCTTCCCTCCTGTACTTATTCAATTTGAATTGTATCGTTTCAAGTTTATACTGCTCAAGGGAAGCTTTGCAGGTTTCCAAATAAGTGTTGAATGTGTCAACGGTGTGCTACAACCTGATATTAACATTGTGCTAAGGAAATTCTTTCATCTTAACTGATACAAATGTATCAGTGGAAATTGTATCAAAGGTAGAAATCTTTCATTCAATGTACAGAAGCTGCAGCTGTGATGGAGCGCTATCGCCATCGTGTGGCTGCTCAGGGGTACTGCACAGCAGCACAGTTAGTTTGAGCCATAACCAAACCTGTTGCAGCCGGCCTTGGAGTCTACAAGATTCCAGGGTGGCCACTGAATTGGGATGCTCCCACTGTGTGAAACCTCCCAGAGAGCAGTAATCATTCACCTTTCCCCGGTCCAACGTGCAAGCTCCTTTCGGCAAAGTCCCCCTTGTTGAAATGAGAGTGGCCGCATCCCCTGCATCCTCGGGCTTAGCACACGCCCCCGCCCCGAACAGTCAGAGATGCTGGGACCACTGTGGATGCAGCTGCTCCTGTCCCGCACTGGACACCTGCTAATTTAAGGAGCGCAAGCCGCTGATTGGCCAGCGGCCTGAACATGGGTCATAGGGTCATTGCGATTTGGGATGCCCCTGAAAATCAGAACGAAGCCCAGCGCTGTGCTGTGCTTTGTTTTCTGGCTGTTTTCAGGTCCCCCTTCAGAAGGGGCTTCATTTGAAGAGGGCGGCAGATTTAGGGGTTGTACAGCACCCAGGAGGGTATGCGGGGGTGCGTGCTGACCCCTCCTGGATCACTGGGAAGTATCTATCTCTCTCTCTGCACAGCAGGTAAGTATCTAATATTAAAAAAAAAAAGTTACTATCACTTTAAAGTGGGCCAAAACCCACTGCCCAATCTATAAGATTACAGGCCGCTGGAATCCCTCCTCCCAGGGCATCCAGATTCGGGATGCCCCGCTGTGTCAAACCCCCCAGATCGCCCAGAAACTCACCTTCTTTCCCGGTCCAGCGGCGCATGCTTGAGCTGCGGGTGCATCCCCGCTATCCCTCTTGCAGGGTCAGGCATTTGTGTATGGCCGCCATGGGCACGCTCTCTTTTAGAGGGAAGCGGGGGGTGTGGCCACCAGCGCACTCGGAACTGCTCGCCTAAGACGAGCTTTTAGATGTGTGATGGATGGAGGTCAGAATCAATAAAATGAATATGTATGTGAACATTCCCTCCCTTCCATTTACACCACCTGATTTCATTTTTCTGTCTTTGCATTGTACGCTTTAGTGGCTAATAAAGGTAAAATAAACCCTCAGGCAGCCACTTATCTCTGCGCTGATTCTTTCCTTTGCTTGTACTGAATTAGAGCAATAAAGTTAATGAAGCCATGCTGCTATTGACATATTACTGTGAACAAGATGGCGCTGGGGAGATGGACAACACCTTATTATGTCCAGCCCCCCAGGCGTCCCTAACAGTGGCTAATAAAGGTGAAATAAACCCTCAGTAAGCCACTTATCTCTGCGCTGATTCTTTCCTTTGCTTGTACTGAATTAGAGCAATAAAGTTAATGAAGCCGCGCTGCTATTAACACATTACTGTGAGCAAGATGGCACAAGGAAGCCGGACAACACCTTATTATGTCCGCCCCCCAGGCGTCACTAACACTCCTAAGCATATGATCTGTGCCTGTGATGACCAATCATTGAGCCAGGAATTAGATTTCTCCTTATATGATGATGTTCAATAGATGACGTGTGCTGTGTTTTTTTTTCTTCGATATAAAAATAAAGTGTCGCTGGCAGAGCGGCAAAACGTGCTTTCCCGTGTAACATCGAGCACATACTGTTATGTCTGTGTCCTTCGTTACGCTTATATTTAACTCCCTTAGATTATTTTGGAAGACCGAGCGACACCAGAGGAGTCTCTGAACCGTGCAGAGCAGAGAGAGGTCTGCCCACGGTTCTTTATCAGATGAAGGAGCAGGAGTGCATCTGGACGCGCTGATTGGACGAGCAGCAGCACATGCGCCGTAGGATCAGGGAAGAGGTGAGCGAGATCAGGCGACCCAAGGGGTTTCACGCAGCGGAGCAGGGAGGGGATGGGGGCCAGGCAAGCCAAATTTGGGAAGTTTTATTAACTACCCAAACCTGTGTGATGTCATAGATAAGACACAGTGATGCAATTGTAGAAATGTATTTCAAGTTTCATTCAACATATAGAGTCTAATGACACAATACATTATATATAATATATATATATATATATATATATATATATACACACACACATATATATCTCTTGTATCGTAAATTATTAATAATATTAATAATAATAATAAGATAATAATAATGCTTTATTTTAGATAATGCCCTCATGTCATGTGACCCCTTTCAGCCTGATACTCTCTGATAGAGGGAGGGGCCTCAAGAAGAACCTCCCTGGTGGGTGGGAGGAGGCGGAGCTGTGTCTGGCGCAGTTCTGGTAGAGTGGAGCTATCACATGGGATTTGATACATTTAGGGGACCTGATACATTTAGGGGTTCTGATTGTTGTGAAGGGGAAGTGCGCCGGCTCCCATCCTAGTCATTCATAAAGGCTGGGACGGGAGCGCGGCAAGAAGCACTCCCCATTCAAGTCTATAGGTGTCCGAGTTTTGTCCCGCTAAGTGGACCAAAACCGACGCCCCATCGGCCCTGAAATCTATAAGATTCCCGTCCCGCTGGATTCCCTCCCCAGAATCATCAGGCGACCTGAGGGGTTACCCGTAGTGGGGCAAAGAGGGAAAGGGGAGCCGGGCAAGCCAAGTTTGGGGAGTTTTATTAAAAGTATAAATGTTATGAGCCATCCCTCACATTATGAGCCATCCCTCACATTCCCGAGTGTGTGGAGGGTTTTCACCATGACCATTACTAAGCCTGTATACCATCCCTCACATTCCCGAGTGTGTGGAGGGGTTTTCACCCCTCCCATCATAGTGATGATCATTACTAAGAATGTTATGTTTACTTAATTAGGAGTAGATGTTCCCAATGTGTAAGTTAAACTTTCTATATGTGCTGTAAATGTTTGAAACGTCCAATAGAAACATGACATGTGTCCAGGCATCCAATCAGGACGGTCATTTAAGTTCCTTTGTCTAAACCTGTATTTAAGCGAGGCGCAAAGGGGGCATTTCATGCGTTGGCTGTTGAAGTAAGCAAGACCCAGGTTGACCGAATAAACGTATTTCCTGAAGACTTATGCTTCGGAGTATTTTCCTACGTCAAGTGATGAGGTTGAGAACATAGTCAGGGAAGAAGGTGGTAAGATATAAAGATGCCTCTACCCCCCCCCTATAAATCTTTATGACACCACTAAAATGATTACAACAAATTAGTCAGAAGACTATTACTCTTGTAAGGGCCGCTGGATTCCCCCCCCCCCCCCAGAATCATCATCAGGTGACCTGAGGGGTTTCACGTAGTGGGGCAGGGAGGGGAGGGGGAGTCAGGCAAGCCAAATTTGGGGAGTTTTATTAACTACACAAACCTTTATGATGTCATAGATAAGACACAGTGATGCAATCATAGAATTTTATTTCAAGTTTCATTCCACATATAGAGTCTGATGACACAATGCATTATATATATATAGATAGATATATACACACACATATACACCTGGCTGGCTTCTCTCTTGTATCTGAGCGCACTGATTGGACGAGAGGCCGCACATGCGCCGTAGGACTGGGGAGAGGAGAGATGGTTTCGGTGACCTGGGGGTTTCACACAGTGGGGCATCCACGATCGGGGTGCCCCGGAGACAAGGACCAAAACCTAGGATAAATCCTGGGTTTTGGTCCACTTAAATAGCTATACAAAGTATTCCCTACGCGTCATGTGATTTCATTGTTCAAGGAGGGACAATGCCCCTGACGTATTTTGATATTACATACAATATACAATATATAAAGTATAAGGGATAATGCCACTGATGTATTGTGATATTGCATACAATATACATATACAATATATAAAGTATAGGGATAATGCCCCTGATGTATTGTGATATTACATACAATATACATATACAATATATAAAGTATAAGGGATAATGCCCCTGATGTATTGTGATATTACATACAATATACATATACAATATATACAGTATATATAGGAGCAGCTAAGCCCATATAATCAGTAAAGGCCAATGAGCCTCACATGGAGCCTCTTCTTCTTTTCTGAAGAACATATTTACCTTATTTAGAGGTCTTCTCCACCTTAACATCTGAGGTTGAGATTATCTCCAGGCGGGTTGGAGACTTAAGTAGGTAGTACCTCTTTTTTAATTGAACCACAGACCTCAACCCTTTTAGCTAGCAACTATTCTCTAAATCTGGCCTGGGTTGGCACAAATCTGCAGCACTGTGCTAAAGCTGCACCATCAGATGCCAAGGCGCCTGCATTTAAGCACAGTCCTAACTCTAATCTACGAGGGCCACCTTTAGGTCCTACAATGCAATGGATACATTGGGAGCAGCTTGCCCTAGGACAAGTTGCACGCTAACAGGGTTGAGTGCCGTGGCTCCTCTAATTGTCCTGCAAACATGCACATCCTATAATTAGTTATATATTGGTGTGAGCGTCCGCCACCCTTCCTTTGTAAACCTCCACCATCTATCTTCATTACACTTCTGCAATGATTAAAGATGCTCTTGATCTTGTAACCATCTTACTTGGAGGTAAAAGTAGTATTAATCTTATGAGCCATCCCTTACATTCCAGAGTGTGTGGAGGGTTTTCACCATGACCATTACTAAGCCTGTATGCCATCCCTCACATTCCAGAGTGTGTGGAGGGTTTTCACCATGACCATTACTAAGCCTGTATGCCATCCCTCACATTCCCGAGTGTGTGGAGGGTTTTCACCATGACCATTACTGAGCCTGTATGCCATCCCTCACATTCCCGAGTGTGTGGAGAGTTTTCTCCATGACCATTACTAAGCCTGTATGCCATCCCTCACATTCCCGAGTGTGTGGAGGGTTTTCACCATGACCATTACTAAGCCTGTATGCCACCCCTCACATTCCCGAGTGTGTGGAGGGGTTTTTACCCCTCCCATCATAGGAATGACCATTACTAAGAATTTTTTGTCTGCTTGTCTAAATCTGTATTTAAGCAAGCCGCAAAGAGGGCATTTCATGCGTTGGCTATTGAAGTAAGCAAGACCCCGGTTGACCGAATATGTATTTCCTGAAGACTTATGCTTCAGAGTGTTTTCCTACGTCAAGTGTTGAGGGTGAGAACATAGTCAGGGATGAATTTGGTAAGATATAAAGATGTTCTCTAGGAAAGCCTCTACCCCCCACCATCTATCCTCATTACACCACTAAAATTATTACAACAGTTAGATTAGTCAGAAGACTCTTGTGCTTGTAACCATCTTAATTGGGGGAATTCTCCATCTCACTGTATAATCAATTTTGATGGCCTTTGCCCTGATTGAGTGTTGAGGTTGAGAAGTTGAGTTGGTAAGAAAAAAAATGTTCTCCAGGTTAGCCTCTACCCCCAACAAAAGATGTATTAGATGGATGGATGGATTAGATGGGTGGATGAATTGATAGATTAGAGACTCTGTTGTAACCATCTTACTTGGAGGTATTTTCTATCTCAACTTCTGATTAAGTGTGACAAGTTTTGCCATGATTAAGTGTTGAGGTTGAGAACATATTCAGGGAAGAAGTTGGTAAGATATAAAGATGTTCTCCAGGTAAGCCTCTACCTCATCTATATATATGACACCACTAAAATGATTACAACAATTAGTCAGAAGACTCTTGCTCTTGCAACCATCTTACTTGGAGGTGTTCTCCATCACAAATTCTGATAAAGTATGAATGATTTTGTGTGAGTGTTGAGACTGAGAACATCTTCCGGTATGGTGGAGAAGTTGAGTTGATAAGATAAAGATGTTCTCCAGGTAAGTCTCTATCCCCCACTATCTATCCTCATTACACCACTAAAAAATAGATTAGTCGGAAGACTCTTGTGCTTGTAACCATCTTACGTGGCTGTCTCTATGTCTAATCAAGTGTCAATGGCTGAAGTGTTGAGGTTGAGCACATCTTCCAATACGGTGGAGAAGTTGAGTTAGTAAGATAAAGAGATCCTCAAGGTAAGCCCATTACGTCGACCAGCTATATCCATTACACCACTACAAATATTACAACAGGTGGATTAATCATAAGACTCTTGCGCTTGTAACCATCCTACGTGACTGTCTCAACGTCTGATCAAGTGTAAATGACTTAAGTGTTGAGGTTGAGAACCTCTTCCGGTAGGGTAAAGAAGTTGATTGAGCGTTGTTCTCTTTTTTTTTTGGCACTGCCAAAATTAGATTAGTCAGACGATATTTGCTATTGTAACCATCTTACTTGGAGGTCTTCTCCATCAAAAATTCTAATAAAGTATGAATAATTTTGCCCTGAGTATTGAGACTGAGAACATCTTCCGGTAGGGTGAAGAAGTTGGGTTGGTAAAATGAAGATGTTCTCCAGGTAAGTCTCTATACCCCCACAATCTATCCTTATTACACAACTAAAATTATTACAACAGTTTAGTCAGAAGACTCTTGTGCTGTCGTGACCATCTTCCTTGGGATATTCTCCATCTCAAGTTTTAATCAATTTTGATGGACTTTGCCCTGATTGAGTGCTGAGATTAAGACGTTGAGTTTGTAAGATAAAAATGTTCTCCTGCTAAGTCTCTATTCCCAACATCATCCCCAACATATAATAAAATGTGATGGATTTTGTGGTGGTTGATCGTTGAGGTAGAAAACATCTTCGAGTGGGGAGGAAAAGTTGAGTTGGTAAGATAAAAAGGTCCTCAAGGTAAGCTCATTACCTCCACCATCTAAATCTATTACACCACTAAAAATATTACAACAGATGGATTAGTCATAAGACTCTTAAGCTTGTACCCATCTTACATGGCGGTCTCAATGTCTAATCAAGTGTGAATGACTGAAGTTTTGAGGTTGAGAACATCTTCGAGCGGGGAGAAAAAGTTGAGTTGGTAAGATAAAGAGGCCCTCAAGGTAAGCCCCTATCCCCCACCATCTATATCCAATACACCACTAAAAATATTACAACAGATGGATTAGTCAGAAGACAATTGCTCTTGTAACCATCTACGTGGCTATTTTATTTTCTAATCAATTGTGAATGACTTAAGTGTTGAGAACATCTTCCGGTTTGCTGGAGAGATCCTCAAGGTAAGCCCCTATCCCCCACCATCTATCCTCATTACACCACTAAAAAAATTGCAACAGGTGGATTCAGAAGAAGACTTCAGTCAGAAGACTATTGCTCTTGTAACCATCTACGTGGCTGTCTCAATGTCTAATCAATTGTGAATGACTTAAGTGTTGAGAACATCTTCCGGTAGGGTGGAAAAGTTGAGTTGTTAAGATAAATATGTTCTCCAGGTAAGTCCATTATCCCCACCACCCCTTCGTACTAATCAAGTTTGATAGACTTTGCCCTGATTGAGCGTTGTTCTTTTTTTTGGCACTACCAAAATTAGATTAGTCAGAAGATACTTGCTATTGTAACCATCTTACTTGGAGGTCTTCTCCATCACAAGTTCTAATATGTAGTATTACATGAGTACGAGTATGAATGATTTTGCCCTGAGTATTGAGACTGTTCCGCCACTAAAATTATTACAACTGTTAGATTAGTCAGAAGACTATTGCACTTGTAACCATCTTACGTGGCTGTCTCAACGTCTAATCAAGTGTTAATGACTTAAGTGTTGAGGTTGAGAACATCTTCCGATAGGGTGGAGAAGTTGAGTTGGTAAGATAAAGATGTTCTCCAGGTAAGTCCGTTATCCCCACCACCTCTTCATACTAATCAAGTGTGATTGACTTTGCCCTGATTGAGAGTTGTTCCTTTTTTTTAGCACTACTAAAATTAGATTAGTCAGAAGATACTCGCTATTGTAACCATCTTGGAGGTCTTCTCCATCACAAATTCTAATAAAGTATAACTGATTTTGGCTTAAGTGTTGAGATTGAGACCATCTTCCGGTAGGGTGAAGAAGTTGAAATGGTAAGATAAAGAGATCCTTAAGGTAAGCCCATTACCTCCACCATCTACCGTATATCCATTACACCACAAAAAAATATTACAAAAGACGGATTAGTCAGGAGACTCTTGTGCTTGTAACCATCTTGCGTGGCTGTCTCAACGTCTAATCAAGTGTAAATGACTTAAGTGTTGAGGTTGAGAACATCTTCGAGTGGGGAGGAAAAGTTGAGAGAGAGATCCTAACTCTATCCCCCACCATCTATCCTCCTTACACCATCTTACTTGAAGGAATTCTCCATCTCAACATATAATCAAATGTGATGGTGATGAGCTGGTACCTCCACCATCTATATCCATTACACCACTAAAACAGATAGATTAGTTGGAAGACTCTTGCGCTTGTAACCATCTTACGTGGATGTCTAATCAAGTGTTAATGACAATAATTTAAGTGTTGAGCTTGAGAACATCTTCCGATAGGGTGGAGAAATTGATTGAGCATTGTTCTCGTTTTTTTTTGGCAATACCAAAATTAGATTAGTCGAATACTTGCTATTGTAACCATCTTACTTGGAGGTCTTCTCCATCATAAATTCTAATATGTTGCATTACACGAGTACGAGTATGAATGATTTTGCCCTGCGTGTTGAGATTGAGAACGTCTTCCGGTAAGACGTTGAGTTGGTAAGATAAAGATGTTCTCCAGGTAAGTCCGTTAACCCCACACCCCTTCGTACTAATCAAGTATGATGGACTTTGCTCTGATTGAGCTTTGATCTTTTTGGCACTACCAACATTAGATGTTTGATATTGTAACCATCTTGGACACTGTGATTTGCTCGAGGCTGGTGAAAAGGGATCAGAAGGTTTTTATCACCAAGACTTGTAATATTAAAGTTGCCCGTGGCAACTAATTTTATAACCACCAAACGGCGATCAGTGGCCATTCTGGCTACCCAGTAGCCTGTGAGTTACTTGGCTTTACCGGACCTGAGGTATATTAGGCTGCAGATAACCGCAACACTCTACTGGCACTGCCATTTACCCACAATGCCTTGCAAGGAAACATGGTAACAATTATAAATATATAACCATTTGAAATAACGAAAGAGTTTGAGAGACTTGTCCTTCGCATGAAGGTCCTGCGTAGCCGCTGTGCACATATGGTCGCAGGATGTATTGTCTCTGTAGCGTCTTTGTAATTTGCACCACCAACAGATCAGCCACCCGTGGTGGCGTTGTACGCGCCGGCGACCAGGGTGGCGTTTTGCTGCGGTTTGAAATCGGCCCAATCCGGAATGGTGCCGAGGCCGAATAAAGCCGACGCCCAGGTGTTCATGGCCAAGCTTAGGAGAAGGACGCCCATCAGATTCATCAGCATGCCCGTCTTTGCCTGGAAAGGAAAGCAAGTAGATCAGTGGAAGTCGTCATGTGATCAAGATCAGGACCCGGCCTATACTGTGGAGCAGGGTTGGCTCCGGGGTTATGTGGGGCCCTTGGGCGTGAAGAGTGGGTGAAGGAATCACATAATAAAGAGTAAGGAATCACATAATAAATAGAGAGGAATCACATAATAAAGAGTAAGGAATCACACAATAAATAGTAAGGAATCACATAATAAAGAGTAAGGAATCACATAATAAATAGTAAGGAATCACATAATAAAGAGTAAGGAATCACACAATAAATAGTAAGGAATCACATAATAAAGAGTAAGGAATCACATAATAAATTGTAAGAAATCAAATAATAAAGAGTAAGGAATCACATAATAAAGAGTAAGGAATCACATAATAAAGAGTAAGGAATCACATAATAAAGAGTAAGGAATCACATAATAAATAGTAAGGAATCAAATAATAAAGAGTAAGGAATCACATAATAAAGAGTAAGGAATAACATAATAAAGAGTAAGGAATCACATAATAAAGAGTAAGGAATCACATAATAAATAGTAAGGAATCACATAATAAAGAGTAAGGAATCACATAATAAATAGTAAGGAATCAAATAATAAAGAGTAAGGAATCACATAATAAAGAGTAAGGAATCACATAATAAAGAGTAAGGAATCACATAATAAAGAGTAAGGAATCACATAATAAATAGTGAGGAATCACATAATAAAGAGTGAGGAATCACATAATAAATAGTGAGGAATCACATAATAAAGAGTGAGGAATCACATAATAAATAGAGAGGAATCACATAATTAAATAGTAAGGAATCACATAATAAAGAGTAAGGAATCACATAATAAATAGTGAGGAATCACATAATAAAGAGTAAAGATTAACATAATAAATAGTAAGGAATCACATAATAAAGAGTAAGGAATCACATAATAAATAGTAAGGAATCACATAATAAAGAGTAAGGAATCACACAATAAATAGTAAGGAATCACATAATAAAGAGTAAGGAATCACATAATAAATAGAGAGGAATCAAATAATAAAGAGTAAGGAATCACATAATAAATAGTGTGGAATCACATAATAAAGAATAAAGAATCACATAATAAATAGAGAAGAATCAAATAATAAAGAGTAAGGAATCACATAATAAATAGTGCGGAATCACATAATAAAGAGTAAGGAATCACATAATAAATAGTAAGGAATCACATAATAAATAGTAAGGAATCTCATAATAAAGAGTAAGGAATCACATAATAAATAGTAAGGAATCACATAATAAAGAGTAAGGAATCACATAATAAATAGTAAGGAATCTCATAATAAAGAGTAAGGAATCACATAATGAAGAGTAAGTAAGTCTACCAAATCCCTTTAATCCTGCCGTGAAGTCTAAATGAATCTAGATTTTGGTAGATAGGGAGCGGTGTGATATAAAGAATGTATAAACAAAAAATGTTTAACAAATACCGCGCTAAATCATAAACCTAAAAAAAGCTCAACGTGTGTGACTCAAGTCCCAATAAAGTCCAAATTACATCCAAAAATATACAAAAAGACACAGAGCTCAATGAGTGATAAATTAAGTGAAAAAAGTCCCAATTAGGAGCATATGTGGTATCCACCGTTGTGTGCCCGTCACCAGTCTCACAAAGCGCTTACCGAATAAAGGCTTGATTTTTGCAATAAAATAGGTGCAGGACACCTCCAGTATCCAAAATCAAGAACTTCAAAGGAATGGATGATCAATGCTCAACATAAGGGAAATCCAGTAGAGATAAATTCAGCTCTCCTTTAGTATAAGTTGTGGTTCAGAAAACCAACTTCAAAACCACAATTCCTCATAGCAAAAGATGTTTACTCAAATACCATGCAAAGGAATAAGAGAAAAAGAGAACTAGTGCAACATTGCTAGATAAAAAGCAACCAATTTAATACCAGCAGAAATGCACTCACAGACAAACAAAATAGATCAGCATGTAAATGGTTAAAACCGCGAACAGCTCTCACCGCTCCCAGGTTAAAAAACTTGCAAGTATCAAAGGATGCCTCCGTTCATCAAGGAAGCCCGAGCCTCCATACTGACTAAGGTATTCGCACCCCTTGAAGCCTGGCTTTGTGTGGTGTGTGTGTTCTGAGTAGTAGGGTCTGACTCCCAAATATGTATAATCGGGGGGGGGGGGGGGGGGGGTGATTCCGAGCCTGGAAAAGGGAAAAAACTATTGTATGGAGTTTCTTTGTGTTTTGTGTATAAGTAACAGTTACTGGTTATGCAAAGCAGCGAGTAGAAAACTATTTCTTCAGTACCAACAAGTTTATGTTACACAGTCTTCTGTGTAGCTTATTAATCTTGCGATCTGCAGTTTGTAGAAAGCAGGCAACTATATAAAATACATGTATTATTACTAATTAATTAATACTACTGCTGCTATTACTACTACTACTACTAATAATAATAATAATAATAATAATAATAATCATAATAAATTAATAATATATATAATATATATATATAAATATTCGCCATACAGGCAACTATATCTAATAAATATAGTATTAATAATTAATTATTGTTATTAATAATAATTTAATTCCACTAATAATAATAATAATAATAATAATAATAATAATAATAATAATAATTAATTCATAATAATTAATAATATACACAATATATATAAATATTTACAGGCAACTATATATAATAAATATATTATTCATCATTAATTATTATTAATAATAATCTACTACTACTACTAATAATAATAATGGTTAATAATATATATAATATATAAATATTCACCATACAGGGAACTATATATAATTAATATATTATCAATAATTAATTATTATTAGTAATAATAATGAATAAATTAATCATATATGTATAATGTGTATGTAAATATTCCCCATACAGGCAACTTGATCACCATGTATTGCGTATCACACCACACCGCGAGGGGCCCATTGAAGCTCTGTCGCCCTGGGGCCCCTCATACACCTGGAGCCATTGCTGCTACTCACCATATCTTTCACCTTTAGGTGGCCGGTGGAAAATGCGATGGAGTTGGGAGGCGTAGACACGGGTAACATGAAGGCGTAGGAGCAGCCCACCGTCCCCGGGATCATCAGATACAGCGGATTCACTTTCAGACGCAGAGCCTGCAACAACGAGGGACTACAGGTTATAAAGCAGAACTCAAGTTAAATACACCTCAAAGAGGGACAATATGTAAATGAAGCCACAGCCTCCTCATTGAGTGATGGATAAAGCCACACCCCCTCATTGACGGATGATGAAGCCACGCCTCCTCATTGAGGGATGGATGAAGCCATGCCCCTCATTGAGGGATGGGTGAAGCCACACACCCCCATTCAGGGATGGGTGAAGACACGCCCCCTCATTGAGGGATGGGTGAAGACACGCCCCCTCATTGAGGGATGGATGAAGCCACGCCCCCATTGCCAGATTATGAAGCCACGCCCCCTCATTGACGGATGATGAAGCCACGCCCCCTCATTGAGGGATGGGTGAAGCCACACCCCCGCATTCAGGGATGAGTGAAGACATGCCCCCTCATTGAGTTATGGGTGAAGACACGCCCCCTCATTGAGGGATAGATGAAGCCACACTCTCTCATTGAGGGATGGATGAAGCCACACTCTCTCATTGAGGGATGGATGAAGCCACACCCCCTCATTGAGGGATAGACGAAGCCACACTCTCTCATTGAGGGATGGATCAAGCCACGCTCTCTCATTGAGGGATAGATGAAGCCACGCTCTCTCATTGAGGGATAGACGAAGCCACACTCTCTCATTGAGGGATGGATCAAGCCACGCTCTCTCATTGAGGGATAGATGAAGCCACGCTCTCTCATTGAGGGATAGATGAAGCCACACTCTCTCATTGAGGGATGGATCAAGCCACGCTCTCTCATTGAGGGATAGATGAAGCCACGCTCTCTCATTGAGGGATAGATGAAGCCACACTCTCTCATTGAGGGATGGATCAAGCCACGCTCTCTCATTGAGGGATAGATGAAGCCACGCTCTCTCATTGAGGGATAGACGAAGCCACACTCTCTCATTGAGGGATAGATGAAGCCACACTCTCTCATTGAGGGATGGATCAAGCCACGCTCTCTCATTGAGGGATAGATGAAGCCACGCTCTCTCATTGAGGGATAGACGAAGCCACACTCTCTCATTGAGGGATAGATGAAGCCACACTCTCTCATTGAGGGATAGATGAAGCCACACTCTCTCATTGAGGGATAGACGAAGCCACACTCTCTCATTGAGGGATAGATGAAGCCACACTCTCTCATTGAGGGATAGACGAAGCCACACTCTCTCATTGAGGGATAGATGAAGCCACACTCTCTCATTGAGGGATGGATCAAGCCACGCTCTCTCATTGAGGGATAGATGAAGCCACGCTCTCTCATTGAGGGATAGACGAAGCCACACTCTCTCATTGAGGGATAGATGAAGCCACACTCTCTCATTGAGGGATAGATGAAGCCACACTCTCTCATTGAGGGATAGACGAAGCCACACTCTCTCATTGAGGGATAGATGAAGCCACACTCTCTCATTGAGGGATAGACGAAGCCACACTCTCTCATTGAGGGATAGATGAAGCCACACTCTCTCATTGAGGGATAGACGAAGCCACGCTCTCTCATTGAGGGATAGATGAAGCCACACTCTCTCATTGAGGATGGATGAAGCCACACCCCTCATTGAGGGATAGACGAAGCCACACTCTCTCATTGAGGGATAGATGAAGCCACGCTCTCTCATTGAGGGATAGACGAAGCCACACTCTCTCATTGAGGGATAGATGAAGCCACGCTCTCTCATTGAGGGATAGATGAAGCCACGCCCCCTCATTGAGGGATGGATGAAGCCACACCCTCTCATTGAGGGATAGATGAAGCCACGATTTTGATTTTGTCTATCCTGGGTTTTTTTCCTGCCCCTGATCGGGGATGCCCCGCTTTGTGAAACCC